>CAIGQQ010036011.1:3663438-3680896 GCA_903798035.1 Danio albolineatus
GGTAAAGTAGGAGAACATTCTGCTTTATTTATTTAATTTTACCTGGAGTGTGTTTCGAGTCCCCAGTCACATGTTTCTTTTGTCTTTCTACCACTTCTGTGACGAGGGAGGATCTGTATAATAGCTTTTTTTCCCCCTGAACATTACCTTTACATACCTGGCATACCTACTGTACAGTATAGCGGAATTTCCGCGATTTATATTTCATAATAAACATACAAATCGTATAAAAGGTGCCATATCAAATAAATACGTGTCAGAAATATCTGCTGTTAAATATAGGTAAAGTTTGCATAATGAAAAAAAAATGTCAGGACAGGTCGGAGAACATTCTGCTTTATTTATCTTCTTTAAAACAAAAGCAATCAGCCAAACACGCAGGATCAGGGCAATATTTACGGTCATAAATTAATTATGAAACTTACTTGCGATCGGTCAAAAACACCTCAGAACAAATTATAGGTTCAAATGTCCAGAGACTGATCGTTAGATACAGCAAAGGTTTATTATATATTCCGTTTTAACAACAGAGATGCAGGAGATTAGATCCAGCCGTGGGTCTTGATGGTCTGGCCGACATGAAGCTTCCCTCTGGGGGGAGCTGTTCGCTGAGCTGCCGCTGACCGCCTGGAGCTTTCAAAATTTTTAAAGACGCGCTTTTCATACACACAAACGGCCGATTTGACTTTAAAATAACTATATTCTCGCTTGAAAAACTCTCAAAACTTGAATTCGGAGCATAGTTTAAGAGTATTTTCCTAATTTTGAGGATTTCCCGTCCGCCATTAAAAGCCCTCGTTGGTTTCATGCATAGCACATGCCAGTTGCTATAGTAACTGCAAACTTTTGGGAGAAGCGCATTTATTTCGAACTGTGATCAAAACTGACTGGAACTACCTGTGCGTTTCAACGAAATATACCACACCCTCCAGCCAATCAGAATCAAGAATTTCACCAGACCATGGAATATATATATATATATACACACACACACACACACACACACATACATACATACATATACATATATATGTGTGTGTGTATTAATATATATATATATATATATTGAATTTTTCTTCAATTACAATGTGTCAGCAAGTATTGACAGTGAATATGGATAAGGAATAGAACAGCTCCAAGTGAAACCTTTGATTAGAGCCCAAAAACATGACTGTAAAATAAAGCATTCAAATATTACAGCCTTTTATGTGTCAATGGTCAAAAAGGGTCATTTGGAGTCCCCAAGTGGCCTTTTGTGGGGAGCGCCTAGACATCCACTTGGATAAACATGTATAAAACACATATTTTCTAAGGTTCTGTTATCAAAACAGAAAATTTGGCTTGGTAAGTCTTCAAGCTTTGATCAAATTGTCTTTTTAAACTAATACCTCCTAATTATGGTCTTCTGCAGGCCTTAATTAACATAAAAAAATTAGGCGGATTTTAATTTTTTGATTTTTCAGTGTGTCTCAAGCTTAATTGCTCAATACCAATAACATTTACAGTGATTCTGACTATTAAGGAATGCTTATACTAAAAATGGTTCAAAAATAGCATGCAATTTCCTTTGGGTATGCAGTTTTTTAGGCGTTTAAGCAAATTTTACAGGAATGCTGAGGGGTTAAAAGATTCTGGGAGGGGCTGCATTTGGTTTAGGGGGCTGCGAGTTATAAAAAGGTTGTTAACCACTTACTTTGAATATGTAGTTAAAACAAAAGTTAAAACAACATAAAAATAGTTGCTGTCTTGACAGTTTATTTTACACTTTCTTTTGTGTATTTACTGATCCAAAAAAGCATCAATGTTTTATTTCTGATCTAATCAAGTTGGAACCTAAGAAAATAAAAAAATAGGTGTCATCCTTTCACAAACCTAAAACTATGACTTTTGTTATCGCTGTAGGTTTTCTTTTTTAATATTTTAAACACAAGACAGTATGTTGAAGGATAGATTGAAATGATCAATACAAATTTACATCTACAGTCATAGATACACATACATGTACAGGCAGTTGACAAATAGCTAAGTGGTTAATCCAGATCTTATAACAACGTTTAGTCAAAGCATAAACATTGAAAGCCCCCAGAGATACAGCGGCACACACAGGACCACCGGTGTTTATCCCTCATTACAAACTGTCCCAGGGTTATTACTGGGATAAATTGCTCATGTTTGCAAACATCAGGGGAACGATACACCAAGTGTATTGACAAATAGCTTAATTAAATGACAATGTTAAAGTGAAAGTACAATTAATTCTGCTACGCTATCTTGTTATTAATATTTCCAGATGTTCCAGACTGGAGGAGGAGGTGCTGCATAAACTACACTTCATAAGGTTATTGATTGAAAAACAACTTTCATCATTCATCCTCATTATTATTATTCTAGTACACATTTCTAGGCCGTCAGTATTCACTAGCGCTCATACTAACCGTTTTTAGCTCTAGCACTTTTTTCAGAGATGTAAAGTATCTCATATTTACAGCAGGGAAAATTGGTATCGAACTTCATGCTTTTTTTTCCCTGGGAATAATATTTCTAGAGAAGCTGTTGACATGAAATTTAACCAGATTTCGGTAAAAACCCAAACAATACAAATATAATAATAATAATAATAATAATAAATAAATAAATAATCTGAAAAATGAGTTATGTGTATTAACAATGAAATGACACAAGGATAATGTACTAAACTAATACCTTATATAAAAGGATTTTAAAAGGACGCCTCTCATATGGAGAATAAAATCACATGAATTGCTTAGGTGTGTGTTTTCAGACTTCAGCAGTGTAAAAAATCTTGGTTCTGTGTGTCTCATCTATCAAATCTGATCTTTAATCTGTATTTTCTATTGGGTTCGAGTCAGGTGATTGGCTGGGCCATTCTACAGCTTTATTTTCTTTCTCTAAAAAACATTTGAGAGTTTCCTTGGCTGTGTTTTGGATCATTGTCTTGCTGAAATGTCCACCATGGTTTCATTTTCATCATCCTGCTAATGTAGATGTTGGACTGAAGCAGCGAATAATAATTTATAATGATGAAGGGCAGAAAATTGCTGAGTAACTTTTGAGAGATTTCAGTTGCTGTCTGGGCTTTCACTGCCTTTCTATCCTCCCTTTCTTCATGTGTTCAATACTATTTGTAAATAATTAGATTTGTTTTCTTTGCATATATGGATTTCTTTGGTTGTTACAAAAATCTGGGGAAAACTTCAAGTCATGGCACCTTTAGAAATATGTTTTCGGTGGAAAATAGTGATGTGTTCAATACTTCCCTATAAAATATGTTTATAAATAGAAATAGCTAATTAATAAATACTATATAGCACTTGCAGTGATCACGTTCATAAATGTGTTTTTTGCAGCAGTGTAATAGCTGTATTTTTCTTTATTAATCTGTTTAAATGTATTGCGTAAAGTTTAATGAAATTTTCATATACATGAAAAATCTTTATTTAATTTTTGCATTTTATTTTAATATGATACAATCACAGGGTTTCCGCAGGGTCTTAAAGTCTTAAAATGTCTTAAATCTCAAAATCCAGGTTTTAGGCCCTAAAATGTCTTAAATTTACTGAAATATTGTGTTGTAGGTCTTAAATCTTTTTTTTTAACAGGTCTTAATTTTCTTAATTGGTATTGCTACCAAATCTGTCCAAAACCCATACGATCGGCAACAATTTATCTCAATAAAACTTTTAACTTTTTATTTAGGAAGGTAACTTTTAACTGTATTTATCATAATGGTTAAATTATTTTCATTACAACAACATTTGTTTAAAAGTTCTCCATGTATTTACTGCTAAGGACACAGACCTGGACAGATTGGTATGTATGGATTTATTTTATTATAGTTTTTAAAACATTTTAAAGCATTTGTTTATTTATTTATTTATTTATTTATTTATTATTTTAAAGAAAGTTTATGTTGTAAAAAAGCCGATGGATACAAGTAGAGCTGGCTTGTTTTTACACAATATTTAAAATATTTTGTCAAGAAATAAAGTCAAAAATAATTTAATAGTTTATTATTAATGTATTATTGTATTATTAATTGTAATAAATTATAAAATATTTTTTTGATAGGGCAAAAAAAAATATTTTCCATCTGGGCCATTCGAAAAATACCTTAGCCTTTAACCTTTTATGGGTCTTACATTTCATTCATAATGGTCTTAAAAATATCTTAAAGTCTTACATTTAACTCTGTGAAAGCTGCAGAAACCCTGAATAATGACATCACAACAATTATTATTATTATGGTTAAGATTATCATTGATATCAAACGCTTTTACAATAGAGTAGTACTATATATACTTAATATAAATTGCTGTATGATTTAAAATGTATACACTCAAAAAATGACGTTTGCTGTTAATTCAAACTACTCATTTAAAATAGACAGAAACAGTTTTTTGAGATAACTTAATTGTTTTATGGTTAGTCCACTTAAATATATAAAAACTTAATATTTAAATGTTGTCTCAACACAATTTGATTGTGTGGAACCCAACATGTTTTTAGAGTGGTAGAAAATACAAACTCACAAACATTCATCCGGAACATCTTAGCAACAACACACACACAGTTCAAATATTGTATCTGTACAGTATATTATATTAACTTCACTCCTACATTTTCAGCTTCTGTATTTTCAAGCTATTATGTTTTATGAGGAGAATAATATGCAGTGTGTCCTTTTTAATTCCCCGTTACTGAGCTTGAATGATTTCCTCCTGGTAAAGGTGACCTTTTAGTGGAGGGCAACAGAGTTTTCCTGTTGAGAAACGCAGTCATGTGATCGCACTTCTGCGCCAGTCAAGCAGACATTAATGGTCTGAATCAGACCTCACAATTCTGGCAGTAGCAATGCACATATTTTATTAAACTATAGGAAAAACGCTCCAAAAGAGTTTGAGCTTTGCAGCATCAGCCAATGTCAGGTTTCATATCACCACGCGCACAGTGCAAGGAAAAAAAAACATCAACGTTATCAACCATCTCCATTTACTCTGAAAGATCCGTCTTTATAAAATATTGAAGGCAGTCAAACAGTCAGGAGGACGCAGCGTTTCTGCCGCTGAAATAAAAGAGGGTTTTAGTGTTCAGGCTGGCATTGCTGGAGGACGTATAGCATGAAATCAGCCTCACGGTGTGAAATTCGCCATTCATTAGTCCATTAATATTCTAGACGTTAAAAAAAGAGCACGTTCACACTCCAGGTGTTTTTTCGCCAATGACAAATGGACATTTGAAATGTTCTGCTTCCATTTTTTTCCTCTTTCTTTTGCTAGAGGACTTTGGAAATGTGACCTTTTCTGAAAATCGCAAAGTCACGAATCTCTTGAGATCCTTTGTTGTCGATTAGTACTTCATGTTGGAAGTTATCCACTGACGAACTTTCAGCTGGTGAAGTTTGTTTTTGCGGCAGTCTCATCAGCATTGATGTTTTCAAACATTTGGCTGGACTCACCATTAGGCAGCCTTCATTTCAGCAGTAATTGGATGGTTTGCTGTGGGCTTGTGGGCTGAATTGATGAGAGAATACACTGTGATAATTGACCACACGCTCATTATCGATGCAGACTCGCTAACTAATGTTTTGACACTCGTCCTAATCCCAGTTTGGTAAACTTAGTTCAAATTAGTGCAAGTGGGAGTTACAAATATATCGTTTTCTGTCCTTCCTTGACTTCTTCCCTTATTAGAGCACACCAGTTTCAGAATTGCTGTTCTCATAGGTAATTATTTTAAAAAGTCTTTGTTTAAAGTTCCTGTGAAACTAAAATAATGTTTTTTGAGGTGTTAGTATCACTATGTTTAGTCTAAAATATGTTTATAAGCTAGTGTGCTCCAAATTAGAAGATATAAACAAAGTGTTTGCAGTTTGTCACTTACGCCTAAATGGATCAATGATTTCTTTGACATCACTTCATACTTCAGTTCCTCATCAAATTAGATGCTCTATAGTATCTGACATGTCCCGTCCCTTTCAAGATGAGTCTCATTTGCTTTTCATCAAGTAGCTTTTTTTGTTCCAAAGACAGATCAAATAATTATAGAAAAAAACCAAACAAACGCTACCATCCAGAAGCAGAGACTGAATTGAACAAAAAACAAAATTGTTTACACATTTGACTGGCCTACATTACAAATGGTGATGATATGAAGGAACCCTTTCGCAAGCCGAGATGTACATTTGAGTGTGTGCTGCAGTTTACCGGTGTTGTAGGTTACTCAAATCTGACTAACTGGAACGTTCCCTTACATGCGTCAGGCAACTGAATGCAGAGTGTGCAGGTAAACAAACACCATCTCACATAAGCATTTTATCAATAATTTTATTTTCACAGTCCTCACCGCTGTCGCCACTGGCTTGCTTAGTTGGGACTTGTGGAGCTGAGCTTCGATGGATTTGCTCTTCAGTATGTGGGCTTTCAGCTGTAAAATTTAAACCACACTGAACTGAACTAAAACTGAACCTAAACTCTGAACACTGGACTGTTTCAATGTACTAAAACGTCCATGTTGAGCTGCTTTGATAATCGACATTGTAAAAGTGCGATATAAATAAATATGAATTGAATTGAATTGACAGTTGACAATAAGAAGGAACAGTCATTCATTCATTCATTTTCTTTTTGGCTTTGTCCCTTTATTAATCCGAGGTCGCTACAGGGGAATGAACCACCAACTAATTCAGCACGTTTTACACAGCGGATGCCCTTCCAGCTGCAACCCATCTCTGGGAAACATCTATACACACTCATTCACACTTACACACGACGGACAATTTAGCGTACCCAATTCACCTATACCACATGTCTTGGGCTGTGGGGGAAACCAGCGCACCCGGAGGAAGCCCACACAGACGCAGGGACAACATGCAAACTCCACACAGAAACGTCAACTGACCCAGTCGATGCTTGAACCAGCGACCTTCTTGCTGTGAGGTGACAGCACTACCTACTGCGTCACCTAAGAAGAAAATAAACGAAGGATAGAAGGATAGAAACATTATTTGACGAACAGGTGGCAGCTGAATGTGTCTGGAAAAGGATTCTAAAGGTGTTTATTTTTGTAAACAGTGTGGACGTGAATGCATCTGAATGTTCTGATTGGTCGGAGTAGACTAATGTCAGGACGTTTAGAATGCGCACTTTCTGTCAATTTTCCTTGTGCATTTACACATAGTAGCAGCATTCTGGGAAATTACCGGTTAATTTTTCTGGAAAAAATTGCTGGAACTAATTTTCCTTATTTTTTTAATTTTTTTTTTTTTTTTTTTTTTTTTTTAAAGGACCCTTTCACGTATAAACCTTTTCCTGAAAATTGCAGTTAATTTTTTGGAAAAGTCTGTATTTTTAAAGGGGCTGTTGAAAATGACATTAAAACATAAAAATTTAACATTTAAATTTGTTGGTTTATCAGTAGAAACTATATATATGGGTTTTGTTGAAATGTAAATTTTAGTTTTTATCTAAAAAAATTCTAATAATATTTCTTCAAAATGTCAATAATTATCATAATAATAATCATAATAATAATCATACGTTTGTGCATTTTCATACAATACAAAGTGTTTAAGACATTAGTTGGAATAACCCTGCTTTTCAATCATATCAAATAAAAAAAATTGTTATAACAATCGTCAATTTCTTGAAAAAATAAAACAAAAATAATACCTGCCCATTTGATTTAATCCGTGCTACTTTATGGCTGGTAGTTAAATGTTTTTAACTTTCTGTCATGTGGCGTCTGGTGTAGACAGCCACATTGCTGGTTGCTGAAATCTTGTCATGTCGTGGCTTGCAGCGCACTAGGTTTTAAAATCAGCCTGATGAGTCACATAAATGTGGCCTGGTATTTTCAGTCATTTCAGGCCACAGCCGTGATTCCAGTGTTGTTTGAAAGGCGGTTATTAACCTGCCTTGAGACGTGCCATTTTACAGTGTGCAGAACTGTTAACTTAAGTAAGACAGCCAGCGTTAACAGACGAGTTCAGAGGCGGACACGAAATCTGTAGAAAGTAGTACAGCTTGATGTGCAGCTAAAAGCTTGACTCATTTAAATGTATGTAGAATTGACATCTAGTGGTTAAACTAGATATTTGGATATTAGTCCAAATTCAAAATATCAGAGAGGTTTTTTTTTTCTCCATCTGACCCCTCCTTATTTGACTTGACACATACACAGGTTGCCAGATTGGTGACATCAGGAGCGAGGGCAATACAAAGCTGTTCAGCTAATGTTGACATCTGTAATACTTGTATTGCAAAATTAAAAACCACCTGTTACATTCTTAAAGATGGTCAGTCATAGGCATGGGACGATATTCGCTTTCAAGGTATATCGCAATTTGGAAAAGTCAAGGTTTTAAAACCGCCAACATTTTTCTGCTATACCGTTCCTATGGTATGTGTAAGTTTTTTTTTAGTTATGTTTTTTTGTTTGTTTGTTTTTAGGACAACAGTATTTCCAAAGATATGCAAAGATGCCATTTTAAATTTTAAAGAAGTCTGTGTTTTTGAAACTAATGAATACAGCAGAAGTCAATGGTTCATTTGAATTATTTAGCCTGCCATGTTTGCTGCTCCAGAATACTTTCAATGTTTTTAATGTTTTCTTGTTTTTTTTGCAAGAATTTAGTCATTTATTTAAATTCAATTTCATTGTGTGAAAATAAGAAAGCAAACAGAACTATTTCATTTTGTAATGGCTTTAATTTATACACTGTAATTGATTCTTAAATGTTTTACCATCAAGTTAATTTCATGTTCTTTATTATTACTATTTTTTTATTTATTTATTTCTCTCTCTTGTTTCTCAAAATAAAATATATTGTGTGCAATGGGGAAAAAAGTTTTTGTTTTTTAGCCAGACATTTAAAAAGAATATATTTTAGAGCAGTAAACATAATACTGTCATACCGTAAAGCCGTGATATTTTTATCCAAGGTTATCATACCGTCAGAATCTTATACTGGCCCATGCCTAGTCAGTCAAGGGGAAGAAGAGTAACATTAATTTTGGGTGAAACACAAAAGCAAACACACAATATCAACAAGTGTGGGACAAATTACCAAGACTAACTACATGCAATAAAGTGAGTTAATTTACAAAGATAGTGATAATAATAAGTGCAACAATATGTATGTAGAAAGAACAAAAAATATTTACAAAAATATATTGAATATTACAGACAACAAATGGGACACAAAACGTTTCACAGGAAAGGTGTCCAAACAAATGGAGAACATACCAAATGGACAAACAGCTGGGCAGCGGTAGCCATTAGAAGCCACTGTATGAATGAAAGCGGGAGAAGAGAGAGAGAGCGAGCGAAAGAGAAACTAGAGAAAGAAAATAATAATAATCACACAACACAGGAATGTAACACCACATCATATGGCTTTTTATAATTCTGAACCTGTATCGCATTTCATAGACACATACATTGAAGCAGCCTTGATGACTGACATTCAATATGCAGTGTTTTCTACCAAGGCAACCCAGGATGGCAAATCTATAATTGGGTAAACTGACAGTGGGAGGAGTTACACAGATCAAAACAACGACAGACATTCCAACACAGTGTGATAAAAGAATTGAGTCCATTCTGGAATCAGATCTAGTTAGGACCCTGTGATAAATGCCTGTTCAAAAGCTGTTGTTTATTATTTAAAGCTAATCATTTGTATGTGTTTTAGGGTTGTCATGATACTGGAATACTGTGCCAATCGATACAGAAATTTTAAAAACGTCCATTTCCCGCTAACATTTAATCGCTGTTAAGTACGTTCTTAAACATCGCTTATTTGCCATTGTGTTGACGTTCTCAACAGATATGACTGTGATTGGCCATGAAGGTCATCAGTTCACCGAAAACAAAAGCATGCGCACATCTAAACATCTTGAAGGCAGGTGCTCGATCAAAAATATACTCCGTAGCAAACATCAAAAAAGAGAATCGGCACACTGCCACTTTAGCTCTCAAAAATGAGCTAAATTTTTGAAGAAAAAAAAGAGCCATTTTTGAGAGCTAAAGTGGCAGTGTGCCATTTCCCATCAGTTCACCGAACTCATCACTGTTTACTGAGTGTAATCGCAGATACAGGGACATTAAAGTGTTTAAAGTCATGTCAATCAGTTGGTTTGTCTATAAGCTGACAAACCAGCAATCCACTGATGAATCGCATCTTTAAAATGCTCCAGTGTCCCTGTATCTGTGGTTGCACTCAGTAAACAGTGGTGAGTTTGGAACTGATGACCTTCATGGCCAATTACAGTCATTTCTGCTCAACAGTGCTCAACTGTTAGCAGGAAATGGACGTTTTTAAAATTTCATTATCGATTTGTTTTGAAATACAGCATCGTGACATCCTTAATGTGTATGTAACGTTTTGTACTTGCACATTATTTACAAGTTCAAATGCATAATGTATAAGACCAGCTAGCAGGCTAATTGTTATAAATGTATGATGTGCTAGCATGACTAAAACTAGAACAGCTTGATTTCACAACCCATGCCTTTAGTTATAGTAGAGATACAGGAGAGTTATAGTAGAAATACATCATTTAAAACACAATAATGGTCATTACAAAGCTTTTTAAATGATATAGAATGTGATTTCACAGGATTTTTAATCCGGCGCTACAAATTATAACTCTAGGGAACCAAAAGGATGACTTGGTTGTTGCTAGAAGGGATACAGCTATGGCTGGACGATAACAAGAATTATTTATATTATTTATTAAATTAGTCATTAATTGTATTTCATTAAAATCTACCCCTACCTGATCCCTAAACCCTACTCTCAGAGTAATGTAAAATCAGAAATTAAAACAAGAATTATTTATTAAATTTCCCATCAAATTGTGTTTTATTAATGTGTACTCAAGGAGTGTAAAGGATCAATGTTGCTCTGTGATACATACGGATCACAATCCACGGTTTGGAACACAACATGACCCACGGATTGTTATTATTTTTTAATTTACTAAATTCATAATGATTGCAGAAAGGATCGCCTCTCGCATCATTCAAATCACACGTATGAAAGCATTTAGGCATTTCTGTAAAATATAATGATGACGGAAGAAGTTGTGGTAGGTTATTCGGGATGTGGTGGGCTTCTCATGTTATTAAAGGTGTTTTCTGTCACTACTTTAGCCTCCATTGATGTATTTAGTGTAAGCTGCATGATTAATCATCAAAAGATCTGGATCTCAACAACCACGCAGCATAAATTATAAATGATGGTGATTTGAATATGTTTGAATCTGTGAATGAAATCGCAAAAATCAGAAAGAGATTCAGTCTTAAATTTACAAACAGTCAAATAACACAGAAGTACTGGGATAACTGTTTGTAGTTTAGATAAAACCACTGATGTTTATGGTAAAGATTATATATGCATTTAACTTGACGCTCAAACTGAAGGTTTTAGGGACCAATTACCTTATTTGGCAACAACCAGCAATCAAAAATATACCTCTTCATAATTCTTTAAAAATCTAGCAGTGAAACATGAAGTTTTATGAGTGAATAAGTGAATCATTTATTGAAAATGAGACTAAAATAAATATGGGTAATACAAATTATAATGTTAGATTTCTACAATTAGCGTTATCAGCAACAGTAGTAACAGTGAATTTTTCATAGTACTGAATATTTTGTGGCGCCACGGTGGCGTAGTGAGTAGCACGTTCGCCTCACAGCAAGAAGGTCGCTGGTTCGAGCCTCGGCTGGGTCAGGTGGCATTTCTGTGTGGAGTTTGCATGTTCTCCTCGTGGTTCTGTGGGTTGCCTCCAGGTGCTCTGGTTTCCCCCACAAGTCCAAAGATGTGGTATAGGTGAATTGGGTAAGTTAATTGTCCATAGTGTTTGAGGTTGAATGAGTGTGCATCAATGTTTCCCAGAGATGGGTTGCAGCTTGAAGGGCATCCGCTGCATAAAACAAATGGTGGATTTATTACTGGGGGTTAATTCCGCTGTGGCGACCCCTGATTAATAAAGGGACTAAGCTGAAAAGAAAATGAATGAATGAATGAATATTTTGTGTACAATTTTTTTTTAAATTGGCTGATTATTTCTTCATTTTATTTTTAATAAAATTACAGGTTCTGAGTTCTGTTTATTAAAAGCAAAAGTTTATTGCAGTACTGTTTTTGTAATAAATGGAAAACAAATGACATTTGCCCCCTCCCCTTTTTGGCTGATCCGAAAAATGGTCCGATCCGTGACTAAAAAACATAATGTAATCCAAACCGTGAGATTTGTGATCCGCTAGTCTACTCCTACCCCGTCCCTAAACCAAGCCATCACAGTAATGAAAAAAAATATTATTATCGCTGTAGAGTGTTACAAAAATTATGCTCTATTGATGTGAGTATCCGCAGCTGTATCCCATCTAGACTTTAGCGCATCAATTAGGGTCCTTAAGTAGACGTGATTCCTAGGGGATGTCAGTTTGTCTTGAAAGCGTAACACCCAATTTCAAGGGAGAATAATTGACTTTAGCATAGTTTATCAGATAAACAAGTATGATCATTTAGTTTGTTTCTTAAACATCTGTAAACATATTACGGTGTTTGTATGTTTTAGAGGAGTGAAATTCATATATACAGCATCTTAAAAGACCTTTGTCAGCGTCTGCAAGAGAGATTGCAGGTGAATTGAAAGGGAGTTATTTCTGTGCCTAAAAATAGTCGATTAGCTGTGGACAAGATAACCAGATGTGGGCATCAAGTTAAGAGGATGGTGCATATTTAACAAAGCGCACAATATTCTTCAGCCAGATCCAACCCAAAAAAGATTACTCCAACATCCCAGACTTTGAATAAAGAGCCTTAATGTTCGTGTCATACAATCACTCCTGATTTTTTTAATGGGGCCATTTGAAAGAAGGAAAAAAATATATATAAAAATCGGCACCATGCATTTCAGTTTGTTGGAGTTTCAGGGAGCCAGTGAGCAGTGTTCACTTTGAAGTGCTCTAAGTGAAATTGGTAGGGAGGAAAGTAATTGGCTGTGATCCCCATATACTTTGCTAAATGCGGAAGTGAACAATCCCACGAGCTCCTTTATTCCTTTTTGCAATTATAAAGCCTGGCACCAGCGGAGGGGTGCAGTGGGCAATGACAATTTAGACGCGTCGACTTTAAATCATATTTGAAAAACAGCCATATAGCATAATAGGTTTTCCAGTATGTGTGGTTAAATCAAACGGAGCTGCCATGTAATTTCAGATTTTTCTCCAGGGTTCTACTTATACTGTTCTTTGTCATTCTCGTTCTTCTAAAGAAAATGCAAATTAAACTTGTACTAATCATCTTAGCATTTGCTGAAATGGATAGTTAATTGAGCAGCCATTGGATAAGTCTGACTATAGGTTCCAAACCTGTTGGTTTTGATGGTTTTTATTTGGTTTAAAGCTGTTTCTGTCTTGAAGGAGCGAGAAAGGAATGTAAAAATCCTGCAAAATGTCTTGCTTAATGTAATGGGTTTTAAATAACATCCATTTTAAAGAGCTACATTTATCCACGATGCTTTAAATCAATAAAATGGGCAATTGCATTTTTAAAAAAATAAATAATGAGGTTGATTTAGGAATGATTCACCCAAGACTGAAAATACTTCTTCTTCTTCTTCTTCTTCATTCATTTTCTTGTCGGCTTAGTCCCTTTATTAATCCGGGGTCGCCACAGCGGAATGAACCGCCAACTTATCCAGCATTTGTTTTACGCAGCGGATGCCCTTCCAGCTGCAACCCATCTCTGGGAAATATTCATACACACTCATTCACACATTACGGACAATTTAGCCTTCCCAATTCACCTGTACCACGTCTTTGGACTTGTGGGGGAAACCGGAGCACCCGGAGGAAACCCACACAACCACGGGGAGAACATGCAAACTCCACACAGAAATGCCAACTGACCCAGCCGAGGCTCGAACCAGCGACTTTCTTGGTGTGAGGCAAGCGTGCTACTCACTACGCCACCGTGGCGCCCTTCTTCTTCTTCTTCTAAAATATTTAATTTTGGCATTTTTGCCTTTATTTGACAGGACAGTAGGTTGACAAGTGAAGTGGGTGAGAGAGGGGGGTAGGATCAGGAAAGGTTCATGGGCTGGGATTTGAACTTGAGATGCCTGGAGTGCTACCACACCATATGTCAGTTCACTAACCACTGGGCTATATAATAATCATTTTGTTATTTCATTTTAATTTATATATTTTCATGCTATTTTCTAGTTTTTAAATGTTATTAAACATATTAAAGATAATATGCCATGATTTACTTTTTATTGTCATTTAAAAGGAGGTCAAACATTTTTTTTTTGCATTATGTTTTTTAGCATATTCAAATGTTTTGTTTTTAAATTGTTTTGTTTTGTTTCATGTTCTTTTTATTTTATTTAATGTTATTTTAAATTTTCATGCTAATTTATTTGATGTTTTTATATTTTAAACAATAAATAATGAGTTTTAAAAGAATGACATTGCTTTTTATTTAAAAGAAAGAGGTAAGATTTTTTTGCTTTTTGTTTCATGTTCTTTTAATTTCATGTTATTTTGATTAATTTTACTTTATTTTGTCTTATAAATAATTTTATTGAATTTTCCTCATTTTATTTGAATTTTGTTTTTATTGCACTTTATTTCAGTGGTCCTGGACCCCCAGGCCGCAGACATGTACTAGTCCATGGATCAATTGGTACCAGGTTACACGAAATCATTAATTATTTCCGTTTTATTTATTATGCGAGTCTTCAATCTTTTATTTTAAGAAATGACTCATTTCTCAGTTAAATTTCAGTCACTAGAGCGCCAAACTTTAATCCACAAGCAGCAAAATGAGTCTTTGGACAGTTTCTTTGTGAAGGGGAAACGGTCCAGTGAAGGACCCACGAATTGCTAAGTAATGAATCCACAACCCGTCCGTCAAAAATTCAGGTGAATCCACCATGTCTGTGCAAGAAGATCAACTGCTGGAGATAGCAAATGATGACGGCCGTTCACATATTGTATTGCGCCTTTTCCATGCACAAGTTCATTATTTCTAATACGCAGCTTACACCTTCCAGATGAACCCATTTGAAAACATCTTCAGAATTCAGTAGACTAATTATCTCAGACAAACACTGCAGTGCTTTTTAATTTTCTCCATAAATAAAACTTCAGATATGCAGTGGTGTTTTGTCAGCTTGTCATCCTTCGAGAAAATGGTTGATGGTTGTCTCGCAATCTACTTACATGACCAGACCACCCCCAGCCCCCCTGTCCGCAGTAAAATTGTCAAGCCTTGACCGGTCTGCTGTGATAAAAAGGTCTGAATATGAGACTGAATATGAAATATAGTCAGTGTGTGCCATGACTATCATTCATACATGTATTGGCATCAACTATGAATGTCAATGAACCTCTTGTGTGGCATATTTGATTGACCTTTACCATTATTTCTCACAAGCAGCATCATCTCCAATCTGTCACTTTTGATGTTCAGCATTAGTTAGTATGCCTGTTATTGACAACACACATAGAGGCAGCTCACTCTGTTTTACAACACACACAGTCTCCCTCCTGCACCAGAATCTCATCATAAACACTTTTCCCCCATGTCCGGATTGATTTGTGAACATCCAGCATTGTGTTCAGCCCAGTAGCAGTCCTGTGGTTTCTGCATGTGTTAATGCACGATCAGCTCATTTTGCCACAAAGGACAGCGATGTCTGACACTGTCTGTCCAAACACATTACACAGACGGATGTGTTCGTGTGCATCCACCATTTGACCCCTGGGAAAAACCACCACCTGCATTCAAAATGCCATGTTCAATGACACACGCGACGCCACACACATCATTTACTGGAACCATCAGACTTGAAATGAAATGACAAGCATTATGGAAATGTAAAGCGCAGTGATAATGCACTGGTCAACACATATTGCTAGCTTGTTTTTTTTTTGTGAATAGTAGTCTATAATTAAAGCATCTAAATGTGTGGATGTCACATTTGTGGAGTGCATTATGCCGACGGTGTAAATGCCAGATCTGCCCACTCTTTCCAGCTCGAGAGTGGGAACAGCAGGGTAAATATTCACTTTGAGTCAGATTGCATGTTTTCTCCCAGTGGAAGCAGAGAGTCGGCGATGGAGGTGCAGTGAATGTCATTGCATTATTCTCTTCTGATGCACACAAGAGAAGTGCTGCGGATGTAGAGAGCGGGTCTTAAACCCATCATCTGACGCTCCACTGGGACACCGCAGCCTGATGCGACTGCATTGATCATGAAAGAGTGGGATTTTTGTTTCAACCCTCTTTTTAAAAGCATAGGGCTGCACAGTTTATAACAATAAAATTGTTGTTATGATAATAGTATGTGCAATAAACCTATCGCAGAGAAGTGCAATGCATCAAGTACATTTTATGTGCCAAGCATTTGTGTGCTGCATGCAAAGTTTAGTTTGTTTGTTTGTTTATCCAGATCTGTTCAATCAGATTTATTATCTTTATCCATACTTTTTCAGTAGGGGCTTTTAGGTGAGCTAAGAGATGAAAATAAATACTAATTCTGGCAGACAACAGAGGAAAATGACAACAGACAATAAGAATCAGAATTTCCGCCAATGTATTCAGTCGTTCGTGGTGTTTAAAATTCAAAATTTTTCGACCTTGACGTACATATACACAGGCATTTGCTGCAGATTTGTCAGTAGCACATTCATGATGCGAATCTCCCGTTTCACCACATCCCAAAGGTGCTCTATTGGATTAAGTCCTGGTGACTGTGAAGGCCGTTTGAGTACAGTGAACTCATTGTCATGTTCAAGAAACCAGTCTGAGATGATTTGCACTTTATGACGGTGAGTTATCCTGCTGGATAGCTCTTTTGTAGTCATCTGAAGATGGGTACGCTGTGGTCATGAAGGGATGGACATGGATGATAGACATTGTAGCATTGTAGCCTCAGGTTTCTGTTCTTAACTGACATGAGTGGCTCCCGGTGTGGTCTTCTGCTGCTGTAGCCCAAGCGCCTCAATGTTTGACATGTTGTGCAATTAGAGATGCTCTTCTGCATACCTCTGTGGTTATTTGAGTTACTGTTGCCTTTATATCAACTCAAATCAGTTTGGCAGTTCTCCTCTAGCATCAACAAGGCATTTGCACCCACAGAACTGGTGCTCACTGGATATTTTCTCTTTTTCAGACCATTCTGTAAACCCTAGAGATGGTTATGCATGAAAATCACAGCAGATATGCAGTTTCTGAAATACTCAGACCAGCCCATCTGGCATCAACAACCATGCCACGTTCAAAGTCACTTAAATCACCTTTCATCCCCATTTTGATGTTTGGTTTGATTAGAAATTTGCGTTAACGAGCATTTGGCAGTTGGACAGGTGTACCTAATAAAGTGGTCGTTGTGTGTGTGTGTGTGTATATACAGTA
>CAIGQQ010036011.1:3687087-3713146 GCA_903798035.1 Danio albolineatus
ATAAACAGATTGATTGATTGATTGACTGACTGATTGACTGAATCACTAATTGACTGACTGATTGATTGGATGATTGATTAATTGATTTACTGATTGGTTGATTAACATATTGATTTATTGATTGACAGATTGATTGATTGATTGATTAATTTATTCACTGATTGATTGATTGACAGATTGACTGATTGGTTGACAGTTTGATTGACTGATTGGTTGATTGACTGAATCACTGATTCATTTGTTACTGAATCATTTGATTGATTTATTAATTGTTTTATTGATTGATTGATTCACTGAATCTGGATCAATCTGGACCCCTCACACCCAGCACACTGCCTCTTTGAACTTTTACCTTATGGGCGACGCTACAGAGCACTGCACACCAGAACAACCCGACACAGAAACAGTTTCTTCCCCCAGGCAATCCATCTCATGAACACTTCATGATAATAATCGTGGAACCAACATCACTACTTGCAATACACTTTTTACACACACATTTAACAGTTATTTAACAACACACTTTACATGCCAATTTGTACATAGCAAATACACTTGTTACACACAAATACACTTGTTTAACAACACACTTTACATGTCAATATGCACATAACAGCTGCACATATAACGTTGTATATAGTAATACACCTGTACATACACTTGTCCATTTGTATATTTGCAATTAACACTTCTATTTTTTGAATATATTTATTATCTGTTTTTTGTCCTGTCTCTGTAATTCTGTTGCACTGTAGAAGCTCTGTCAGGAAAGCAAATTCCTCGTATGTGTGAACATACCTGGCAATAAAGCTCTTTCTGATTCTGATTCTGATTGATTATTTGGCTGATTGATTAACTATTTGATTGACTGACTAATTATATTGTTGATTGACTGAATCTCTGACTGATTGTTTGACTAATTGATTGCTTGCTTGATTAATTGATTGATTCTGCATCGAATCTTGAAAATATTATTAAATTGCTTTAATTCAAAATCATTCATACTTTTTTTTTGTGCTGAAAAATGTCCATCACTGGTGTGTAAATGGGGTATTATGTTGTGAGTTCAATTCTTACCTGTCACCAAAAACAATTAAAAAAAATGTTTTCTGTATTAACTGAGTTTCTCGAATTTTTCAAAGAAGTTTCTTGAAATGTAAGTTTCTTGAATTTCCTGAAAGTCAGATTTACCCCAGAATGGATCCATTTAATCACTTTGGAAAACAAGAATCACACTACAAAAATGTTATTAATTGAATTGTATTAAATCTGGATTTTGTGATCCATACAGCTGAGGCTTTTGAGTTCAGAAAAGTTCTTACTCATAGAGAAGATCTCCTTTGTGGTTTGTACTGTAACTCCGGACATCTTTTTCATGCTCAAACAGACACAGTAAAGCATAAAAGACACATTTGACTGGAATGACTAGAACGTTATATATATATTTCTGTGAAGCAAACTCCAATAGTTTTGTTCCCATCTTCCAAAAGAGTCCAAGCTCTTTTTAACGTTCAGTATTGATTCGTCCAGCTTATGGCCACAGAAACATGGCATCTTTACAGCAGAACGTTTGAAGCTATAGTTTGCGAGTCTACTTTGACATTTATGTGTCTTTGAGCTGAAGTGTTGTAAAAGAGACAAGCGTGAGTGTGTGCTTTAAGATGCTCCGCAGGCTCTTGTAGTTCTGCCAGCTCCTCCGAGGAGATGCTCTTGTACGTTTTCTGCATTCTTGTTCGGCTGGACAGCCAGTTTTCCTGTCGTCCGGCTCTCTGGATTCCTGGCACGCCTCTGTCCATGTTTGCATGCTCTGTTGTGCTCTGATGTGGCCCATTTGCCTGCTGTAGCTCTACGGGATGACAGGAGGGGCTCCGGGGCCTGGATTCTGCTTCAGTATTCAGAGACTGTCTCGGTTGATCTGAGAAGAAGTAATCATGGGAAACTTGTTTATGATGATGCGATTCTAGGGCTGTCACGATATCTATATTTTGCTGGGCGATATATTGCACCCAAATTAATTGCGATAAATGATATTATTATTTTTAAGAATGTTTAGACATCTGAATTAGAACATGAAAAAATATCTTAGATCAAATAAATAATAAAAGATGTAAACAAAAAAGCCTAAGAAGAATCATGTTTAAGTCAAAAGTAGACTTTTAAAGCATCTGTCACCTCTACAGGCCATTTTTTAATGATCAGGCAGATTCCGTGACAGGAACACCAACATGTTTACCTTATGGGGCTTAAGGCAAGATCTTCCTTTGGTAGCAATGTTTCCAGCTGTGCTAACCATTCTTTCAGAGCAAAAATGCACATGTATTTTTGTGCCAACAGTGCTAACAGTGGAAATCTTTTCTGGTTTTCACACCACCATATCAACGGATCAGATGATGCATCGAGTACTACGGCTCGTTCAAGTTAACGGGCTCTCCTTTTTCATTCGGCTTAAAGCCTAAATGTTCCCACACCGGAGCTGAAGACTGTGGCTTTGAAACCAAGTCCATCGTGACTTGTTTATACTTAACGACTGTATACTAAACACGAATCAATGGGTTCACGTCTCGTCTTCCTCACCCTCTCGCGCGTGTGTGGGGCTGTGCGCGCAGTATGCATGGAGATGCTGCATAAGCCTCGCCTTCCACAGAAAGCAGAATGCAGCGTGTTCGATAAGAACTTTGCTTGCTATATAGACAGGGCCGGAGCAAGATGAACTGCTGCTCTAGTCAAAGGCCTCAACCCGAAAGTTAAAACGAAAGTGACTGGTTCGCAAACCAGGGTTGGGATTGGGGTGTCGCTGATGCCGCCCTCACCATTCTTCCGCCCTAGGCGGCCAGTTAGGTCGCCTCTATGGATGCGCCGGCCCTGTACATAGACAATATATCGCGCCTCCAAAATTTACCGCCCTCATTTTCATATATCGTGCGATAAGTCAATATATTGACTATCGCGACAGGCCTATGCGATTCGTTTGTCTGGTTTGAGAATGAGCTGTTTGAGTGTTTACAGTCTTCTTTTTTCGCAATGGTGAATAAAGTGAATTGTCATTTACCTGTCAAATGTCAGCATTACTCTTTAAAAGTGTGGTTTTATTTATTTATTTTATTTATTTATTTTTTGGTCAGTATGGTATTTAAAGTTTTTTTTTTTTTTAAGATGCGTCTTATGTAAGTGGTATCTATTGTATTAATAAAATTGTAAAAATAATGCTATAATTCCGAAAGCGAGGAAACTCCAGAAATTTTTGCTGATACAGACGACCAATAACTAGTGCCAGACAGAATCTGAGAACTTTTTTTTGCTATTTTTTCACAGAATTTTGCAGATCTGCTTATGTAGAAGAATTTTGAGAGTATGGGGTTAATAATGTAATGCATAAAATCTAAATAAAATAAATTTGAAACTTTTTTTTTAATGTTTACAATGCAAATCTTATTAGAATCTCTTTGACAAAACTGCAGTAGTTCTCCTTTATGAGACAAAAAATATTAGTTTTCAAATTGTATTGTACATCGATTATCCAAACATTTGCATATTAGTTAAAAATAATGCTTAAATTAATATCAGATCTGAATATAAGTACACATGTTAACATAAGTAAATCAATTGAATGATCGGCTCAGAAAACTGAAAATCTCTGGTGTTTTCTGCGGTTGCAGATTCTGTGTGGGATATAACTCATACTGATTATTATAATATAATATTGATACTATAGCTATTATAATATAGTAATTATGATATAACTCATTATGTTATACCGATAAACACTATATAGAGTGTTTGTCACACAGCAACAATACTCAGGCAGGCTGTGGCGTTGACATGATGCTCAATTGGTACTAATGGGCCTAAAGTGTTCCAAGAAAATATCCCCCACACCATTACACCAACACTACCAGCAGCCTGAACAGTTAATACAAGGCAGGATGGATCCATGCTTTCATGTTGTTGATGCCAAATTCTGACATTACCATTCGAACGGAGACTCATCAGACCAGGCAACGTTTCTCCAATCTTCTATTGTCCAATTTTGGTGAGCCTGTTCGAATTGTAGCCTCTGTTTTCTGTTCTTAGCTGACAGGAGTGACAGCCGATGTGGTCTTCTGCTGCTGTAGCCCATCTGCTTCAAGGTTTGACATGTTTGTTCAGAGATGCTCTTCTGCAAATCTCGGTTGTAACGAGTTGCTATTTGATTTACTGTTGCCTTTCTAAAAGCTCGAATCAGTCCGGCCATTCTCCTCTGACCTCTGGCATCAACAAGGCATTTGCGCCCACAGAACTGCCGCTCACTGGATATTTTATCTTTTTCGGATCATTCTAAACCCTAGAGATGGTTGTGCTGGAAAATTCCAGTATATCAGCAGTTTCTGAAATACTCACCGCACCAACAACCATACCAATTTATTTATTTATTTTTTTTTTCTGAGCCTGACTATTAAAAACAAAACACACATAAATATAGTGGATAAACATTACATAAAGGAAAAAAAATATTGTGAAGACCAGAATCCGATTTATTTACTTAAATTCCAAAATAACAGCTTTTATTTTGATATTATTTTATTTTATTTTTTCATTCAAACAGTTTCAGTTTTGAATCAGCCCATAGGTGAAACACTGAAACCGTTTTTTAAAACAGCACAGTCCTTCATTAAATCACTTTTTACCAGAATGCCAAAAGCTCAAAGTGGGCGTCTTTCGGTCTGGGATTTTTAAGCTCCTCGCTTAACTTGGCACAAATGTAATTAATCATTTTGTCAAACAGACAAGCTGATTACTATTCTCTTGACTTTCTCAAAAAAAATTTTTTAACATGCAGTAGCCAGAGATGGAGCGATCTTAATGGGATTGACATCAAAACCGGCCCAAAGTGTATTAGCTGTGGAGCAATGCTAATCTTCACCTCTGGCACTGCAGAGGGCGGTTCAGAACGAGTTCACTCGCGTCGCAGATAAAGACTCTCTGTAATTAAATTGAGCACATCGGGATCCACTCGGGCTGGGGAAAACGTCCAGGCTGGATCTGAATGCCACTGACAGCTCTTTGAACAAGCCCTGAAGAGAGCAACACAACACTGGACACTTCTGACACATTTCTGCACTCTATAGTGAAGCAATATGTATAGTGAGAGAGAGCCTACACACTTTTTTTCCCCATGAGTGTGGGGTTGGCTTTTGTAACTTACACTGTAAAAAATGATGGGTTCCACTCAATCGATTTGTGTTGTGTATTAAATTTGAACTTAAAATTAGATGACGGATACAAAAAACTTCATAAACTCAAACACATTTTAAGACATGATAAATAAGTACTGCTTTTGATTATTGAGGCAAAACTCTGCAGGACTGCACTCAGATTTCTTCAATATGTGACTGTATTCTTGTCCAGTGCGAGTCCTGCAGTATATGAATATCTTCTTTGACCTGAAATAGTCAAAGTGCGAGACAAAGATGATTGTTTTTGGAGATCTGTGGTCTTCTAGAGACATGTATTCGGCTGGCAGCACTAGCTCAGTGTTTCTTTGGTCAGGCTCTCAGGGCTCTGCTGGTGATCAGGTCACTCTCTCATTGAGGATCATGACATTAATGCAGAAGCCGCTGGCTAAATCTCGAGCCGATCGTGTCACAGATCAACAATAAATCTTCAGCGCACATATTTTCGAGTCAGTAAGAGTGAGAGTATTCATATTCAAGTAGATTATAAAATATGGATGAAAAATCATAATAATAAACACGAAATCAGTTCAGCATTTAATAATATAAACTTAAACATTGATATGAAAGTAAACATAAATAAAATTACTTTTATGGTGTTATTTAGTTAGTAGCTTTTATTGTGTCATGCACATGCACATATAAACAGAATGTTCCATGACTTTAAAATCAGTATAAAAATAGTGTCGAATTAAAAAATATCAACTAAATACAAAATCCTAATACAAAAAAAAAGTTGTATCTGCTCTCTTTTAGCATACTAATATATTGTGTGTTTATACTTGTCTATTGTGTGCACACACTTGTTTGACGCTAACATCTAGCTGTCATAGTCAGTTATTGTATATTACAAATGTTGTTTGGCTCATTTTGCAGGTACTTCTTTTGTTTTATATACTGTGTAGCTTTGCTTTCCTTCCCAGAAGAACAAAAGCCTCATGATTTTTAGCTGCAGATGCAAATGTAATTTATGTTTTACTTTTATGCTTATTTATTGTACTTGTTATTTGGCACTAGCAGCCATTTCTCTGTCATAGTAATAAGGAAAATTTAGTTTCGTGTCCCTGAAGGTTGTTTCTTACTGCCTATATCTTGGATTATATATTTATTTAATCTGCACTCGCCTTCCCTTCACTCCTCACAGCAGCACGTGTGAAAGTTACTACAGAAATCTGATTGGCTACACTTTGCAGTTAGGTTTTATTAGTTAATGTTACTTAATGTATCTATCAACACAAACTAATAATGAACAATACAGCATGTAATCATTATAATTAAATATTTAATAGCTGTGAGTTAACATGAACTAACAACCAACAACTTTATTTTCATTAGCTAAGGTATGTTTAACCATCAGAAGAGCTTTGTCATTTGTATGCCTGATTTATAACAGAGCCTCAGAAATAATATTAATGATCAGTTTTTGTCCTTCACAAGCTTTACTTTTCACCCGGTCTTATTCTGTCAAAATTATGGGTAAATATGACCAAAGAAGGCTGTGAGAATTTATTTGTATTCATTAAAAATATATATATATTTCAAGAATATAAGCGTTTAATTGAAATTAGGCTATGTCGATTTACGAGGTGCAATGCCCCTAATGTTTTGGGTCATTCACATTATACATCCCATCGAACAGTTCACACATATTTGGTAAATATGAATATCGTTAAGTCGTGACGTCTGGAATACTGTTTCTTGTTGGTCTAAGCCACTATTCATTTGAATTGAAAAAATATTTTTTTTGTGACCACTTTTTAGTCATATCACACATTAAAGTGAATTTTATATAAAACCATGGTTTACACAGCAATCTCTGGACATGCTGCATTACAGACACCAATATTTTAACAATTTGATTAAGCCATCTGATATTAGGCATGGATATAAATATTGCGATCATGATTTTGAAAGTATTACATAGCCTTGTAAATGTTTTTTCAAACCATATTTTGAGCCCCCTATACATTTTGATAAAGCTGCTTCGTGTTTTGTCACACTTAGCAAGCGGATACATGGTTAAAAAAAAAAAAAATTGGGAACTCCAGCAACACTTGTAATAAAGGAGAAAAATTCATGAATAACATAAATGGTAATGCATTTTGGCTTACAAGCCTTTTTCAAGGCACAAAAAAATCATCACATACAAACATTTCAGAAGGCTTTAAATATACATGTCCATCTTAAAACATCGAGTTACAGAGTAGACAGCTGATGGACCAGACTCAAGTCGTCACCCCAATTAATCAGCAGGAACCAACTACACAAGTAATAATCAATCAACAGACATGAATCCACATCAAATCAACACAATCAATGTAAATTTACATAAAAAAAGCATTTCAAAAGAAACCACCTGTTCATACCATTGTGAATGCATAACCGTGCCAATCAATCCTAGAAAAAAATGATTCAACAGTCTGAAACTGGCCGTTCTAGAGCACTGAAAGACATCTTAAGTATTCACAAAACACATTTCTTGTAAAATAGGTGTTTGTATCTACATATAGCCTAATAAAAAAAAATGTCACTAAATATCTCTAATAGTCACTTATAAAAGAATAGTCACTAAATATCCCTCAAAACACTAAAACATACACATTATATTAGTAAATGTGATGTAATTTAAATACATTCATAAATTTGATTCACTAAAGCATGTATTGCTTCCCCTATTTAATATTCTATTTAAATCCCAGAAGGAAGAAAAGTTGACTATTTTTCTGACATATACTGTATCTATATAATCATGAAATGCATACCCTCAGAATTATTTTGGATAACCCCGCACCAAACCCTAAACCTAACCACTTCTTAACAACAACATAAATAAGCAGCAGGCAAATACAAATTTTCCCAATAATTTTGGCCATGACTGCAGGCTCTCATCAGTAAAAATGATACAAGGCTCTTGGATTAGGCCTGATGAGCTGTGAATGGTGTTTTGGAAAATGTCTGGAGGTCTGAGGAGCAGGTCAGAGAACCAGCGGGACACCCAGACCCTCATATTAAACAAATCAGACAGGTTGATGGGGAGGATGTGTTCTTGTCAAGCTCAAATCATGCTTTCAAGAGTGTGAATTATGCTGTTATTTTCTCAAGGGCATGATGGGCAGCGTTTTCATGCCTCTCAAGCGTCGTGCCTTTACAAACCTGTAAGATATTTTCACACTTGTATTTTAAGAGGAAACTTTTGATGGTGTTTTTTTATTTGTTTTTGTTTAATCATGTGATTTTTTAATGGTCATTTATTTGGTTAAATTTAATTTAATTTAGAATCAGAATCAGTTTTATTGCCAAGTATGCTTCACACACAAGGAATTTGCTTTGGCTACAGAAGCTTCCAGTGCACATAAAGTGACAAGTGACAACACAAAATAAATATAAAAAAAGACGATAGACATTAAACAAAGATGCAGTCAGTCCAAAAGATCTGGATGTTGAAATGTATGTACAGATTTGTACAGATTAGTTTCTTATTATTCAGTCTTTAGTGTTGTTTTTTTAAGGAAATCTATTTATAATATATCTGCTGTGGCTCACTGATAACCAGGGTTTAAGCCGAATGATATAGTGTATAATGATATAGTATATTTATAATATATTGTCACGATCACCAGCAACCTAGCATTTGCAGATTGCTGAGAACTACAAATCTGGCACTTTAATGGACTATAGATCCCATCATACACTTCACACCAGTCCTGCAGATTTTAGCTCCAACCCTTATCAAACACACCTGAACAAGCTAATCAAGCTCTTACTAGGTATACTTGAATCATCCAGGTAGTGTGTTGAGGCAAGTTGGAGCTAAACCCTGCAGGGACATCGGCCCTCAAGGACCAAGATTGGTGACCCCTGGTCTAAGGACAATGTTATTTTGATGTCCAACAATGACGTCAAATATTAAAAAGTGACCAAAATCCAAAGTGAAGCCAACATCTTAAACCAACGTCATATTGACGTCAACTGCTGACATTTTTTCGTCAGGTACAGTATGGCAACTAAAATCCAACATATGATACCATATAGGGCTGTAACGATACACCAAACCCACGATTCGGTTCGTATCACGATTTTTGACCCACGATTCGATTCGTATCACGATTTTTTTTCGTGAGGAGTGGGAATTTTTTTTTTTTAAACAATATTTTTTATCAAATAACATTTGAAAAATCTTTATAAACTGAACACCAAAGAACAAGATTAACCATGCAAATTATTAACTATATAAATAGCCAAATATAAAATAAATAAATAGACAAAGCTAACACTTCTGTTTTTTTTGTACCAAAATACTGTTGAAAAACAAACAGAACTAAACTCCATTGTGGAGATGATTCGAGCATGTTGAAAATTATTTTTTAATCAAGTTCTCTTACATTTAAGAGATGTAAACTTTGCCTGACAAATGTGGCAGCATGTGGAGGAAACGCAACTAATTTATACAAAGCGCACAAGAATGAGGCTGCCAAAATGGGCAATGCAGTAAAAAAAAAATCGACTGCAGAAGTCAGACGAACAGGTGCAGCCATCAATTAGTGATGCATTTAAGCGATGCACAAAATATAGGAGGGACAATGTGAGGTGGAACAAATGCACTGATGCAGTAACCAAGAATCTCTGCAAAAAAAATAGTGTCTTTCAATACTTTTTTCTTTTCTTTCGGAGACCTCGTAACCACACCCGACAGCTATAATGAATTGTCCGGACGTACATATTTCTCCAAAACAGCTATTCTACGAGCCTACAAACGCATCCGTGGTGAGCTGCAACAACCCAATTCCACCACAGTCGAGTATTTTTCACTTACAACAGATGTGGTCGAGTACAAAAATGACACTTTACATGTCGCTAACTTTCCATTTCATTGACACGGAATGGACACTGGCATCAAAATGCCTCCAAACTGAACCTAGCTGTGCCCAACACAATTGAGAAGATGGAGAAAGCCCGCACGGACCGTGCCCTTTCTGCTGTGAACTATTAAATTCTTATTTTCCCCGGAGCGGAACAAATTTTCACCGCACAGTTGGACAGGCACAAACAAAAATATAATTCATACATTTTTCTTGGAAAAAATATATATATTTTATGAGGTGGTATAATTTTTATCTGAATTGTTATGTAATTTTGATTGGTCATTTAACTACTAGATAAAAAAGAATAATGAATAACCTTTGCGGTGATGCGCTTCAAAACAAGCGCGCTATATGCGTCAGCGCCAAAACACAAGTTGCCGTGAGATTGTGTTGGTTTGGTAAATAAAATAGCCTAAATAAAATTAAAGTTAAATATTCATAGTTTCAGAGAACCCCATATTAAAGTCGGGACATCTGGTGAACGCCCATCCCTCTCTGTGCAGCCAGATTAACAGTGAGAGCAAAGCATCTTATATGCGGTAAAAAAAACGGCCGCTTCGACAGCATTGGCAATGTTTCGTTGTCTGTTGTCACGGGAACTTTTGATATGCTGATCTTGCAATCTATTACAGCCTCTTTACGTATTCTGTGTGTACTTTACGTATCATCTGTATGTTGGTTGTGTTGCCTGTCACTAAAGCACTTAGGGCATATTGTGTGGATCTTGTCGATCATGCAATTGCCATCCTTTATCTCCACTGGGTAGCTGAAATGTTGCCATACTGCTGACTTATATGAAGAGGGAGGGTCCGCAATCTCTGGGTTAGTTTCCATGTTTCCTCACGTTCTTCTTCAACTAGCTCAACTTTTGCAGGAAGGCGTTACATGATTGAAAAGTTAGTCACGGGTGTGTCGCGATTCTTCCTTATCACATCGTGATACAGGATCGTGGATCTTAGTGTCGCGATTTCGGTTTCATATCGCGTATCGTTACAGCCCTAATACCATAGTGGTAACGTCCACACAACGTCAAGCTGTAACATCTTTAGACATTGATTTTTTGTTGATTTCAGGTTCGACATTGACATCGGCCTGATGCTGGGTTCTGATATCAACCCTATTTTCATTTTCAAACAAACTGCAATGCCCCTCGACATTTGGGTACAACGTCAATTGGATATCATGTTGACATCTTGTGTCTGCTGGGTGTTTAAGGCTATTTCAATCATCATACAGTAAACATCCATCATCTTCTCATCAGTGAAATGCATCTAAACAGTCTCTGGGTCAATGTGTGTAAAGATTTTAAACATCTTCTTGGACACCTTTAATGCTTCCAAACAGTTTGCTGCAATTAAAAATCACCCATGTCTTGAGGTAGTTCATTATGATGCGATTTACCTCCTATGTGTGATTTGATTGGACAAGAATCACAGCACTGATTTTTCTAATCCCCAAATGCAGCTTGAAGGAAAGTAGTGGAGTACCACTGTGTACGCTACTTTAAATGTGAAACCTCAATTGTTTTTGATAAAGGAATTAACTTTGATTTTAATTTGTCAATTGGTATTTCGCTCAATTTGATTCATATATTTGATGCCATATTTAAAACATAAACTGTAGATTATTAGTATTAGTATTAGTGTATGATGTATAATTAAAACAGGCAGCTGATTAACTGAGCATGTGACAATAGTAAAAGGTCTGTAGAAAGCAGAATGATTTGGTCATTAATACAAGTAATAGGATGAAGAGCAGTTTTCACCTCTCTGATCTGAATATTAGCCTCTGTCACGGACATGAGTACACGGCCAACTTGTAAGGGCTTTCACAGATAAAAGAGGTAATATGATTTATGGAAATGTATGACTTAGGTCATGAGTAGCGATTTCATTTCTATAATAAATGGCAGTTTCATTTAGGACTGGATAGGGCCGATTGAGAGAACCGGCTGATGAGACTCAAATAGATCAATAAATGATATTTTACATCAGTCCAGACATTTCCACTTCATTCTTAGAAGTCTACTGTATTTCCGTTGGTGAGATAACCACAGAGGTCAGAAAACATACAGTAGCCCACAAAAATCAATTTGGACATTTAAGATTTGGACATCTGAGTCACTGCATTACATTAGATATCAAAGTTCTTATACTTTATACATAAGTTTTTAAAGAGATTTGATCATTTATGAAATTAATCATAATTGTTTAATTGTTGATTTGTTGTACAGTACATCTGAGATATGCATATGGGTATTTTTATATAAATATAGTTTAAATTAACTATTTTAGGGCCATTATTATTCTCAATCAGCCATTCCTCCGCTCATTCATTTATTCAGTTACTGACTTCAATTGCAGTCCAACGAATAATCCATCCATCCATCCATCCATCCATCCTAACATCCTTCCTAACATTTATCCATTCATCCAAACATCCATCTATCCATTCTAACAACCATCCATCCATTCTAACCTACATCCATCCATCCATCTTCACATCCATCCTAACATCTATCCATCCATCCATTCATCCATTCTCACATCCATCTTAAAATCCATCCATCCTAACCCTACATACATCAACCCATCCTAACCTCCATCCATCCATCCTAACCTCGATCCATCCTAACACGCATCCATCCAAACTTGCATACATCATACATACATCCTAATATACATCCATCCATCACCCAGCCATCCATCAAAACATCCATCCATTCATCTATCCATCCTAACATATATCAGTCTATCCATCCTAACATCCATCCATCCATCCTAACACCCATCCGTCCATCCATTCATCCTAACATCCATCCAGTCATCCATCCTAACATCCATCCTAGCATCCATCCATCCTAACATACATACATCCATCCTAACATACATCCATCCATCCTAACATATATGCATCCATCAATCCTAACACCCATCCATCCATCCATCCTTTATAAAGCTGTTGACCTAAATTACTGATCTAATAAAAGTTTCTTTGAGTCTCCAATTTTTTTTCCAATTATTTTATTGATTAACTTTTGGGCGAAACAGTTATCGGTTTCCAAATTAAACTGCAAATCAATGAGGTTCAACGTGAACTCAAATAAAAGATTTTCTGTACCAATAGACAAACTGTACAGTACAAACTGACAGCAAAGACTTTGCTGGTGCCCACTGAAAAACCAATGAAATCCTATGCCAATTTGTAACTTTATTTAATGGCTAATTAATATGAACTTTAAAACTTCTCAACACTGACTCCAACATATTTTTTTAGAATTAAGTCTGTTTATTTGCACATCTGTAAAAAAATAAAAATAAAATAATAATATATATATTTCATTTTTGTCTTTATTTTGGTTTTTATTTAACATATTTTCCCCTCCTCCTCCTCCTCTTCCTCTACCTTACCAACTTAAACTGCAGATCTATAACACACTTTGTATTCAATTATTTTTTCCTACAATGAATACAGCATTTATGCATAACAAATCAGTATAGGCTAATGCAATCTGCCTGTTTGATTTGATACCATATCTTTAACCATTTAACCCAGTTGCCATCTGCATGTAAGTCTGTTTGTATTTATGATTATGTGTAGTTTATTTGCATATTTAGTGCATGTGCGCAGCTGGGAGCGACTGAATAAATGCATGCTGCCTGCGACATTTCTGAAAGATTTGTTGTATTTATGCTCAGAAAAAAGTGGGAAAAGCCACAAGCATATGTGACTCACAGTTAGAGCAGATGAATGTGATTTCAGCAAATTAACATTATAATATGCAGATACAAACAGGGGCCTGACACTGTTTTCACTCCTGCCTTCAGAAACCTGGCAGAGCCACCAAGAAAAGCACAACAGTGTAATTTCAGAGTTTTTTCGTTGGTCTCTTTTAATTGTGGGAATCTCTGTTCCAGACAAGCTCTGTAAACAAATTGTGTAAACAGAGTGTTAGCATAAGCCAGAAATGTTAAAGTCAAACCACAGGTTTACTGTACCAGCAGACATATTGTACACTAGAACTGACAGGAAAGAAGGTGCTTTTGCCCACGGAAAACCAACACAACATCACATCACAACATTTTCATTTAATAGCTAATTCATATGAATTTGTGGGATCTTAGTTGTACAATGTGGTACAATTTGCTCATTTCCCATTGACGGTTGGGTTTATAGGGGTGGAGTTTGGAGCCACAGCTCCTTTTAAACATACATCTTCATACAAATGAAATTGAATGGGGCGATGTGGTGGCGCATTGGGTAGCACTGTCGCCTCACAGCAAGAAGGTCACTGGTTCGAACAACAGCTGGGTCAGTTGGCATTTCTGTGTGGAGTTTGCATGTAAGCTAAAAATTGTCCACAGTGTATGGATGTTTCCCAGCGTTAGGTTGCAGCTGGAAGGGCATCCGCTGCGTAAAACATGCTGGATAAATTGGCGGTTCATTCCGCTGTGGCGACCCCAGATTACTAAAGGGACTAAGCTGAAAAGAAAATAAATGAATGAAATAGAATGGATTTTTGTGAGAATAATCCATCTTTCTGGTCAGTGGTGCCCCCAGAAAATGTTCCACAATTTAGTGGCTGCATTTAATTTATTAATTTATTTATTGAAGTATTGTGAATTTACGTAATTACATTAAAATTAATAATATCAACAACTAAGTCATCTCGAGGTGGTAAAATAGTTGTTTCCTTGTAAGATCAGGCTGGAAAAACTTAACTCATTAACCTGAGCAAATTTATTAAATAGTCATTCATTTCATAATTACACAATTGTGTGGTTTGAAAAGTAAATAATGGTAACAAAAAAAAAAAATAATAATAATAATAATGATAACAATAATACTAAAAATAAAATAATAATAATAATAATAATTTGGGCTGCACGGTGGGACAGTGGTTAGCACTGTCTAAATTGGCCTTAGTGTATGAGTGTGTGAATGCGAGTGTGCACTGATGTTTCCCAGTACTGGGTTGTGGCTGGAAGGGCATCCGCTTCGTAAAACATATGCTGGAATAGTTGGCTGTTCATTCCACTGTGGCGACCCCTGATAAATCAAGCCGATAAGCCAAAGGAAAATAAATGAATGACTGAATGAATAATAATATTAATAATAATAATCCAAATTTTCTGTTTAGACAGTTTTCATTATTATTATTTTTTAATTAAATTAGTTTTTTTCATAAAATAAGCTAATTATTGGGGACCCCAGTTGGGGTCACTAAAATGATCTTATTTCAAACCATAAACAAGATAATTTTACATACCCCATTGGCAGGCTATTTAATCTTTGTTAAAAGAAAACCTTACTTAATTTAGTCTTATTTTCTGGAAACAATACTTTTAACTTGCCCAGAAAATTGCCCAGTTTCTTAAATATTATTATTATTATGTTTTTTGGGGATTTTTTAATTAGAAACGAGACAAACACTCTAAGTTTTTTTCAGTGTCCTTTCTCTGTAACAATCTTGATTTGGACTGTAATTAAGCGATTAGATTAAATTAAATTTAAGTGATTTCCTTCAATTTTACTTCACTACAGAAATGTTGGCATTTGATGAAGTACATTTACACCTTGTTCATGCACTCATATTTACTTTTTTCTCATTTCTAGCTTAAAACATGAGAAATAAAGTCGATAAAATGTATCATAAATCTCCAAATTGCTTTTAGAAAATTGCCAATTGAAATCGGCTAGAAAGAATCGAGATGAGTTCATCATTTGAGCTGCAGTATAGATGTAGAGGAGCGCAGCGCTGCTGTTTAGTGCGAGTCTGAGAGAGAGCCTGGCAACCAACTGTTTCCCTGCTTGGAGAGATGTCAGCTAATATGCCTCTAATGCTGACAAATGATGCCGCTCCGGCTGACGACGGCACCTCGAGCGCTCGGCTCTTTCCTGCTAACCCGCTTTCTCGTTTATCAGGCTTTTCATGCTCCCACATGTAAATGCACAAGCTGAGGAGGACCAGAACTTCTCATCATCTCATATTTGGCCTCATCAGTCCATCTGGATCTTATAGTTCAAACCTGCTTTTACTTTTTGAGTGAATTGCTCTTATTATGCTTTTTTCGGATTATGACCTTTCAAGTAGTGTAAAATAGCTGTCTGTTTTTGTGTTGTGAAGCAGATCCCCTCTGCACGCACTTCTAAAGGACGAGGTTTATTTCTCGAACTGATGCAGTAAAATTGGTATGATTTATATTGTTTATATCAGGGGTTCCCAAACTTTTCATCCTGCGACCCCCAAAATAACAATGCCAGTGACTCGAGACCCTCACATTTTTGGAGGTGGTTATTAATACAAACGTTGCACACACACACTCCAAACAGAAGCAAGGGAGAAGTGTTCTTAGACACCCACACACAGGGTTTCTTAACTGTCCGCCACATACTAGGTGCGTCCCAAATTGCATGCTTATGCACTATTCTATGCCATTTTGAAGTATAAATAGTGTAAGTAGTGCGTAAGTAGTGCACTTTAATTACCCGGATGGTGCACTCATTCGGCTGGTAAAATGAAGTGTGGGATGATGGACACTTCACGCACTCAACGACCGCAGTTTTGCGCACGTAGCGGAAGGGGCGGAGCTATCAGGCGCACATGTTGGATAACTGTATTTGTTTTGGACTGTGAAAGCAAAATTCTCCTACGAGAGTGATTATAGCGCCTCCTGATGGTGAATGCGGTTACACTCATGGCAGGTATTAGTTGGTATTTTTGTCATTTATTTCACTAATTTGGCAACCGTCAAACGTCATCAGGGAAACAGGTTGAACTTCCACTTAGTAAAGAAGCCATTAGTGCTCCATTTGGGACAACACTACATACATATACTATGCTGTTGAGTGTGTAAGTGCATAAGTACATAGTGCATAGTGTATAGTGTGTCATTTGGGACGCAGCTACTGTCTTATATTATGCACTGTTTGTCATAAAGTTATCTGTGGCTCAAATGACAGTATTTTGTATTTTGCCTTTCGCTTGTACGGTGGCTCTGAACTGTCAAAACACTTCTGAAAGTGCTTTTGCGATTGTGCAAAAAAAAAAAAGAGAAATGAACCCGGTTCGAATTTGGACTAAAGTTTTGGACGCAGTGTGTCAATACCTGAATTATTTTTTTACATGCAAAAATTACAGGTGAAAATGTCAGATTCGGTGACCTTAAGAGATGGGGATTAAAGAGACTGCATGCTTGAACCAAATATTTGAAACGCACACAAAAAGAGGTAATGCTGCTGTGAATATATGAGATTTTGACAAATACTGACAAATACTTACGGAGACCCATTTAGGGAGATATGTGATTCATATTTGTCTTATTTTTTTTTCTTCCAGTAATTTGCATGTATTCATATAATTGTGTCTGTGATTTATAGCATATTAATACTGTTTAAAACAACCTTTATTAATGATTTATGCCTTTTGTTGTTTAAGCAAATATTCTTGTTTTAAGAATTCAGAAATCATCAGTTTAAAAATAAGAGATATTTGAATTTGGCAGTGTAATTTACCTGTTGCAGTGCAATATGGAAGCATGCATGTATGTGTATAAAATGTATTAGAGTTGCGCGGATTGTGGTTATATCTGCGGGCGCTGCAGAAAATCAACGGGTCGGGTAATAAAAAAATACATTATGATTAATTGCAGGTGGGTCGCGAGAGTTATTTTTAATGATTTTTGCTTTGTATTTTTTAAGCACATTCTATAAAATGCATACATTCTATATAATATTTATATATGTATGTATATAAATGTGTATATATATATATATATATATATATACGCGTAGTTGAGGTCCGTTTGTTAAAGCAGAAATGGAGGCGAAAGCGATCTGAAAGAACTTTAAAAAGGAAGAATTAAATACAAAGCAAAAGGAAGGAAAGAAAAGTGCTGTGTGGGAACATTTTAGCCAAGCGGTTTACAAGGATGAATCAAGTGCTGGGTGTGTAATATGCAATGGCTGTGAAGCACTTTATGTATATAAAAGCCACAAGCCCCAAATATGAAACATCATGCTGGTCAAGTCAAAGGCAGACAAGCACTTTAAGTTCTTACATTGGTCAGGACAGCAAAAAACTGGAGGTTAAGTTTAGTCTTGTGTATGCATGTGTGGACCTATGCTGCCTTTATATATACAGTACGCCCCTTTCATTGTTGTTTCTGGCCGAGTGATGCGCCAATAAGCTCAGCGAATCTGCTGTTAATAATGAACAATCTACGCTGACCTATCATCATGCTTAAAACAAAGAATTTGAATTATTAAAGTGACGATCGGGAGCGGGTCAGGTGCAGATATATATATATCACATATAATTATATGTGCGGGTGGGTGGATGATTAGCATGAAGCCGCAGATTCAGGGGGCATTTCAACTGATCTGTGCATCTCTAGTATGTATATAAATATAGACACATACATGCTCCCATAATGCTCAGCAACAGGTAAATTACACTGCCAAATTCAAATATCTTACATTTTTAAGCTGATATAAATCACGTTAAACTATTAAACTTGTTCATAAACGTACTTTTCAAACGTTTCAAGGTTAAAAGTTGGAGGAAAGATAAAGGTCCCACATTGCAATTCAAAAACATAAATAAAAACGTGAATCCCAAAATTAAAAAAAATGGTAAATTTCGGGTATTTTTAGTGTATGTTATAAATTCAGAGAAGCAGATCAATAGTATATATTCATTTTATTATTCGGCTAATTTGCATAATAGCTCATTGTTCAACTAAAGAAGATTCAATTTGTCCGACAATTGCACATACACAAAAACAACATTAATATTGCTATTATATCAACAAGAATAAATATAATTGCCTTTATCATATTGAATTAGTTGCATCCAGCTGAACGGATTCAGCTCAGTGATCTCTTATTAACCGAAACAGCGGGCCGAGTGTTGACTGATGCCGTCTATATAAACACTGTACATTAAAGTAAAGAATGCATCCATTTAACAGCGTCCAGCCTCCAATATTCTGTTGATTTGTTACACATACCGGAGGAAGCTGAAAGATCCTAATGGGCCGATCACTCATCAACTTCACTCCAACTTTTCTCCATTTCAGCAGGGGCAGTTTGCAATTGAAAGTCAGTGACTTGTTAAATGGAAAGGTATCGCACGTAATGGCACGGCCGCTTAATCTCATCTGATGGCTTGACAGAAAAATTAGATTGAAGATGAAAGTATGCAGCTAATGAAGTGCGTCTGTACACCTTCACACCATATCATAGATTTGGAGACACTGCAGACCTTACCGTTGGCCCCCGCGGAGCCCTCGTCTCGATGGAAAAAAAGTCAGTGGATAAAAAAAAAAAGTATTTACATAAGCTACTGAAGCGCAGTGAGCAAGTGAGCGTGTGGTCCTTATACTGCAGATCAGCAATGCTAATGCATTCAGATGAGTTGATTTATTTAAGGCTAGTTCATCTGCCAGGCCACTATCTCTCTGATTACGTTTAATCACAGGCGCTCAATGAAACGCGATCATAAGCCAATCACGTTTCTTCTGCTCTTTGGAAAGAAATGCAGAATTAAATTCATGCGAACCGAGCTGTATGCGAAATTGGGTCATTTTCAGAAATCTTCATGGATGTCAGGAGCAGGCAAGAATATATTAGCATTTGACCGCCCACTTTTCATATCAATGCATATTCAGTGTTGCATATTCAGTTTTGCCTGCCATGATAAATGACAGTGTGTGTGTGATCCGTGTCGCTAAAGGGAAGTCGGCCAATCACAACAGCACTCATTTACATGAGGTTCTCGGGCGCCTAAATAGTCATGGGAAAAGTTTGTGGTCAACAATGGATGTAGTTTTTCTAAGAAATTTCTTCTGATCAGAAATACAGTTAAAATAGGAATACCTGCGATTTAGAAACATTTTAAATAACTATCAATGTTTTAATATGTTTTAAAATTACTCCAGTGGCACATGATCCTTTATGAATTAAAATATGTTCTGTAAATTACTTATTACCATTTCTAAATTTTAGGTTTTGGGGCTTTAAAATTGTATATAAATATTTAGACACTGTAAAAGTTTGTACTATTTTGTGTAATAATCCTGATTTTTTGAAACACAACAAATAAAAATATTTATTTTTATAAATATTCCTTTTCTAAAACAAACTGAACAATTTGTATTTGAAAATTGTAAGAAATATCATCAGCAATTTACAGAATGCAAAAATGTAATTACTGTATATAAATGCATGTGTGTGTGCACTCTTTTTAAAACTAATTTTAGTGGGAAATTGAGATAATACATTTTAAAATAATATGTGTATATATATATATATATATATATATATATATATATATATACATATATATTCATTCATTCATTCATTCATTTCTTTTCGGCTTAGTGCCTTTATTAATCCGGGGTCGCCAAAGCCGAATGAACTGCCAACTTATCCAGCACATGTTTTACACAGCGGATGCCGATCCAGCTGCAACCAATCACTGGGAAACATCCATACTCACTCATTCACACTCGTACACTACGGACAATTTGGCTTACCCAATTCCCCTATACCTCATGTCTTTGGACTTGTGGGGGAAACCGGAGCACCCTGAGGAAACCCACATGAACACGGCGAGAACATGCAGACTCCACACAGAAATGCCAACTGACCCAGCCGAGGATCAAACCAGCAACCTTCTGGCTGTGAGGTGACAGCGCTACCCACTGCGTCACTGTGACACCAATAATATACTGTATATTTCCATTAATTAATAATAATGTGGTTTTTGGTTATTATTGACTTTAATAATGAATATTGATTTTAAAAAAAAAAGTTAATTTTGCTGTTATTGTTTACAGTTTAGGCACTGAAAACCTCTTTTCTTTCCAAGTTCAAAAATTCTCAAACTGAATTTTGTTGACTGAAATAAAATAAATGAAAACAAAAACAAACAAAAAACCTAACATTTAACGAAACTACCAACAGTCACTAAAAAAGGTAGTGGTAGTCTGCTGTTTATTTATTGTATTTTTATTGTATGCAACTCCATTCATTACATTAAGCAAGCACAAGTCAGTTGATTGATATTTTCATTACATTGGTGGACGAGTAAATAATTGATCAGACTATCAAAATTGTCTTTGGAAGGCAACACACATTGACAAATGAACACAAGGAGATCTGAACATCTTGATTAGATTTCATAATGAACCGCCAAATTATCCAGCATATGTTTGACGCAGCGGATGCTCTTTCAGCTGCAACAAAGCACTGGGAAACAACCATACACTTGCATTCACACACTCATACACTACGGCCAATTTTAGCTTATTCAGTTTACCAACTGACCTAGCCGGCTGGGGCTCGAACCAGCGACCTTCTTGCTGTGAGGCGACAGTGCACTCAGCCATTGTGCCATTTTGCAGCATTTCATATTTCTTTATTTGTATATTTAATTTATTAGAGTTAGTACACATACTCAGACTGAAGCTCAGTTTGTCAGAGCAGAGCAGAGCTGTGCTTCTCTTTTAGACACAGACAGCGTGCTGGAGATGTTTCTCTCTTCTTCAAGTACAGGCCAGTAAATCATCGAGACAGAGGCATGTGTCTTGACTCATCTCGAAATCTGACACCGCTCTGTCTCTCTCCTCCATCCCGTCCTTCAGTCCAGGACCAACTCGTAAATTACAGTCCAGAACGACTAGTACAGAACATAAAACATAACATTACATCTCCGCTCACTAATATCAATCACATTTACAATTTGTTAACATCGTTTCCTTTTACATTTCTCCATTCAGTGTATTTATGAGTGCTCTTTGAAAGGGAAAACATTATGGCCGTTTTCATGTGATCAATAATAAATCTGTCTACAGAAAGTGTCTGAAGCAAGGTTATTTTAGTAAATGAAAATTAAGACTTAAATTATTGGTCAAAAAACATTTTCGTTGACTGAAAGTAATAAGTGATTCACAATAAAAAAATAAAAATAAAAAAAACACTAAACGAAATTACCAACAGTCACCTGAAAAATGAACTGAAATTTAAAAAATAATAAACAAATAAATAATAAATAATCATTTTCAGAATTAAAGGTGTACTAGGTGATCTGCCGGAATGCTAGCATTAGCATAATAGCTATAAAATTTTACGACCCTCCTCTGCTGTTCATAGCTACACCTGTCACGATCACCAGTGATCTCCACAGTCAGAGATCGCTGGTTGACACACACACACTTCTGTGAACTACAGATTTGCTACAACTCCAGTCATGCAGCGCACACGCACACACTCCTGCTCCATATCACGACTGATTGCATACACACCACCTGAGGACTGTAAAAGACACACTACATAAGCAGCGCATACACACTGTCTTTGCTGAGCATTGTTCCCTGTATTGTGACCTTACAACGAGTTTCTTTTGTTCCTGTTTTTCCGTGTTTTCGATCCTAGCCTTGCTATTTGTTTACCCTTGCCTGCCGCCAGCCTTTTGACCTTCCGCCTGTTCTCCGACTACGATTCTGATTATCCTTAAGCCGCATTTTTACCGCACACAGCATTTGGACACGACTGTCGGAATACGCCCCCCTTGTGGCAGTCGCACAGTATTTTCAGTGTTGTCGGGCACCATGGGGGAGACGCTGGTTCTCGCAGTGTCCGAAATAAAGGATTCTCGCAGTGTCCAAGTGCAAGAGCCTTTATTCTCCGTGTGTTCACCATGGTTGAATGAATAAATGTATAATTGAATACTGAAACTCATAGGCCGCTAAAATGTCTGTAATAATATTTTTATTACTCATTTATGAATATAAATGTTTTTTTTAATACAGACTTTTTCTGATCTAAAAAAAATATCGAAAAAATCCTATTTCTCATCTCGCGCGCACGGACCTGCTTGGACAACACTGAAATGCATCACTTCCGGTCGGCCGGTCGCGTCGCAGGAGTTCAAATATTTCAACGGATCCGTGGCTCAAATCGGATCTGAATTTCCCGCATACGGAGATGATCGGAACTCAACGCAGCTCCTGGACTACTCTCCATTGGAAACGAATGACTTCCGGTCTGTCGCTTGTCGTTTGTCGTGTGCAGTGGAAAGGCGGCTTTATACATCTGTTTGCCCCCGATGACCTCTGCTGTACTGTCTTTATATATTAAATCTGCACTTGGATCCTTTCAGCGTCACTCCAACCATTACAACACCTCCTTAAGTCATGAACGTGCACTGATTAGATACAACGCTAGATCATGTCATTCACCAGTTAGAAAACTCTATGGAGGCAAGCACTTTATCAAGCACAGTTGTTGACAGGTCAGTGGGTGCAGGGATTATATTTCCCCAAAACTGTTGTCACAGGCTGTCACTGTTCAAATATGAACAAATGTGTGAATATAAATCAAACTTCACCTCAGTAAAGCTGGTTAGGCGGAAGAGCACATTTACCTATGTTTTATTATTAAACTAAATAAAAATTGGAGCAGAAAAAAAGGAGTGCTAAAAACATTATACAATAATTACACTTATGTTTAGGCTACCAAGACAACCAGTGACTTTTCATTTTCAATTGTGATCGCTGATCCTCGTATATAAACGAATGCCTGTTTAACTGACTATTAGTAGACCTTATAATAGACATTATTTAACCGACTAAATAATCAGTAATAACTATATTATCGATGCTGTAAAAGGTACTCCATAAACTTGAAAATAGCCAATCTTTTGCTGGATGTTTTCAGTGGCTGAACGACACTTCTGTGCATATAAACCCATAAATAAACAAGAACACATAAAAAAATGTGTCCATAAAAATTAAAAAACATAAAATAAAACTAACAATAAAAAGCCCATTGTATGGTTCAAACATTTTTTTTCTTTTATGCCATAAATCATATGTTTATTAAGCAAAGGACATGTTCCGTGAAGACATTTTGTCATTTTCCTTTTGTAATTAAATTTTTGATGAGTGATATGCATGGCTAAACACTTCATTTAAACAGCTTTAAATGTGATTTTATTTTATTTTATTTTATTTTATTTTATTTTATTTTATTTTATTTCTTCATATTCCAAATATTTAAATGATAATATCTCTGCTAAATATTGTCTTATCCTAGCAATCTCGTATTAATAGAAAGCTCATTTATTCAGCTCTCACACTTCATTTAAACAGCTTTAAATGTGATTTTATCATTATTTTTAATTTATTTTATTTTATTTTATTTTATGTTATTTTATTTTATTTTATTTTATTTTATTTTATTTTTTATCTTCATATTGCAAATATTTAAATGATAGTATCTCTTCTAAATATTGTCTTATCCTAGAAATCTTGCATTAACAGATGCTCATTTATTCAGCTCTCAGATTTATGTATAAATCTCAATTACCAAAAACTGACCCTTATGTTTGGTTTTTTTGTCCACTGTTTGTATTATATAATAAAATATAAACAACCTTTGTTACTGTATGATTGATTCTTATTATTATTTTCCTCAAAAGATAATTGCTTCGCTGTCGGGTCAAACATAGCTGACACTACTGTCTTTCAACAACATCCTCTTAGTAAATGATGCATTGCAGCATAAAGACGTGTTTGCAAAAATATAAAAATTAGCAGACCTCATTGACATGTTCTAATGAGGCTTTCATTAACTATTTAACACACATTAATGTTGAATATTAACAACCATCCGTGTCATGCATTAAGTATTTAATTAAGATTACATCAGTAAAGATAATTCAACCGAAGACCAAAACGGCAAAAGGCACTAATTAACAGGACAAATGCATGCAGAACAGACTGACCTGTCATAATACAGCCACTTCACGCTCACTGCTGCTGCAGTTCACATGTGCTGTGACCTTCTCCTGCTTGTTTTCACAGACCAACTGAACTTTTCACCCGTTCCGGAGCGACTGAGTGTTTTCACGGTCAGCTGACGTGTTTCTTCTGGGTTTATTCATTCAGACCTTGACTCTTCCCAATCCCTTCTCATCTCCTGCGTAATGCATTTGTGTTTGTGGCCGAGCAGCCAAGCGTAGAGGAAAAAGAGCTGAGGGAAATCTCTCGATGCTTGACGAGAACGGGGTATGGGCATATTTTACCTTTAAAACGTATTATTATTTCTTTATATTTAAAAAGTAAGATAAATAAAACAAATATGTAATATTTAGGCAAACTTCCTGTCTGCCATATTTATTTTGTTCTATTTGTTTTATTATTATATTGTTTTTTTTCTTCTTTTAAGAATTCCTCGACCGTTGATTCAATTGTCACCTAATTTGTCTCGGATCATTGTCAGACCGCATGCTGACCAAAATTTATGGAAATCATATCGATCAGTGAAACGGTCGTCATTTACGGCATCGACAAATGTGCTTGCACGATGTCAAAGTGCATCTAAGGCTACGACTATGCAATGCTTAAACATATTGACACTGAACTTTAGATGTGTCATGGGCAACTCACAATGACTCCAACACATAAATTTGGTAACAGCGCCACCTAGTGGTCACTAAACATCAATAATAATTCATAAATTTGCTAATAACTTTAGACTGCACATGTTTATTGTGGTAAAAATTGAACTCAAATTGTTCCTTGGGTCATCTCGAGAACATTGGTACCAAATATGCCCCATTTGACTAAACTTATTGTCCTCCATATTAATTTTGTTCTTTTGCTCCTCCTAGAAGGTTTGCCGAAATATCACCAAAATTTTGTCAATGTCAGACCACGATGACCAAGTGTTGTGAAATTTATGTCAATATGCGAAACGGTTTTTGCTTACGGCACTGACAAATGTGTAAAATGTGCTCATTCTGCCTCTGGACTGCTTTGCTCATTCTGGCTCTGAACTTCTTGGCCCCTTAATTGCTGCTTGCAGTTATATTTACTATTATGATTATTATTAAAATTTCACCCCAATATAGAAATCCCAGATTATCTTTGAGTAATATAATATAATATAATATAATATAATATAATATAATATAATATA
>CAIGQQ010036011.1:3713156-3730375 GCA_903798035.1 Danio albolineatus
AATATAATATAATATAATATAATATAATATAATATAATATAATATAAGATAATATAATAATAATATAATTTTTGGACTGATTAAACTTTTTACAGTTGAAATTCAAATTGAAATAATGAGATTCTAATGGAAACCAACACTACAGGGCTGCATGATAATAGTACAACTAATTATCATGCTTTTTGCTCAAAATGTATAATCATAATTATTGTCTTAGAGACATTTTGTTTTATTTAACCAGAATCATTACACAATCATGCAAACACTAATTAAGAGGCTGTCAGCTCAAATTTATGGTTTAATTTTTCTCACAGTTTCCCCTGATGTATTATATTTAGACTGTCATAATTTATAAAACACACTCTATGTCAAAAACAAGCAGTGTATCTTAAAAGCAAAACCGGTACATTTTTTCAAATAACAAATCTGTCAGTTTTTAATATTGGAATGATTTCTTATTTAAGTAATAATCATGAGTTGACAGTAATTTATGGATTTCTGTAGATTTTTAGCTCATCGTTGATTCTGTTTATTGACTTGGGTAAATGTGTGGAAATTTATATTTATTCAGTTTTTAAATTAATTTCAGTAATAATATTGACTAATATGAAAATATTCATATGATTCATTTACAATACAGTTTGTAAAGTAACATTTTCTGTCTTTTAGTAGATATTTTTTTGACAGACTTGCTTTGTTTTCCAAATAAAGTGGATCTAATTGGATTCGCGTTATAAATATTAAATAAAAATTAAAAAGGTATTACTTTTTATTTCATATATTAAGTTTTTAGTTGTGATGCTCCCAAAATTATTCCACATAAATCCGCAGATTTTTAACAGAATACTCCACAGAAATAGCAAAAAATGTCAGCAGGTTCCGTCTGGCCCAAGTTATCAGTCTTCAAATCTAAAGAGCTATCAGTCAAAAATTCCATATTGGTACATCTCAAATTCATTTTTTGTTTACTTCGTTTTAAATAATCTGCACTTGGGTTCTAATGCTCGTGGATACAACCTTTCTTATTTTTGGTAGTTAAAATCCACTCCACGCTTGTTTTTATGAGCTTCAGTCATCCACCTTTTCCTGTCAGTCACAGTAAAAGAAGGCTCCGGGGTTTTGCAAACACTCATAATTGAATAACAGTATCTTTATGAATGAGTTGAGAATGCTTTGAGGCGACACATAAATTATGGTTACGGCTCCATAACACAGCTGTATTTCTTAAGTGAACATCGAACACTTCCTTCCGTGCGGGTAATAAACTGGGTCATATCTGTGTTATGATCTCCTATGAGGAAATCAAGGAGACAGCTGATGCTAATGCAACTTTTACACCTGCAGTTGCCTTGAGGAGCCATCGAGACGAGACATCACACATAAAGCTGCCTTTTCATTCAGCAGCAGGAGCTCGTCTGCAATAACATTATACTGCAGTGGTCATTCAGACAATATTGTTTTGACTGTTAAGCTTAACTCGGGGATGAGCCTTTATGGACACAATCATCTATGTGTGGAAGACGCGCCTCATAAAGCAACTTTTATTTAAGGAACAGCGGTTTGTGGTGTTTTCTGCTGGTGTGAATTATGTAAGCGGAACAGCTTTTACTGTTTTCTTAATTTTATGGGGTTTTTTTCCAGTAAATTCTAAGCTTTGGTTAGATGTTGTTGCTTTTTTTAAAGGAACAGTTCACCCTAACGTGTTTGCTTTTTGAGATCTAAAATTTCTATTGCTAGTGCCATTCGCGCTAGCCTTTTACGCGTAAATCCAACAGAGTCCGCTGTCGACTGACTGACTGATCGACTGACCCACACTCCTTCCTTCCTAAACCCAACTGATAGTGTTGTCAAAAGCACCGATTGACCTGTGCACCCACTTCTCTAAGCCCAACCGACAGTTTCAATCCAGAAAACGAAAAGCCCTCGCCTGATTTTAAATTTTTTTTCCCCAGATTTAATCACATTCTCACCCTGTTATTTACTTATTTTATTTTTCGGCTTTTGTTTTTATCATACCTGATTTCTGGAACCGTTCTTCACCAGACTCAAACCCCGTCGTCGTAGTCAACTCTTCTCTGCGTCTCAAGTCTGCCGACGTACATGGCGAGCTACTGGACAAACTGGTAACAGCGGGAAAGCCGTTCATATGGAGATAAGCAATCTGCTGGTAAGCACAAAAAGAAACGATGTCATACCGTCCCGTAGCGTTCGCTTTAAAGACGAAATGCAGACATGCGTATTTCTGGCTACATAATTCACGATCCCAAAAAATGTATATAGGGGTACATTTTCAGAATGTCCAAACACATGCGGTATAGCTAAATTGGCTGTAGTGTATGAGTGTGTGAGTGTGTGAATGTGAGAGTGTATGGGTGTCCCCCAGTACTGGATTGTGGCTGGAAAGGCATTCCCTGCGTAAAACATATGCTGGAATAGATGGCGGATCATTCCACTGTGGCAACCCCTGATAAATGAGAGACTATGGCCCCGTTTACACTAGTGCGTTTTAGTTTTAAAACGGCATTTTAGCATGAAAACGATCCGCGTCAACACTAGCGTTTCAGAACATACCTCCCTCCACACTTCTCCAGCGAAATGTGTATCATGTGACCATTTGCGCACTCTGGGCATGCGTATAAACAGGAAGCATGCGTCTCGCTGGTTCTTCCCGGTGTAACCCAAAGCCGGCGTTCTATATGGGGCTTAAGTGGCTTGAAACGCGAGCGATTAGCGAGTGCTCGAACAGTAACTTGCCTCTTGGAATATATGCAGCTGTTGTAGTAAAAAGGCAGAGTTTAAGTGCACAATAGCGCCTAAAACGGACATTGGTTCTCCCAACGCTCCCATTTCTGTGTCCAGCAGCCACGCCCCCATTTTCAAAGGTCTCCGTTTTCCCCATCCACACTGAGACGCAGCAGCAGCGTTTTAGAATAAAAACGGCCTCTCCAGCATTTTCAAAACGCTCCGTTTTCGCGGCTCGAATACTCCGGCGTAGTGTGGATGGATGGCGTAACCGTAGCAAAACTTATGCATTTTAAAACGAAAACGCACTAGTGTAAACGGGGCCTAAGCCGAAGGTGTCACGATCAACAGCGATCTACAGCCAGAGATCACTGGTTGACACACACACACACACATTCCATGAACTACAAATCTGCTTGTTAACGGACTACGATTCCAGTCATGCAGCACACACACACACACACAATCACTCCTGTTCCAAGTCACCATCTGATTAGACTCTCACAGCTGAAGCTGCTTCTGGACTGATTACACACACCTTATAAACAGCACACTTGCACACAGTCATTGCTCAGCATTGTTTCCTGTAAAGTGACTCTACAACGCGTTTCCTTTGTTCTTGTTTTTTCCGTGTTTCGACCCTAGCCTTGCTATCTGTTTATCCTTTCCTGCTACCAGCCTTTTTGACCTTATGCCTGTTCTTCGACTACGATTTTGATTTTCCCCCATTGACAACTGCTATACTGACTTTATTTTATCTGCAATTGGATCCTCACAGTCATTGTCAGTGTCACCATTAAGGAAAATGAATGAAATGAGTTCAGCCTAAAACGAAACCTCATTCTGCTGTGAATGTCTAATGTTAATCCTTTTTTTTTGTTAATAATTAAAAATTTTTAACACAATATAAATTCTGTTTTTTTTTTGTATTGTTATCAATGTTAATCCCACATTATTCTCTATTGCTGAATAGTTCTTCACCTATTTGTTTATTTATTTAATAAACAAATAGGTGAATAGGTTAATTTTATATATTAGCTATGAAATTATATTAACTTCATTTTCTTAAAGGAACACTCACAACTTTTTTTGGAAATCATTTGGCTCATTTAACAAGTCACCTAGAGTTTAATAATTGAGTTTTACCATTTTTGAATCAATTCAAGCTGATATCCCGGTCTGTAAGTAGCACTTTTAGCTTTATAAATGCTTCTTTTCAACTATAAGGGAGTTGTAAAATTAACCTATTTCCAAAAATGGTGCAGTGTTCCTTTAACAAATTTTTCTGTTAGATAGGTGTAAATCCCCAAAATTGAGAGCTGGCTAAGTTTAAGTAGTAACATTTCCTGACTCCAGTAAGCTACTAACACAAATTAGGTATCATTGGAAAGAAGACACTTTGAGCTTTACTGTGGTAAAAGGAAGTTACATGTTTAATAACATAAAAAGTTATACATTATGAAGTTATGAGAAAAAAAATTGTATGGTGTTCAATATTTGTTTTTCCATATACAAACACAGGAAAACATTAATGTAATGTCCTAGAAAAATATGACTTAAAAGCCAAGTGTCTCATGAGTTTGTATTTCAAATTTGATGAAGATAGCATGCAAAATAACATTTCTGTAAAATGTTTTCTGAGACTATATCAGTGTCCTTCTTTCCCTCACTGGCATTTTGACAAAACTTACCATCCCAAACTAAAACATTAGCAGTTGCTGAATAATTTGGTCTATACATTCACAGTTCTTGTATCTTTGGAAAGAAGACACTCTGGGCTTTATTATCCATCATCTAGAATTTATAATGCTCAAAATGAAAAAAGTTATAGATGCTTAAAAAATGTAAAAAAAAAAAAAAAATTGCACCTCATTAAACATTTAATTATTTCATAAACAAATATGTGAAATTAGTCCTGGACCAACACGGAAAAGTAGTAAGTCAAAAGCTACACATCTCCTGAGTATATGTTTTGAATTTGATGCCAATAATTTATTTAAATTTCTGGAAATATTTTTCTGAGACAATGTCTTGTGATTTTCTTCCGCTTCTTGTTTGTGGGGAAGCAGTCTGGTGATTGTTTCTAATAACTATTTTAGTCTTTTTCAAATACCAATAATTTTTTAATTGTAAAATAATAGGCAGAAACATATAGCATGAATGTTTTATTTGAGCACAAGAAGTACATTGTGTAAAATAAGTCCAGTGTGTATGCAACAAAAATGTCTTACAAGAGTTGTTGTTTTGCTTTCTCACAGTATTCTGTGGCCTGTTTTTTCTAAGTAATTAAATTACTTGTTTTTTTTTTATGTACAGTGGTCCCTCACTACAATGCGATTCACCCATTTACGGTTTTGCAGATTTTTTTTTACTGCAATTTGACATGCTTTTTTTTTGTGTTTTTTTTTGTTTTTTGAGTGCATTGTGTTCTGCATCCTGATTGACTGTAGACCCCCGTCAATGATCTCCAATCATTGCCGTGTCTCCTGTACATTACAGAATGTGTTCAGCTCGCCAATTTGACATAAATCTTTGATTGCTAGCAATGTGACTCTAAAGTGCTGTACTGTATGTTTGCAAGTTTTCTCCCCAACAAACCTCATAATGTCGACGAAACATTGTCAAACACTGTCAAAGGCACCCATGGTTGCACCCAAAAGGCAGAGGAAGGTGCTAACCATCGCACTAAAAGTTGGACTTCTGGACATTCTGAAGGAAAGTCGAAGTTAAGCAAGTGTTTAAACGAGAGAAAAGTGTGAAAATGTTAATGCCTATCTGAGAAAATAGTGTAGTGAGGGGTTTTACAGCCTTAAACATCTATAATAATTTTGAAAAATAAAGCAAACTACTTTGCGGATTTCACCTATTGCGGGTTATTTTTAGAACGTAACTCCCGCAGTTAACGAGGGACCACTGTACTGTATAATGTTCTTCTTTACAGTTGTTCCTCTCTCTCATCATGTCTTGCAGCAGGTATTGATGCTGTAATACTACATGTTTTGACATACTGTAGGATTTATGAGCTCTGTTTGTCTCCACTCAGTTGATTGCTTACTGGGGGGGTCTCACAAATAATTCAACCCATAATTATTCTTCTCATGTCAGACTTTGTGAAAGACACTGTTAATATATTCGTGAGGAGCTCTGATGATTTCCCACCTGGAGACTCTAGGAGCCGCGTCTGTAACAGGACTGTTCCTTCACAAAATTAAAAACCTGAATCATTTTTAGTTTGAAGATGTTACTCGAGAACATTTATTAGCATGCTGTTAGCATGTATGACATTTTGATTATTTACATTAACATGTTGCATGTTTTACCTCATTGTTAACATCATTTAGCATGTTGCTATGCTTTTTTTAGTAGTTTATACTTTAACACATTGCTAGAATGTTTCTAACATGAGATACCAAGTATGACTAGCGTATTTCTTAGCATGAACTAACAAATTTTTAAAAATAATGATGTTAATAGCATGAATTGACATGTTTCCTGCGCTAATTAGCATGTTTTAAATCTACCTTTTGTAATTATTTATCTTTTGTTTAAACTTGTTGATAACCTGTATTTTTCTTTATGCTTGTTAAGTTAGCATGTTGCTAGCATACTTTTATCATGTTTGTAATTGTTAGCATATTAACATGTTGCTAGCATTTAACACATTTTAACACCTTACATGTACTGTAAGATTTTTTCTTTAGTTTTGACACAATGAAATTATATGTGTTTTTTGATTGCACTGTCACATTTATTTACAAAAGCTACAAGTCTAGTCAGTCAGAAAGGATGTAGAAACGAGTCGGTTTAAAAGTCTGATCTGAGTTTGAACTTCAAGCATGTTTGTTACATGAATAAGCATGTTGCTATTGTTTTTAGCATGCTTGCCATATTGATACCACGTTGCGAACATTACAGTACATAGCATGACATTGTATGTAACATGAATAAGCACGTTATAAAATGAATTAGCAAGTTGCTATTGTTTTTAGCATGCTTGACAAATTTATACCATTGATTAACATTTTGCTGACGCTACTTGGCATGATGATAGTAGTTAGTAGTTTTAACATATTGTAACATGCTGTAAGATGTTTTGTATGGTTTTGACACACTTAATGAAATTATGTGTTGTATTTATTGCTCTTTGTTTATTGTTTTACAAAAGCCATAAATCTGGTAAGTCAGAAAGACTCTAGAAACTTGAGTCAGACTAGTTTGACCTCTGACCTGAGTTTGCTAAAAACTCTAGGAAGAGATGCAGTTCAAGTATGTTTGTATCACGAATAAGTAATAAATTAGCGTGTTGCTATTGTTCTTAGCATGCTTTACATATTGATACCAATGGTCTCAAACACAATTCCCGTAGCTCTGCATAGTTTAGCTCCAACCACCTCCAACTCACACCAGCTTATTAGTCCATAGTAGTCTTGAACACCTTGATTAGTTGCATTAGCTGTGTTTGATTAGGGTTGGAGCAAAACTGCAGAGCTGCGGCCCTCCAGTAATCGAGTTTGAGACCTATGTCAGAGATTACCATGTTGCTAACTTTACTTAGCATGACGTTAGCATGTTTTAACATATTGTAAATTGTAGGGTGTTTTTTAGTTATGACACACTTAATGAAATTCTATGTTTTTATTTCTTTGCTCTTGTTTACAAAAGCCATAAAGATAGGAGATAGCAACTTAAGTCAGAGTAGTTTGAAGGTCTGATCTGAGTATGGTAAAAACTCTAGAAAGAGATGCACTTCAAAATTTAATCTCAGTAGAAGCAGCTTTAATAGCAGATCAGTATTTTGGCTTTGTCATGCCAGCATAATTAGCTTTAGCAGATGTTCCTTGCGATAAAGATGTCGTTTCCTTGATCTCAAAGGGCTGTGCGTACTAGTGCCACTGGCCTCCCCTCCAATAAAAGAAAAGAGAGTCATGCTTGTCAATTGCGAAGCGGAAGCAACAAACCGTTCGCACATTGACATGTCTTATGCGAGAGCGGAGCAGAATGAGTGACATATGCCAGAACTGCTCCTCTAAATGAAAGCCCTCACAGTGCTTTGTACAACCTGTGCTTTTAATAAAAGAAATCTAGGACATGAAGGCTTTGCAGACTTCAAAAGGAAACATTACTTCCCTTAGGGGCTCGAGCACTGCTGAAAAACACCACAGCGAGGAAGTTTTCATTCTGCCAGGTCCGCTAGATTGTTCCCCGCTGTGCCGAATCTGCAGAACACAGAGGATCTGGACGTTCAGCTCACAGGTCAATGTTCTAATCATCTTCTCATATCATTGGACTTATTAGTTGTTGTTTTTTATTTTTAAGTCAGCATGAAATAAAAAATGACTCTATTTACTGGCGGATCTTAATCTTTCATGAAGGATGACTTTCTCTGGTGTAAAGTACCGATGTTTTTGTCATAAGTGATTTTCTTGTTTTGTGTTTTCGTGCAATTCTGACATGGGAGACCCAGTTGTTTTCTCAAGCTTCTGACACGACAGAAGTTGTTTATCTTGTTGTTTTGTTATTCTGTTTATAATTTGGCATGTTTATAATTTGGCATTTTTAAACTAGTGGTGGTTGAGGACGTTTCCCCCTATAAAAGTACTTTGAGTGCCAATAAAAACGCTATATTACAGTAATTTATAATAATAATAATAATAATTATTATTATTATTATTATTATTATTTATTTATTTATTTGTTGTTGTTTTTTTTTACATTTGTATCTTTGAGTTTTACCAAAATATTTGTATTATACTATTAATGACAATAAAAATGAGAACATACATTAATAACACATTTAAATACCATTTTTTTAAATTTACATATTAATTTTTGTATTTATTTGTTTATTTGTTTATTTGAAAGATTTCTATCCTGAAGACCATAAGAATATTTTGAAGCATGCTGGTGACTAAATAATAGCTATTGATTTCAATGAAAAATAAAATAAAATAATACGAAATAATACAAAAATAAAAGAAAATAATAATGAAAAAATAAATAAATTAAAATAAAATAAAATAAAATGCAAAAGGATTTAAAATTAAATTATTTAAAGCAAAATAAAATATAAAATAGTTAAATTAAATTAAATATAAAATAAAAACTGTGGATTCCATCAGTTGTTTGCTCTCCAAATAAATTGTCTTAAATATTGTCACGGAAATCTGCTAAAGTGACTTCAGTCAGACAAGGGTTAGAGCAAAGCAAAAAGGTAGTTTATTAAAATAATCGTGCATGATGACACCTGTTACACACAAACACAGAGTGAATTTGTAATAGACTGTGTCTCAGTCTTTTAAACAGACCAATCAGTGCACATACGCTCACATTTGTGCCAAACTCCAGGAAAGATACATTTCTGGTGGGAAAGAAAAGATCTTGTTCTGGACTTCTAACTCCTGATAGGGGCTGTTACAATTTATCAGGCTTTGGCCTTGGCCAGTACTAAACTGCTTCTGTCTGCATTTTATGAAAACTTGTTGTTCAAAAAACAATTTCCATCACAATATTTAGGCGGAAAAAAATAAAAATAAAAATATATTTATTTTTTTATTTTATTTGGTGAACTATCCCTTTAAAAGCTGACTTGGTTGTTTTAGAATATTTATTGCTTAAAGTAGAATTTTTTTTCAAAGGACAGTGTTTTAGAGAGAAAATGATTTCTTATTTCAGTGTGTTTGTAGTTGTCTCTGCACATTAAGCTTTAGCAGAAAGTGTTTAACATTGAAAAATGACACTTTAGCTTTACTACAGTTACAAACCGCTGGCACTATTATAGCATTTACACAAAGCCGGAGATCCAAGTAGAATATTTTTAAACTGCTAATTAAGTTGCCAATATAAGCTCCTGAAAGAAAAGGAATCCTGCGAGACTCAAGGACAGAGCAGCGAAAAGGCAATTCCTGCAAATCATGTCTTTTTTTTCTGCCATATATTCTCTGTACACATACCAGCTTTGCACTGGCAATTATACAGTCTCTAAACTTGGATTACTTTTTTTCTTTTTGTTTGTTTTGTGCATTAAATATGGCAGGCATCCCAAAACGCAGCGCATTTAATATTAAACTTTCAGTAAAGCAATTATTGATTTATTGTCACAGTCTTTACCTACACAAGTCAGTGATGGTTGTTACGGTGGGAGATTTACAGTCCCTGACTGAGATGAATAAAACAAAAACCTGCGTTGATTTATTCTATTCCAGAGGTGTTGTTTTGTAAAGCGAGGGTCTCTGCTGGTTCAATTGCATTTTGAGCGCACAATGAAAACGTATTGTCAGTGACTGTGTGTACTGCGGTCTGGCTCTTTGTAGTAAAAAAAAAACACTGCAGTTGTGTTTGTTCTTTGACTTTGAATACAAACTTCTTTTCTTAAGGTATTTGGTTAGTCAGATCACAAAGTGCAATTCAGAGTGCCAGTCTTGACACTCTTTGAATTCAGAGTAAACCTGCAACCTGAAATTATGCTGATCAACAGAAGAAGATTGAGTTTAGTTTGACATACATTACAATCACTCCAAATATAGATAAATCACATAAAATTTGCATCACAAGCTGAACTTTCACTACATAATAGGCCTCAAACTCAATTCCTGGAGGGCCGCGGCTCTGCACAGTTTTGCTCCAAGCATGATCAAACACAGCTGATCCAACTAATGAAGGTGTTCATGACTTTCGATTTGGATTGAGTTTAAGACCTATTCACTCCATGTTTGTTAAGAATTTTGCTTTGGATAATAATATGTTAATTTATGTGCCTTTTTAAGCCGCTGACTTGGATATTCAATTGCAGAAAAGTATGGTTGGCCAATAAGTGGACATCAGGACATTATATAGAAATAATGGGTCACACTTTCAGTAAGGCTCCATTAGTTCATCATAGTCTATTAGCAACCCAGGATAATTCTGAAAACATACCCCTATATACATTTCTGGAAAGCGACAAATACGTTGCAGGAGGTATGTTTTGTTTTTGCAGTTTTTGTTTTCACAAATCCACCAGAGGCAGCTGTGCCATTCGCATCTGCTGTTCTTGCATAAATACACCAGAGTTCGCTGTTTGACTGACTGACGTACTGACCGATCAACTGACATACCTTTTTCCGTCCCCTAACCCCAACCAATAGTGTTTTCAAAAGCACTAATTGACCAGCGCTCACCCACTTCCCTAAGCTCAACTGACCAAAAAGCAATCTAGAACAACAAAACCCTCGTCTAATTTTTACCACGTTTTCAGAATCTCACCCCGTTATTTACTTGTTTATTTTATTTTTTGGCTTCTGTTTTTGTCATACCCGCTTTCTGGAACCTTTCTTTGCTGGACTCGGACCCCGTCATCATGGTCAACTCCTCTCTTCATCTCAAGTCCGAGGTACTGGACAAACTGGTAACAGCAGGAAAGCTGTCTATATGGAGATAAGCGGTCAGCTGGTAAGCGCGGAAAGGAACGGTATCACACCGCCCCATAGTGTTCGTTTTAAAGATGAAATGCTGCCATACATACATCTGGCTACATAATTTGCAATCTCTAGAAATGTATATAGGGGTACCTTTTCAGAATGAAATGTTGTCCATTAATCATAGCTAATATTTTGTATTATTTAAATTTATTATGTTTATTATTTTCATTATTCAGTCAAACAGTCAAAAACACTAAACTGTTAGAATCGAAACTGGTTGAATGGAGCATATACTAACCTACATATTATTGGCTGAATGGAGCATATAATAACCTACATGTCATTCATTCACAAGACAGGACCAAACAGTCAGTGAAAGACAAGCAGATACATATGAATGTGGATGTTATTATATGAATTTGACTGTATTCACTGACAGTCAAGGTGATTCGGAGTTCTCAGATTATTCTGCTATGTTTAGCGGTTGTTATCTCCGCTGGCAAAACATACCTTGGAATGTCACCAATCAGAATAGAGTATTCCAGACAGTTGTGTAATCTTGTGTAATCAATAATGTTACGGAAACGACACTCATATAGCATTTATTAGTTACAGTTCAACATTTACTAATGCTTTATTAAAACACGTTAACAAGTTGTGCTTGTTAACAGTAGTTAATGAACTGTAAATTAAAATAAACTGCAATTCATTGACTAACATAAAGATGAATGAATGCTAATAAATATATTGGTATTAAATAGAATTTACAGAATTAACGAACCATTAATTAACATTCAGGCAACCCAGGCTAATTCTGAAAACCAACCCCTATATACATTTCTGGAGAGCGCCAAATACGTCCCAGGAGCTACGTTACTTTGCAGTTTTTGTTTTCTCGAATCCACCAGAGGCCAATGCGTACACTTTTTTTACAAATATGAAATTGCATACTGCTCTTCTTACATAAATACACAAGAAGCCGCTGTCGACTGACTGACTGAATGACCAATCGACTGATCCACCCTCTTTCTTCCCTAAACCCAACCAATAGTGTTTTCAAAAGCACCGAATGACCAGCCCACCCACTTTCCTAAACCCATCAAACAATTTTAAAAAGCAATCCAGAAAAAGATAAACTCTTTCCTGTCTTTTACCACATTTTCAGATTTCGCCACATTCTCACCCTGTTACTTGTTTATTTTATTTTTTGGCTTCTGTTTTTGTCTTACCTGCTTTTCTCAACGGACTCGAACCCCATCAACTCATTTCTGTGTCTCAAGTTTGCCAACGTACATGGCGACCTACTGGACAAACTGGTAACATTGGGAAAGCCGTCCATACGGAGCTATTTTAAAAACAAAATGCAGCCATACGTACTTGTGGATACATAATTCGCGATCTCCAGAAATGTATATAGGGCTTCATAGGGTGGAACGATTTGTGGGTGCGACTTCTACTCCATGTTCATTCTTCCTATTCTTACTAATGATGCAGCAATGGGATATTAAAATGAAAGTGAATGCGCTGGTTGGCAAAAGCGATTGTCTAGTCCCATATATGGTCTGCACATTTCATTTATATCATTCATGCTGACCACTTATGTGCATCCTGCACTATATGTCTAAATAAAATTGCTTCCATTGTGGGATCCTATCATGTAGGCTGCAAATTAATTAAATAAAAAACTAATTCACCAAATAAAAATAATAGGGCAGTTGTGACCTAATGGTTAAGCAGATGAACTTGTAACCCAGAGGTTGCAGGAGTTGTAGGTTGAGGGAGTGAATGTACTGTACAGCTCTCTCTTCCACCTTCAATTACCCATGACTGAGGTGCCCTTGAACAAGACACCGAACCCGTAATTGCCCCCTGGGCGCTACACAGCTCTGGTGGTGTGTTCATAGTGTGTGTGTTCATTGCTGTGTGTGCATTGGTGAAATCATGCAGAGCACAAATTCTGTGTAGGGGTGACTAGTCTTGGTTGTTCGTTTATAGAGGTGAAGTTCATGAGACACTGCGCTTCATTTAGAAATGTGTGTTGAAGCCTGTTAGAATGCAGCCAGAATGAAAGATAATGTGGCAAAATGACCCGTTGAGAGTTCTAGTTTGATATTTTATTTAATAATGATAATGCAAATAAAATACTTTAATTTTATGGTCACTTTATAGTTACTGGAAGAGGCTTGAAATGGTACCTAAAAGGGAAATATAACACTTTAATAAAAAAGCTGAAGTAACCCTTGTATGAATTTTCCCTACACCAATTAAAAAACAACATTGATTTTATTTGCAGATCCATGACTAAACTTGTTAGTCAGCGTTTCAATAATTATATTGTTCCCAGAAATGATTACTTTAAATATTATAATAAGTGTTGGGTAAGTTACTTAAAAAAAATTAATAGATTACAAATTACTGATTACCATTGCGAAATTGTAATCTGATAACATCACTACATACTACACTAATTAATGTAAAAATTAATCAGATTACTAAATATTTTACTTTGAACTTACTTTTAAAACATATAAAATATACCTTTTAAAAATACAAAATAAACTACAGCTCTTTCAGTAATTTAATATTCACTGAGAAAGATTACAATGGGTTGATCACAGCAGTTTGACATACTCAAAAGACTTAGATAGTTACAGATAGTAGATAGTAGCCCAAAATTAAAAATTCTCGTCATTCACTTTTTCCAATCCTTTTTGTCTTTTTTTGAGACAAAAGAAGACATTTAGAAGAAAACTGGATACCTGTAGCCATTGACATCCATATGCAAAAGCACTGCAGTGTTTGGGTGCTCTGTGTTTGTCTGAGCTAATTAGTCCACCTAAATGTGTGTATTCCATACAAAGTATGAAGCTGATTGGTCAGTTCTTGTCACATGACTCATGGTTTTCACCTGTGAAATGTGTGCATGCGCAATATGCACTCCCAATATGCACAATATGTGCTCCCAATATGTGTGTGCACGCAAAAGACGCAATGTGTGAACATTTTCAATTTAGACTGTTTAGGCTGAGTTGGGCCACCATGTTTTTAGGCGCCGATGTCCTCCTTGGCGCAGAATATTGTTGTGGAATGCTTTCTATTCAAGTGCTTGAACAGATTGCTGGTCGAGTTAAAAGCAGTGAAAGTCTAAAGTCTTCTTTAGAGACTGGACATAGACTGCATTTCACTGCAATATTTTTGTTTGTACGCTTAATGAAATCAAAGTAATGTCTGTATTTCCACTTGAAGAAGCAAGCACTCTCCTCATCAGTCATTTCAGCTTGCGTTCTTCACCAATTTAAAAGCAAATGCTTATTAACTTGCAGCAGAAAACGTGATTTTAATGAACCATTTTTTCTTCCAAAAACTATATTTGTAATGTAACACTATTACACTGACTTTTTAGTAACTGCAATCAAATTTCACCAATTTAAAATGGAATTCATTACATTACAGTGTTCCTCAAAAATGTAATTAGAATACAGTAGCACATTACTGTGCAGTACACCCAACTCTGATTACAATATAATTAATTAAATGATAAAAATAAAAGTCCTGTGTTTTTTTTTCATATTGTGGCCTAAGTAAATATGCTATTGCTACCTTTTGAATGCTACTTTTAAGCTCTCTAATTTTGATAATTACATAGCTGGGTTAATTGTAAGGTTACTTATACCACCTGTAGGACTCATTATAGCATTTATATACTGCTGCTCTCTGATCATTTCAAGTGTTTCCTTATAAAAGTGTCTGCTGAATGTGTAAATGTGGATGTAATGTATTTTGTTAATGAATTTATTTCATATTTGATAATACTTAATATTGTACAGTAGTTTGTGTGAATGGTGGGTTATCTGCCATCTAATCCTCCATCCCTCCCTCCATCCATCCATTCATTCCTTGATCTATCCATTCTTCCATCCCACCCATTCATACTTTTATCCATCTATTCCTCCATCTATCCCTCTAATCATTCCTTGAACCATTCCTTCATCTATTCCTCCATTCTTCCATTCATTCCTCTATCCATTAATGTATCCCTTCATCCATTCATCCATCCATCCCTTCACCCATTCCTCCATCCATCTGCGTATCCCTCCATCCATGTATCCCTCCATCCATCCAACCCTTTATCCCACCTCCATATATGCCTCGACCCATTCCTTTAACCATCCCTCCATTCCTCTACCCATTCCTTCAACCATTTCTTCATCTAATCCTCCATCCACCCATGTATAGCCTTCGCGTAGTCAAAGAGCACAGTGACAGTCAAGAATGAACCAGATCTTCCTTACTACAGTAAGAACTTTCACAACAGTTATTTGATATATTTGTTGTGGAGTTAATTTAAGCCTTTCTTTAGTGATGAGCCACACACAATGTCGTTATAAAATTTGCTTGTGCGCACACACAGACACGCGCACATTAGCTTTGCACTGTTTTTGCACGGCAAATGTGACAGGATCCACATTAATATCCACTGCTGTATAGATATCCATCATGTTAATGTACAAAATAAGCCTGATTTAAGCCCAAAAACCGGGATTGAGGCGTCTTCTTTTATAATTGTACTGACGCTGTACGACTGTGGTGATGAATTACGTAGCAATTTTACTATATTTATTACAAACATGCACTGTTTTAAAAAAAGTTTAAAACTTGTAAAACTCATTCTTGATCACATTTGATGATGATTGATGATCACAGAGAGCTGAACAGATCTTTTAACTTCCGGTTGCTTTGCGCACGTCTTGTTATGTGGATTTGATTATACGCCTTACGGAGACATGCTAATACACATTAGTCAATCAATTCAGTGGGCTGGGAAATTGCACTCCTGCATCACATTGCGGTCGGCCTCAAAATGGGAGAAATTTAGATCCTATTTTAACATCAGGCAATTTCAAAAAAGAGACTTATTGTGTTTCGAAGACTTCTTCACCCATGATTTCCATTAGCATTTCGGACACAAATTTAACAGTCGGCTGACCTCTCTCGCTGTTCCCCGGGACATTTAAGATCCTGAGATTTGCTCTCCGTGACTGGTTTTCCAAGTCATCCACTCGATCCAAAAGCGTCACGTTTTGTTATTTTCTTTAATAGTTTTTTCAGGTGCAGCCACCGCTGAGAAGTTATCGCTTGTGAGTGTCTCTGTGGTGCATAGGCAGGACTGGAAACTCGCCATCGTTTTCATTAAAGCATTGACTTATGTCTGAAAAGACGCCATGGATTCTTAAATCAGAGCCAAAATGTCTTCTTTTATCGAGGCTCGTTGCTTTGTTAGCTCTGTTACGAGTTGATTCATTGATACACCGTCCTCATCTGCATGAGTTTCTTCAGGTTTAGCGGTGTTAGCCATGGTGGCTAATTTGCTAGCTACACTGGTTCTCGTCGTTGGCGGAGCATTTACAGCTGATTTTGTTCTTACTCATCATGTGGTGTCGACGCGATTGTATTAAGCACACTTTTAACACTTATTTCGGTGTTTTACATTATTTGAATGGCACTTTTTGAACTTATATTGTTAGGGATGATCGGGAGCTCTGTTGACAGGCGTCTTCTTCTCACATTGCCAAACCGGAAGTCCTGACTTATTGTGTTTCAATCACTCCAATATGACAGTGGACATACAATACCTGCGCACAGTTCTGTCCAAACAGCTTACAAAAGATGATTCTCATCATAGGTGCCCTTTAAAGTAATTTTGGCAATCCAATAAATCATTTTTTCTTCTTCAGTGTAAGAAATAAATAGAGACACAAGTATTTCCTTCATATAATACGTACTGTAATACAACATTAAAAGTCTGTCGTCTTTGTGCAAGTGTAAACACAGCTCTAGTCACTTGTTTGCTTGACGTCATGTGGAGTTTCGAAGTCTGCAATCCTAACATCAAGTAGTGTTCCTGCTACGTAACTCCAGGGAAAGTGATTTAACTTTATAAACACGGTGCAGCATTAATGCCAGCATTTCCTTCGAACATTAAAGTCATGCAGATTTTTTTTTATCACATGCTCTTCATATCTAGATGAACCAATGACAGACAGAAGAGTAGTGTGTGTGTGTGTGTGTGTGTGTGTGTGT
>CAIGQQ010036011.1:3746683-3759194 GCA_903798035.1 Danio albolineatus
TAGAACTGACCACACCCACATGATGTTGATTGAGTTGTACTGGCCACGCCCACATAATGTTAGTTTGAATTTTAATAGAATTGACCACACCCACAACACACATTCACAATGTTGATTTGATTTTAAATTGACCACACCCACATGCTGTTGATTTGAGTCATAATGGCCACACCCTCATTGTTGATTAGAGTTGTTCAGGTCACACCCACATGTTGATTTGAATTTTACTAGAATTGACCACACCTACATGATGTTGATTTAAGTTGTACAGGCCACATCCATATGATGTTGATTTGAGTTGTACTGGCCACACCTACATGTTGATTTGCATTTAATAGAATTGACCACACCCACATGATGTTGATTTGAGTTGTACTTTAAACACACACACACAATGTTTATTTGATTTTAAATTGTCCACACCCACATGCTGTTGATTTGAGTCATAATGGCCACACCCACATTGTTGATTTGAGTTGTGCAGGTCACACCCACCTGTTGATTTGAATTTTAATAGAATTGACCACACCTACATAATGTTGATTTAAGTTGGACAGGCCACACCCATATGATGTTGATTTGAGTTGTACTGGCCACACCCACATGTTTTGATTTGAATTTTAATAGAATTGACCACACCTACATGATGTTGATTTAAGTTGTACAGGCCACACCCATGATGTTGATTTGAGTTGTACTGACCACACCCACATGTTTTGATTTGAATTTTAATAGAATTGACCCCACCCACATGATGTTGATTTAAGTTGTACAGGCCACACCCATGGTCATGATGTTGATTTACTTTCAACACACACATAGACAGTGTTGATTTGATTTTAAATTAAATTGACCACTCCCACAAGATGTGCTTTTAAATTGATATGGCTACACTCACATAGTGCTGATTCAGTAAAATTGACCACATCCACAAAAATTTGAATTGCACTTTTTACAGCCACATGATGCTGATTTGATTTTAAATTAAATTGGCCACACCCACAATATGTTAGTTAGCATTAAAGTGGTGAAAGCCACATTATGTCGATATGAACTTGAGTTCAATTGAATTCATTGTCATGGTTTCCAATGAAAAATCCACTGTACTGTCTACAGTTTTACAGATCTGAATTACGTTACTTGGGGTACAATTTGTTGTACGCTTCACATAAATTTCCTTCTTGTACAGTACTCGTCCATGAGAAGGTGGGACTTATCTTAACACCTTCCATAAACCATTTATTGGTACTTTTATTAGCAGGACATTTATTTTAGTTGTTGTGCAAAGAACTGCATTATTTGTTGTTAGTACAGTATGTCCCTGTAAACATCATTAATGTAAAAAGCAAAATCATAGGCATCATACTGCCTGGTAACATTCATTTTTACCTAGAAACAGCTGTAAAATATGTTGAAAAGATTTTAGTGGTTTCAAAGAGCCTTCGTAGGTATGTCAGTCCAACATGACTCAAAAAAGTACTCATAAAACTAAAAAAAATCACGATTCTCATTTATATTCAATGAATGATGCTCAAAATATACTTGGATCAGTTCCAAATGGTGCACAAGTCTGGATTTCATGTGTCTGTTTTGAACTCGACAAGTGCGGATACTAAACACGTTCCCTAAGATTTCACGTTCAACAGAAACCCATCTGTCTCTGAAATATTGAAGTGTTTGCACAACGTTTGTGTGTTGAGGGCTACAACAAACCCAAGAGAGCTTTGTTAGCACGAGATGATTAATATTTTGTGGTTTAATCAAACAGTTGCTTGACTGCCGACTGTGGTTCAGAATACAGTAACATAATTAAAATAGCTTTTCTAAAACACAAACTATTTGGTTCAGTAAGATTCATTTGAATGTTTTTAAAATAAGTCTTTTCTGTTTACCAACTTTATACAGTGTAGTTTTAAGTTGTAAGTATGTGTAAGTAACTTTGGATAAATGTTTGTGCTGAGTGAACAATTGTACAGTAAAACAGTAATTTTGTAATACAGTGGTCCCTGGTTATTCGTGTTTACGTTCTAAAAATAACCAGCAATAGGCTAAATCCACGAAGTAGTCAGCTTTATTTTTTACGATTATTATAGACGTTTTTAGGCTGTAAACCCCTCATTACACACTTTATACACTTTTCTCAGACATGCATTAACATTTTCACACTTTTTTTTTTCTTGTTTACACACTCTCAAAGTTCAGACCTCCTTAGAAAAATAAGTTCAGTATTATAGAATAAAACCAAAGGTCAAAACCAGTTTTCAGGCCCAAACATTTGTTTGGGAAGATTCATTTATTTCACAATGGCGCCCTACAACCTTTCAACTTTTACCTTCCTTTAGCATGTCCAGAAGTCCAACTTTTTGTACGATGGTTAACATCTTCCTCTGTCTTTTGGCTACTACCACAGGTGCCTTTGACAGTGCAGAACATTTTGTCGACATTGTGAGGAGAAAACTTGCAAACATACAGTAGAGTCACACTGCTAGCAATCAAGGATTTATGTAAATTTGGCGAGCTAAACCCATTCTGTACTGTAAAGGAGACAAGGCATGGAGGACATTGACAATGGTCTACAGCCAATCAGGACGCAGAAAACAATGCACTGTAAAAACAAAAAAGCTTGTCCAATTGCACAAAAAAATCTGTGCAAATGTGAGACTATATAAGACTGGTGAACCACGTTATAGCGAGATACCACTGTACACTGTAAAAGGTGTTGAGTTCAAGACAGTCGTTTTTTGTTAGGACAACATGAGTGAGTTAAGTTAGAATAGATACTATATTATTTGTATTATTATATATTTGTATGAAATAAAGCAGCATTAAGTTTAATCTACCATCCCTCAGTCTACTGAGATTTCCTAGTATTTCTCAGTTGCAATCAGGAGATCGCAATAATTAACCCAGATAAAGCCAAAGCAGTGCAAACACTTCCATATTACTGTTGTGGTTGCGATAAGAAAAAACTAAAAAGTTAAACACATGCGGGCATTTCTTCTTTCTTTTTTTACTGAACTAGTCTGCAGTAACAAAAACAGGAAACACATTAGAAACAAACAGATGGCCAAACAAAAAGTAACTCCGGGTTATACAAAGAGTGGTCAACGCAAAATATACACATTCCTGATATCCTAGATTGACTTAGAATTTCACCTACCAGTTTAATAATCATTTGATCAGCTGTAGTTAGAAATTATGCAGTTTTTCTCTTCTAAGGGCTTAATATGCGGTCTCTGTCACCATCTTGTGGATGGACAACATCAACCGTCTTTGCTCAACTCAATGAGAGGCTAATGGCCACCAACGCGCTGTCTATCAGACGTTGTAAATATTTAAAATAGGCACCATCTGTCAGGGTTCTGTGTGTGTCATGTAATTTTAATTTTTTTTCCCTGTGTTGTTATGTTCCATGTGCTTATGTTTTTGTCATGAGACCCCTTTTTTTCAGTTTTCCTGCCTGTTGTTAGTCTGAGTTTCACCTGTGTCTCACCCCTGTGTGTAATTAGTTCAATTATGTCCTGTGTTTATAAATCCAGTGTTTTGTTCAGTCCAGCATTCGGTGTTAAACGTCATTGCAGTTTGTCTTCAACTGATCGTTTTTCCAGTAAGTGTTATATAAATAAATAAGTGTTTTGATAATTCCTGCGATCCTGTGCCTTTGTGAGAGAGCAGTCGTGACACTATCCTTATAAATAAACTGCATAGATGCAATCTAAACAAATACATTCTCGCCAGAAAAAAGCCTCTAAAGTACATAATGTTGTCCAACAGCTGCAAAATTTGTCAAACTATAGAGTGTCCTCTGCTTGTTGCTGTATATAGATGGAGTAATACACAAGGGTGAAGAGGCTGGTCGAGTGCTGTTATTTGCAGAATATCACACTGCTATCAGATTCAAGAACCAGACTTTTGTATAGATTTAGTTAAATAATTTATATTTTGTGTAGTTTAAAACACTGTTTTATATATAATGTTCACAGTTTAATCAAACTTTGATTAAATTTGATTAATTTATTCCAAAATTATTATGAAATAATCTATTGTGATTATTTTCCATGTTACTAAAGAGATTCTTCTGTGACTGTGTCTGTGGTTTTTTTAAGAACAGTAGGATTTGGCTCCACTTATTTGTCTACAGACATCACTTTTTTGTAAGCTGTTGTGTAAACAGGAGCATTCAGGAATGACACTCGTTAATAAATAGTCCATGTGTGAACAAAGCCCCAGTTAAACCTTCAGACCGAACCTAGCAGAAGCCATTACATGTCACTGAGAATGAGAGTGTCTGCCAGGCAATTAAATGATTAATTAATAATGAATAGGATGTCATGTGCGTGGCCTCTCTGGTTTGTTTCAGGCTTTGGAGACCATTGAAACCCGCTTCACGTTTGCCTCTCAGTCAAACTCACATTCCAGCTGCTGCCCGGATCAAAAGCTCCATTCCCTCGCACAGCAGCCGAAAAATAGAGGTGAGATACATTTCAATGAATCTTTCTCTTTAATCTGTGGTACGTGCCACTGCCCCGTGAAGACAGAACACCACAAATGAAAATCCGACATGCTGTTATGGCAAGTGCATAACAGATCAAGATTCAAACCCAAAACAGGTGTGTGAAGGTACAGTTATGCACATTATGTAATCTTATGTACAATAACAGTGTCATATAAGCTGTTATTTTGATTTATTTTATTGGAATTGACCCACATAACAACATCCATGAGACAACAAACAACAAAACACAAGCATACAGTTTGTAATGTGAAGTGGACGCTGACAACAGAGGTGCAGATCTACATACAGGTTCATTACACAGGGATGGTCAGAACAGAACAAACAGAGTCGTAGTCAAAATAGCAGGCGAGTGGTCAGAATGTAGGTAGCAGACAGGGATAAACAATAAAACAAGGCAAGAATTCAACACGGCAAGGCAAGGAAACATGTCGCAATGTTTGCAATACTGCTTGCAAGACTCAGCACTGACGTGTGTGTGTGCCTTGTATAAATAGTCCATGTAATAAGTCTTTGACAATCCTCCGGCTGTGTGTTTTCAATCAGTCAGGATCAGGAACTGGTGTGAGTGTGTGTGTGTGGTGCATGACTGGAGCTTGTAGTCCATACACCGGTGGATTTGTAGTCCTTATAGCGATCCGCATGTATACCAGCGATTGGCAAGCATTGAATGCTGGTGATTGTGACTTATTTTCTTTGTATTTATTTTTTATTTTTTATTTTGTTAAAATATTTTTTAAATGATGTTTAATAGCAGTAAGTGATTTTTCACAGAATTTCCTATATATTTTTTCTTCTGGAGAAAGTGTTATTTGTTTTATTTTGGCCAGAATAAAAGCAACTTAATTTTTTTTAATTTAAATTTAAGCTATTTAAGCTATATATTTTTTTCGATTGTCTACAAAACTGACCAATATTATACAATGACTTGCCTAATTATCCTAACCCGCCTATGTAACCTAATTAACCTAGATACGTTTGGCAGTTTTTACTAGCTCCCCAAACAATTCCTTCTTAATTACCTGTTTAGCTGCCTCCTTAACAATTTTAATGTAAAAGAAATCTGCGATCTTATTTAAATCTTTTTTTCTACAGTGATTAAACATTTTCAGTGAAGGACATAATGCAAAGTTAAATCAAAATATATATTGCCTATTTTCTCCCTCATTAAGTGATACAGCCAGGCAAACAATGTGTGTGAAATGAAAAAGGGAGTGAAGGCCACACACAAAGTCACACATCAGTATTTCAAAAAATGCTGAAAAAAAAAAATCAAATAGACGTGAATGACACAATAAATAAACAAAAAGTCAAGCCTTCACAGTCTCAAGGGCTGTGACACGAACGAACCCCCAATTTGTGTTACGATCTTAGTCTAGGGTAGTGTCTGCAACATAAATAAATGATTGGTGATGTGCAATCGCTAGAAAAGGAGCTCTCATCACCTTAACAAGAATGGCTTACACCTTACCTTTGCCTAGTTACGTCAGGTGTTTAAATTGCACTTTAAGCCAATTACTAGTCTCCTGAAAAATATCTAGTCAAATGTTATGTACAGTCACAATGGCAAAGATAAAAGAAGTCAGTTATTAGAGATGAGTTATTAAAACTATCATGTTTAGAAATGTGTTGAAAAAAAATCTTCTTTTTTTGTTAAACAGTAATTGGGGAAAAATATACAGGAGGGCTAATAGTTCTGACTTCAACTGTAAATGAAGGTAAAAACAAACAGTTAAAATACCAGATAAGGAACAAAAGATAATACAAGATATACAGATCAGTGAATTTAATTACAACATAATCAATAACATCTTCAAGAAAAAACAAAAGCATGTGCTATACAAAGTAATGAACTTTGATTAAACATCTTAAATGATGTAATGGATTGAATATCAGAAGGTAAATTATTCCATCTAATGAACCTACATGTGGAACAAAATATAAGTCTGAACAGAATGTCTAACTTGATAATTTCAGAAAAAAAAAGGTACAAAATGTTGTGAATAACAAGGATTTAAAATGGATACGTTTAAATATAAATTAAAGCCAGTGTTTATGGCGTCTGGTGTGAAAAAATGACCACTGGAGCATACCTGTCAACCCTCCCGTTTTTCCCAGGATTCTCCCGTATTTTACAGTTCTATCCCGCTATCATCCCGTAAAGGTATTTTCCCGTATTTCTCCTGTGTTTTCAGTCTTTCTCTGAAGGGTGACAATAAACATTAAAGAGCCGATCCTCCCTATACGCAACCCATACCGCCGAACCACCAGGGGCCGCCCATTGCTTTTACATGTGAGTCCGTTCTGTGCTTTCGGTTTATTTAGACATGAAACACTTTGAAATAAATATTAAAATGGCGGGATTCCCTTTCCTTTTCATTACAGATGCCATCGCTCCTCTTATGCAATCCTCAAAACAAGTCATGTAGCGATGCATGACTCGGCTGACGCGCTCCTTAGTGATAAATAGACGCTGTTTCCCAAACAAATTCTGTACACGCGATTTGAAGCAGAGTGAAAGTCTAGGTTTTGGGTGTGTGTTTGAACAGAGATATACACATAATTAACTGTTTGCTATATTGAGATGAGCAAGATCTAATTTCAATGCAGCCTGATAAACAATACCGCGATAATCAAAGATTGCAAGTGTACTGAGTATATTTCTGAGCTCATTAATATACACCAACCTGTGAGATCTCTTCGCTCTAAGGATCGACTCTATTTGACTGTTCCACGGTCACGCTTTAAATGTCGAGGTGATTTCAGTAGCAGCTCCAAGACTTTGAAACGATCTTCCACTCTCCGTAAGAACAACTCCAACCTTTGAGTCTTTTCAAAGGTCACTGAATACTCACTTATTTTCTTTAGCATTTAATCATGTGTTGTGAGTTTATGTATTTTAGTTCTGTGTATGTTTGCATGTGTTTTTTGTGTTTTTATGTACAGCACTTTGGTACCCATTGTGGTTTGTTGAAAGTGCTATAGAAATAAGTTGAGTTGATTACAATGAGAAGATAGTTTCACGAAAATACTACAGTGTATATATATATATATATATATATATATATATATATATATGTATATATATATATTTATATATATGTATACATATACGTATATACAGTATATATATAAATGTCTAGACCAGGGTTGCCCAAATTTGGTCCTGGAAAGCCGGAGTCCTGGAGATAGTAGCTTCAACTTGCCTCAACACACCTGTACAGATGTTTTCAGAAAGCCTAGTAAAAGCTTCATTAGCTAGACCAGGTGTGTCTGATTGGGACTGGAACTAAATTGCAGGATACCAGCCCTCCCGGACAGAGTTTGGGCAACACTGGTCTAGACTGATGTAAAATATATAATTATTTAGTTATATGTTGCATTAATACATTCATACAGAATGTCTTACTGTATCAACAGGCAAGTAATATTGTTTCATGTGCTTACTGATGATGATTTTTACTTGCATAGTGTTAATTTGAGGCTGCGCTACTGCGCTTTATAACCAATTTCACTCCATATAGTTTAAGCTCTCCCATCTTGAGATTTAATTAAGATTTGAATGGTTAACTTGAGAGATTAACATTTTAGATATTAAACATCCAATTTTTGTCAAAAAACTTGTAAGAAATATAAAAATAAACCTTAAGGAGGCAATAAACACGAGTATTATAAAGTTAGATATTGTTCCATGGTGTATGTCAAGAGATAATCACTTATGACAATTATAATTTATTGTAAAACACCTGCAAGCAAAGAATGATAAAAACACATGCAAAATGAAATCAACATATACATTTTGGTGCAAAATAAGGTACTTAAAGAGAGTAATTCAAAACAGTAATGAGTTCTTTTTGAAAATAATGTTACCCAGCACTGCCCTCTTAATGAACAATTAAGCATGGGTTCCACTGGGCAAACTTTAACGGCAAGCATTAATGGTGGGAACACAACTCGCTTGGTGCCAAATTAACCAACTGTGAAACGGTACACAGCAGTGATCCTTCCTTAATCCGTTTAAAACCAAATTAAGAACAATATCATGAGCCTGACGGATTATGCAAATAGTGTTTAAATCCCAGTCGAACACAGTCAAATGTGCTCTGTGATTCATATTTATTTGTTGATAACAGAGTGGGCTATTGTGCAGGGGCAGTAAAACCTCACTTTCAGGACGGTTTTGAATAGAGCCCACGCTTACTTCAGAGGTTATTAAATCTGTTGCTTCAGGTGCCAGATTTAACATTAAATATCAGTTAACACACAATCTGAACTAGCGTACTATAGCAACTATAGACTTTAGTGGAGATCCAAAGAACAATTTGTAACCTTTTCAGTCATAGCATATCTGTGATTTCAATGATGTTGCATCTTGCTGCTCAAACTTTTCACTAGTCACTGACCTATGTAAGGATTTGTATCTGTGAATATAGTGTGTCAATGTTTAAGAGCATATGGACTGAAAGCCCTGCAAGCATCTAATTATAATCAAATAATCAAAAGACTAGACTGACCTTTGCTAAGGGACATGTTGTGTAGTCAGAGAGCTGGTCTAAAGTTCGCTTTAGTGATAAAAACTCATTTTAATTTATTTGGGTTCAAGTGTAAACATGTTTGTCATGTTTGTCATGTTTGTCTAGGACTGAACCAAAAGTGTGTGTGAAGACGTCAGTATAGATTGAGATAAAGGGTCATGGTGGTGTTTTCTTTAGCAGGAGTTTGGTCTTTTGGATTTATACAGATACATATACAGTTTTATACAGTTTGGCTTTATACTGGTACAGTATGTACATGATAGAGGGAATGCAAAGGTCTATCAGGATCTCCTTCAGTGACATGTGGTTCTTTTGTTGCATTCAATGTTTAGTCAGCCAGCGAATTATTATTTTATTTTATTTTATTTTATTTTATTTTATTTTATTTTATTTTATTTTATTTTATTTTATTTTATTTTATTTTATTTTATTTTATTTTATTTTATTTTATTTTTTTCAATGCTGGAAAATAAAACCACTCTCACAAAGCAACACAGTTAAAGCAGTTATTTGAAGCTGAAAACACTGAAACAATGAAATGGCCTGCACAGAATCCTGGACTAAACATGATTGAAGATCTTTTCTGATAAATTTATATCTAGGAAACCCAATACAGTCAGTGAACTGTGGAGAAGACAATTATCAAGATCACAGCAGAGAAGTGGGAATACTGAATAGGGCAGCATTAATTGAAGGTGATTTAATCGGTGAGATCTTGAAACCGAATAGTGATTCGTTCTTTTGATTTGATAGCTGTTTGTGTTGTGTCTCAGTGCTCTAAAACTCAGTGTTAATGCTGATCTGAAAGCATGTGAAATTTCAGCATTTAAGAATCTCTTTTTGCTCCAAACTCACCTCATAATTTCAGTTTAGTGTTTGAAATAAATGAAATAAATCAAGTGAGATGATTCCATTGTTGTGTTAGTTGTTATAAGTTACGCTGAATAAAAATAAATCAGTTAAATCCTCTGCTCTGTTTGATTTCCTGTCTCTTCTTTGTAGAGTATTTACAGTTTCTGTGTGAGAACACCCTCTGCCCTTCTTTGAAAATTTACTACCGATCACAGAGCAGTGTTTCCCTGACAAGATGTGTATCTTGAATCAAGAATCATGATCTTGATTTTTATTTCAATTAATCCTGCAACTGTCAGTGAAGTCTTTGGTTGCAGATGTGCTGAAGTCATTCAAAGCAAGGGCTTGTAATGTTTTCTGATCGTGGTGTTTTTTTTACAAAATCCAGGGTGAACCTTACCTTAGTTATTTTGTGAAATATAGGTTCTGTTACCATGATATATATTATGAAGTTTTATGGCAGATGATGAAAAAAGCTGATGATGCCTTTGAAGTTGATGATGCCTTCGCTGATTCTAGCCATGATATAAAAGGAACTGATGAATGTTTCACGTGTGTAATAATAAAATAAGCAGAAATGCAAATATAAACTGCAGCCTGTCACTGACGTCTACTGTACACACATAAATACAAACTCTCTTGTTTTCTGTCTTTGCGTCTCTCTGTGCGACTCAAGCCCTGCTCACACTGTGAGATTTCAGCCAGGATTTCGTGATCTGAGACAGATTTGGGAAATCCTAAAACCTGTGATCTTTGATGGTTGGTTTGACATTCTCAGACAGCCGCTTAATGCCTGTTGTGATCAGATTTTTCCTCCAAGGAAGTTCTGGCAGTGTCAGAAGATTTTAGACACTTTCCTGCAGTGTGACAACAGCTGCGATGACCTTCAATCCAAGAACCAATAGGAGCGCAGAATCTGATGACGCAATCCATGCGAAAATTCAAATGACCACAGGGAAATGTCAGTACAGGTTTTTTTTCTTTCTGGTTTTATTATTGAGGCATGCTGTGTGCAAAATTGCCACTACAGATTGTTTACATTTGCTTGTGAGGAATCATTTCAGAATGCGGCATAGTGAAAGTGTCACGGGTGGATGACGTCAAGCTCCGGAGGCGTTTTCTTTTGTGTTTGTCGCGTCTTCATTGTCGTTCAGTCTGACTTTATGATAGCTGAAATCTTACAGTGTAACATGTGAGCCATGTTCTTGCAGTCTGACATGCCACAATCATTCAGGATTTTAAAAAATCGCAGTGTGACCCAGCTTTCAGATCATTCGTTCATTCATTTTCTTTTCGGCTTTATTCATCTGGTGTTGCCACAGCAGAATGAACCGCAAACTTATGCAGCAGATGCCCTTTCAGATGCAACCCATCACTGGGAAACATCCATACACACTCATTCACACCTGATTTTGATCTTTGGGGAAACCAGAGCACCCGGAGGAAACTCGCGCAAACACGGGGAGACTATACAAACTCCATACAGAAATGCTATTTGACTCAGCCGCGGCTCGAACCAGCGATCGTCTTGCAGTGTTGTGCTACAGACTGCACTACGTGACACCCTTGTTGGGTAATATTATAGCAGTTTTAATGGTTAAGTTATTTATTTTAAAAAAATAATAATTTAATAAATTGTCACCTGATTTTGATCTCCTTTGTGAAAAAGATTAGTTTAGGTTAGTTAAAGTTTTGGTCTTGTTTTTAGTCCAAATATTGAAACAATTTTTTATTCAAGGAGCATTTTATAGACAAGTAAAATAATGTAAAAATGAAGTGAGTTTCTCCTAAAAAAACCCCAAAATATTCTGCAATGGGGTAAGCAAAATAATATATCTTTTTCACTTTGAAAAGCTTATTTTGCTTACCCCATTGACAGATTATTTAGGTTGTTTCAACATTTCTGAACGACAATATTTTAATAGTCAATAAAATGCTTCTTGTTTTAAGAATTTGAAGATATTTGTACTAGAAACATAACAAAAGCATCTTTATTTGCGTTTACATTTTTTACTCAATGACTTCCTTCCAGTTGTAGAAATATCAGTGTCGTCTGGGTCAGAAACACAGGTCAGAGTTGTTGATTTGGCCAGACAGATGAATCTAAGGCTCTTCTTGGCTTCATGGACATCAGCATGCAGCTTGTGGCCCCGTTGTGTGTCACTCGCCCGGCTGTGACGCCCCAGTCCCCCTCCGACAGGCTTCTGACAGAGCGCTTGTTCCTGATTTCTCAAGCATCACTCAGCGTTTTCAGTTCTTTTAGTGCACGGCATGATGGGAGAAGTCATATCATATATTCGGCAGGTCATGCTTAAGGGATTTCCAGAGCGAGGACTGCTGCACTGATGTGCTGTTCTTATCAAAACTCTGGCCAGAGCGAGGAAAGACTCCATAACGCTCATGTTTATTGATATCACATATATGCTGACTGAAATATTATTAGAGCAGTGGAAATTCTTATATAAAGCAGCGTGCATGTCTATAGTATACACATACAAACTTTTAAATATAATGATAATAATAATAATAATAATAATAAAAATAAATAAAAATATAGCATAATCTATTATTATTATTATTATTATTATTATTATTATTATTATTATTATTA
>CAIGQQ010036011.1:3775220-3802720 GCA_903798035.1 Danio albolineatus
ACCTAGTACCATTGATGCATGGCAATGTTTTTCTTCCAACATTTTAGACTATTTAAAGGAATGAACATGTAAAGTTTTTTTTTCTCTCTCTCTCTCTTATCTTCTTTCGGATCGAAAACTGTTGATATGTCTGTTGCTCCCCCTTCCCTGTTTGTTTGTTTGAATGTGTTTAATTTGTTAATCTAAAGACAATAAAATGTTGATCACAAAAAAAAAGTAATAATATTACCAAAAAATAAATAAATAAATGCATTATATTACTGCTTTAAAGCAAAAAGCAAAGCACTACTGTATTAACATCCATTCATTCATTTTCCTTTGGCTTAGTCCCTATTTTGCCACAGTGGAATGAACCGGCAACTATTCCGCCTTATGTTTTACACAGCGGATACCCTTCCAGCCACAACACAGTTCTGGGTAACACCCACACACTCTCGCATTCACACACACTCATACACTACGGCCAATTTTGTTTACCCAATTCACCTATAGCGCATGTCTTTGGATTGTGGGGGAATGCGGAGCACCCAAAGGAAACCTGCACAAACACAGGGAGAACTTGCAGACTCCACACAGAAATGCCAACTGGCCAAGCCGGGACTCGAACCAACGACCTTCTTGCTGTGAGGTGACAGTGCTAACCACTGAGCCACCGTGCCGTCCCACTGTATTAACATTACTTAATCACCAAACAGTATTTCAGTATACAGTATCTTAACAGGCAACGCCCAGTAAGTCTTTCCTAGCCTAGATCACAGAACAAGAAGACAAACCCTTATCCCACATCTGCTATAAAAGCTGCAATTGCACAGGCTGCAAGACTTTTATCTTCGTGCCGGAACGGGTTGAAGCTCAGACAGGAGCTGTGCCGCCACAGTGACTCAATCTTCATTAACACCCTCCAGATCTGCCTGCTGTTTATGCCCTTTTCTCGGCTTGATTCCCCCTCCTCTTAAATACCTGCAGAGGTAAAGGCTAAGTGATTGGATAACTGACACCTCTTTTGCAATCACGGCCCGCCATTTTGAGCCTCAAACGCTCTTTCTAATCAGGCCGGGGTATTGTTCTCATTTGTTCGGCGGGCTGGGGACAGTGATTGCTCTTTGATTTAGACTGCAGCTGGATTTTCACGGGGATGCAGAATTACGTCGACTGCCGGCTCTCACAGAAAGCGCAGCAGCTCATGCATATTAAGCTTGATTTTTTTTTTCTCTCTCTCTTTTTCTTTTATTTTCTCCCCTCCCCCCATTCAATGTTATTCAGATGACTTTTAAAGCATTGGAAAGGTTTTCTTCTTTATTTCTTTCAATGCACGTTCTTTGTCTCGGGAGCATGCTATTCTCAGATGGCTGATCCGGGACTGTCTGATGTTTGCAAACAAAGGCTCTGTTTACACTTGTTATGAAGATGTGATTTAGTTCGGATGACAAGTAGATGAGGGCGACACATTTCTGGTGTGGTGTTTTTATGTCTTTTTGGGGGGTACATATTTGTTTGGTTGTTTATTGTCCGTCCTGCTTGGCACAGAAAAGAAATTAGTCTTCAACACTGGTAACATACATACAACCATACAGCAATCACAAAATAGCAACACTCATCAGGACAACAACGTGAATTAAAAACTAAAATAAATTAGCCCCATACATATTATTGCAGATCATTCTTAACCACCGCACCATTCACATTAAACAGTGATCTGATTTAATACAACAACTGCAATTGAGATAAATGACTTTTTATGTGCATTTCTTTGGGCTCTAGGAATTTTAAACCTGCGTGCTGAGGGTAACATTTCAAAAACTGAGTGAAGGGGATGTATATTGTCTTTAAAAATTGCAATTTCTGTTTTTTCCATTCAAATAAAATCTGCAGCGAATCTTGTTTGTAACCAGTTATCTTATTTGCCTGATTGATAATTTCCAATAAGTATTGTGTTACTAATCCATGAAACAATGTTATATGTGAGAACACTCTCTATTAATGATCTATATGCCATGTGTAAAGTCTGTGTACTAACATTAAAACTTGCGGAGGAGACCAATGCACACTTGCCTTCTCATAAACAGCCTCTATGTTACTATCATAATTCAGTTTATTGTTAATAATTGTGCCTAAATACTTCTCTTTCTGATTTATTTATTTATTTATTTATTTATTTATTTATTTATTTAAGGGAATGGTCTAAGGGAAGGTGTATGCATGGACTTTTCAGTGTAATATTTTGAACTTTCACAATTTGCATATACTGTAAATTAGTGTTTCTTACCATTATACAAGGGGCCTTCCAGCCCCCACAACAGCACCTTCCCATTTAATATATTTGCATTAGATCACAAATGAAGTCTTTCAAGTTTTCCCACAGAGCAGGTCTATATTTTATTTTATTAAACAAACAAAATAGCAAATAAGTGATTTATCGTATTTACAGTACATGGTGGCATGTCATGGATCATACCGTTATGTGATGCATTGTGTGTATGCTTTACTAAAAAGATGGGTCTTTTATCTAGTTTTGAATTGAGAGAGTGTGTCTGAGCCTCAGACATTATCAGCAAGGCTATTCCAGAGTTTAGGAGCCATAAATGAAAAGGCTCGACCCCCTTTAGTAGACTAATATTCTGGGTGCTTCCAGAGGTTTTGAGATCTTAAAGAGCGGGTTGGATTGTAGCGAGACAGAAGGTTAGATAAACAGGAACTAGATTATTTAAAGCTTTATTGGTAAGAAGGAATATTTTATAATCAATATGGAACTTAATAGGCAGCCAGTGTGAGGAGGATAAAATCGGGGTGAAAGGGTCATATTTTCCAGACCTGGTAAGAACTCCGGCAGCTGCATTTTGCAAAAAAACTGAAGTTTATTAATAGAGGATGCTGGGGAACCAGCAAATTATACTCAGAAATATATATTTCGTCTTACATTGCTCGTTTACATCACTCAGTTAGTGAAGTGCCACCTTCAAAAAAGTGTTAAAAATATAATGAGAATTATACAATTTCTAAAATTGTCTATATTTTTACTGCAAACGTAAACGGCACAAATATATTCCGAGTAATTTTGAGAAAAGACATCATAAAATCTGTTAAATCAGTCATTTCTGTTATTTTCTTTCCCTCTTGTGTGTTTCTTCTGTTGAACACAAAAGAAGATATTTTGAAGAATGCTGCTGAGACCCATTGACTTCAATTTATAGGACAAAAATACCATAAAAGCCAATGGGACCCAGCAGCCAGCATTTTTCAAAATATCTTCTTTTGAGTTCATTAGAAGAAAGAAACTCAAATAGGTTTGGAACAAACGAAGGGTCAGTAATTGATGACACAATCGACATTTTAGGGTGAACTAGCCCTTTATTACCAAGTGTAAAGAGGCCAAATTGGTAAGCAATGTCCTAGTTTATTCTACAAGCTCTATTCAGAGTATCATTTTCATTGCAGTCCAGCTGGGTTGTTGCATGAATGGCATTTGCCGGTAAAACATGCTAGTAATTGGTGGCTCGTTTGGTAATGGTGACTCCTGATAAAGAAGGGAATAAGCTAAAGGAAAGTGAGTGAATTGGAATAATATTTCATATAATAGTTAGTAAATGCACCTTTAGTGAGATTAAAGTGACATTTAGAGTACATACTTCAAATAAAAACTTAAAAACCCAATTTTTGAAAATGGGTATCAAAGTGCAGGTTTTTTAAATGAAATCCCTATCGTCTCTGTGTAAATACAAGAATGCAAATTTGTGAAAATGATGGCTTCATATTATTAGTTCAGTATATTCATTGGCATCTGTGAGTACTTAACAACCAAAACTACAATGTGGTGGACTAACGAGCGTATGAGCATAGACACGTGCATTTGTGTTTCTGTACAAAGGGACATCGCCAATTGGCCTGTATGCCAAGCTTAAAATCATAATAATAAAAAAATAATAAAAAAGCGTTCATTCCGCTGGACCACTTGCCTAGATAAACATAGTAATAGTATTAACCGATGCATTTTACATGTATTTTTGCACCCACTTCTCTAAAGGAAATGTAAGATTGTGAAAAAACAGGTATTTGTAAGCCCATTTTGAGTTCGTTTGTAAGTTTCTCAATTGCTTTTGGATTATAGACATTTTTATATATTTTGGCCTAAAAAGGAGATTTATGATGGCTTTTCTCAATGTACTGTGTGGCATTTTCTTCAGTTCTTGCTCTGAAACTACACACAGATCTTTTCCCTGTTTTATCTCAAAAACTATTTGACTTACAAGATCCAGGAGGGTCTGGTTTGCATGTTGATCAGACTGTGTTTTCATTTTCAAGTGGCTCTTGACCAGATTAAGCTCAGTGATGTAAACCAGCAACGCCTTGTGGCTGAAATACGAGTCCCGCTGGATGCTGTAAGTCTGTCTGATTGCAGGTCAGGATCAGTGTGTGACAGACAGAGGCTCAGACGGGATGTCTCCTCATCTTCACTTCCACCAGAGATCTCTCATCATCTCCGGCTTACACTCAGCTCAACACACTGCTGCTCGTCACTATCAGAATATCTGACTCTAACAGGCAAAGCTCATAGGGAAAACTCAACCATTCCTTTGTGTTACATTAATTCTTTTAAAAGTTTTATTAAAGGGACACATTTTAAAGCTTCTCCCATATGAAAATTTGCTGTTAATTTACTCTTTACTCAAGCAGAATATTAATGGAGAGTTTTAGCTGAAATTATGGTGCTTAGTGATTCAGTCAATGGCTACAGTAGCAGCACTTTGAGAGTTAAACAAGCAAACAGCAACAAAAATGATTTAAGATAATGATGTTGTAAGTAATTTCCAGCTTCTTTTTACAGACCATTCATTTCCCTTCATAATCTATCAACAGTCACGTGGTTAATTATGCATTATATTCTATATTATATTCTAAAAGTTTTTGTGGCTTAATTTTATCAAGTTTAAGGTGTAATTATTTAAGTTTTAAGCTACTTTTATTAAAATGTTGTATATATACTGTATATGCAATAGTTCTGTCTGGTTCTCGAATCTGATTGGCTGATATCTGTGCGATATTTTGCAATAACAGCACTCTTACAGCCTCTACACATTTGTGTATTACTCTGCCAACATACAGTGACAGCAGATCAACAGACTCACTTCAGTTTGACAAATAATGCAGTTGTTGGACAACATAATGTACTTTTGAGGCTTTTAAAGGTGAAAATGTAGTTGTTTAGATTGCAACTGTGCAGTTTATTTATAAAGATAGTGCCTATTTTATATATTTATAATTTTGGAGATTGGCGGCCATCAGCCTGACATACTAAGCAGAGCAAAGACGGTTACGCCACAAGATAGCGACAAAGACAGCATAATAAGCCCTTTGAAGAAAACCCCAGCATTTTCTTTTGATACTGTATTTCAAACTACAGCTGATCAAATCATTATAAAATAGGTCAGTAACATTCTGAATCGATCTCTCTTTTTTGTATGTTGTAGTGATGTATTTGTACCATAGTAATCTGCTAGTGTTTGCGCTGCTTTGGCATTTCGGGGTTAATTATTGTGATCTCCCAATTGCAGCAGAGAAATACTGGGAAATCTCTGTAGACTGATGGCGTTGTATGTCGTTCAGCCTTATAATCTTAAAATGCGAACAAAATCACCTGTTTTGTCATCACTTTAGACATTAGACTGGAGAATCATTCAAAGTAGAAACGTTTTCTGCTGTTCTGACGTCAGCTGCATATGTGAATGAATGACGGAAGTAGTTCCTCATTCACAAGGATTTTTAGACTCTCCGTGTTTGACTTTCTTCTTTATATCACAATGAGAATCATAAATCATAATAAGCACCATTATTTACAACAGAGCAATAATAATAAATTAAAATAATTGACCAATGCAGCCTATTTAAATTCTTAAGGACCACAAACATCAAATCATGAAATCAACTTCTAGTAAAACATAAAATAAATAATAAAATAAAATAAATAAATGGACTGAAAAGTATATAAAAGTATTAGTATTAAGTATAACTTTATAGAAAATTGTTCAACACCTGAATTTGCTTCACACCAAGCACGTTTTGAATTATTTTTATACATTTAACATTTTCATATACAGTAAAAACAAACAAACAAATAATAATTGAAGGGTTTTTTGTGTGTACAGTTGAAGTCAGAATTATAAAACAAATATAATGAAAATACAATAATAAAACAAATAAGACTTTCTCCAGAAGAAAAAAATATTGTCAACATCATTTAACATTAAACAACATTTGGAAAATATTTTAAAAAGAAAAAAAGCACTACAGCTGATTTATAATTCTGATTTCAACTGTATGTATCTCCTCAGCTTCTAAATCAGATCAAATGTGCTCTGAGGGTTTAAGAGGAAAAAATGATAGCACTAAAATATTTTCTTAAGAGTCATGTCATCCCCTACTTGAGATGCATTTTCTGTACCCATAAACTGTTGGTGGCATTGATTTCCTGATACAATCTTAGCTCCCGTATCCTAAATTATGTCAATTATCTCTCTCCGAGAGACCAAAAAGGCGGGAAATGACAGATAATTAAAAAGATGCTGGAGACCTTTGATTACACAGCAGTATCCACTGGTTGCATAGAGACGCAAAGCTCCGTTTCACCTCGACATTTGTCAAAAGTTAAGCTCAAATCTTCAGGTGTCTTGGAAAAAGAGAAAAAAAATAGTTTTAGCTTTGTCTCTGGAAACATGACACACCAGGACAGTATGAGTTAGTGTAAAGTGCTTCAGAAAACCATGAGTGTATGAAACTAAAATTAGTTTCATGTCAGAACGACCAAAAATCAGCCTTTCTGCTCTGAACCTGCTCGTACTTTGCAGCTTAAACCTTTGACAGCTTGTGGAATGAGTTCACAGGGTTTTATTTCTTGCCTTAAAGCGATTCTGAAGTGAACAGGGGTTAAGTGTCTCGGCTGTTGGCAGTTTTGAGCAGTTAAAGGACAGTATTTCTGGACGGAGACACACATTTCTGCAGAGGTACAGTTGACAGGTGTCGCTAATAGAGGTTTGCTGTAAGGATGTGTAGCGTTTAGCAGGCAAACTGAGGCAGAGTGTCCAAAAAAACACATCAACACATCTATCAGTGTTGAGATAGTGAATGCATGGTTGGAAAAAGACAAAACAGCTTGTTACCTTAATTAATAGCACCTTTCGTATAATACTGTATTTGGCAATCCACAACTGCGTTAATATAAGTGGTACAGTTTTACCTTCAACCTCACTTGAAAAAAAGTAGAAACTGAGTGTTTTGTATTATGTCAAGCTAATCATATTCGGAAATCATTTTTTGAGGTTCACAGAGTATTGTATTAGCACTCTATTTACTGTTATTTGTGATTGCATGAAATTGTAATGATAAATTTATAAAATGTAAGTCTGAATTTAGGGCGCCACGGTGGTGCAGTGAGTAGCACATTCGCCTCACAGTAAGAAGGTCTCTGGTTCGAGCCCCGGCTGGGTCAGTTGGCATTTCTGTGTGGAGTTTGCATGTTCTCCCCGTGGTTGCGTGGGTTTCCTCCGGGTGCTCCAAAGACATGTGGTATAGGTGAATTGGGTAGGCTAAATTGTCCATAGTGTATAAGTGTTAATGTGTGTGTATGGATGTTTCCCAGAGATGGGTTGCGGCTGGAAGGGCATCCGCTGCGTAAAAACATATGCTGGATAAGTTGGCGGTTGATTCCGCTGTGGCGACCCCGGATTAATAAAGGGACTAAGCCGACAAGAAAATGAATGAATGTCTGAATTTATATGAGTGTAAACACAATTAGGGCATGATCTGTTATATGAGTCATATAATGTTACTGAGGCAAAGAAGAATTGAAGCAGAGTGTGTTTGTATGTGTATATTTATAGCGCATGATTATATATCGTGTATGGCCATATTCATCCATTCATTCATTTTCTTTTCGGCTTAGTCTTAGTCTTTTCATATATATATATATATATATATATATATATATATACAAACATAAACATACACACACACATATACATATACATACATACAATGCATACACACACACTAACCAGCCCCTTTATTACGTACACCTTACTAGTATCTAGTTGGACCCTCTTTTGTCTTCAGAATTGCCTTAATACTTCATAGCATAGATCCAACAAGGTACTGGACATGATACTGGACATCCAAATTGACATCAAGCAGTTGCTGCAGATTTATCGACTGCGAATCTCCCGTTCTACCACATCCCAAAAGGGGTGCCACTCACTGGATGTTTTTTTCTTGTTCGGACCATTCTCTGTAAAGATGGTTGTGCATGAAAATCCCAGTAGATCAGCAGTTTCTGAAATACTTAGACCAACCCGTCTGGCACCAACTACCATGCCATTCAAAGTCATTTAAATCACGTTTCTTCACCATTCTGATGCTCAGTTTGAACTGCAGCAGATTGTCTTGACCAGGTCTACATGCCTAAATGCACACTAAGTCAAAGACTAAGTCAAAAGTATTAGTCCTGTGAAATTTGTATTGTTTTTTTATATTTCCCAAGTGATGTTTATCAAACCAAGGACATTTTCCCATTTCCTATAATATGCTTTATTCTGTAAAAGTCTTATTTCTTTTTGTTTTTACATCTTAGAAAAGATTTTCTTCATAAATGCAAAAATGTAAATTAAAAATAAATCCAACCATTTTGTTCTATAGACAGCCGACACTTATCCTTGTGATTATCATTATTTCTTTTGGGTTGTGCAGTTTACTCTACAGAATTTCTACAAAGTATGTTGTATACTGTAAACTCACAGACATTTTTCATCACATCCATAACGCATGTTTATTTTTCTCATTTAAAGTAAAAAAATTGTTTTTAGATTGATATTTTTCTGATCCCATAATTCTGTGTAAATTTGTTTTGGAAAACTTAAAAAGATGATTGAATATAATGTTAACATATGTTTTGAGTTTTTACTGCAAATGTCACATCCATAATGCTGGAATTGCTCATATATATATATATATATATATATACTTTATTACGTACACCTTACTAGTATCTACACTAGTTATATGTATATATATGCTGTGTATTTCTCTCCATACAGTATATAAAGCTGGAGCAATTTTGAAAAAAAAAAAAATTATTACAAAAAAACAAACAAACAAAAAACAAACACAGTGTGATAGCTCTGCTCTTCTCTAATAATTCCACAGAGATGGCAGACAGTGCATATCCATGGGTAGAGCTGCTTGTTTGTGTCAGGATTTCAGAAAATGCATTTGGATTAAAGTGCCCTTGACCTTACAGGTAATCAGGCTGTTGGTGAATCTGTTCACTGTGGCGCTGAGGGAATTCACATGTGCCTTTCCTTATATAGCAATGGCACCTTTCCAAAGTCTCCATGATAAAGAGCGGTAATTCCCACACCATCACCATCAGCACATACACATCTACAGCATCTGCATTTACATGAGTTTATTCACTTGAACGTACTGTAGAAGTATATGAGATAGAGAAATATGTATCTTATAGCGTTGCCTAGATGCCGCTTCAGCGAATGAATTATTGAAATATTAGAAAGCTTAGAGGAGCTGTGAATATTCCAGCTAAACACCCACACGCTCAAACATAACCCACTTTCACACAGCCAATCAGTCATGTGTGCTCCGCTCTGCTAAAAACACTGCGTGCCTCTCTGACATTTCATCAAGACCACAGCCGCTGAATGAAGAAGCCACAATACTTCACTAAAAGACGCGATCACATAATTGAGTCGCAAAATTGAGAAACGTCCCGCTTCATATGTAAAGTGCACAAGTCCAATGAGAAGTCCAGCTGCTCTTCTCTTGTTGAAGACGGCTGTTCATTGTTCATTTCTTATTCTACTATGTGAAGTTGATTTATTGGTTTGTTAAAGCATTCAGGGAGCATTCATAAATAACGACAATGAATTAACAACAACAATAATAATAATAATAATAATAATAATAATAATAATTGGTATTATTATTATCATTCTACTGCTACTACTATTACTAATAATAATAATCATAATAATGATTGGTATTATTATTGTTGTTCTACTACTACTAATAATAATAACAATACAGTTTATAAAAATAACAATAATAATACGTTCTCTCTGGATGAAAAATGTAAATCATAACAGTAAATACAGTATAAAACATATTTTATGTATAAAAATATTACATATTTTCTGTATATAAAATCTATAAATATAACAAAATCAAACCTGTAACCAGCACATATTGTACAATAAATCTTTTTTATTTGAGTAATAAAATATGTATCACTTTGCTATCATAACAGAATATTACTTTTATCATCACCAACTTTATTATTGTTATTATTATTATTATTATTATTGTTGTTGTTGTTGTTGTTGTTATCAAACATAACAGTGAATATAAATACTTAAATCTATAAGAATAACAAAATCAAATCAATGAACAACACATATTTTACCACGAATCTCTTTTATTTGAGTGCACGTCATATTGATTTGAGTTTTATTTTATTTTATTTTATTTTATTCATTTATTTATTCATTTTTTAATTTTATATTATTATTATTAGTAGTAGTAGTAGTTGTAGTAGTATCAATTTGCCATCACATATTACTTTTATTATCACCAACTTAATAATATTAATAGTAATAAAATAAATAAATTAATAATAATAATATTAGTTATTATTATTATTATTATTATTATTATTATTATTATTATTATTATTGCTATTGCTAGATACTAAGTAAATACTACTAATATTATTCTGAGTGTCATTGCTGTTTATTTCTATTCTTTCTTTTTTGTTTTAATTTTGGTTCTATTGTTATTTTATGTTCTATCTTTAACATCTGTTTTGCATTCTTAATACAAAACACAACAAAACAAAAATATGTTGCTATATGTTTGCTGCTCCAAAACTTGGTCTACCTAGGTGTACCTTTATTAGTACCTAATAAAGTGGCATGTGAGTGTATTTCTAATGTCTTTGAAGCAAGTATCCACTAAAATTTCCTCACCACAAAATCCGCTGTAAAAGCACACATTTGGTCTATACAGTACATCAGTCTATAGAGATGATTGACTCCTGTAGTAGTATGCAGGGCTTCATCCACCATATTGACCGTTACACTTTTCCCCATTCAAAACTGTACAAGTGACCTGTCTTGTGTATTCTGTAGTCATTGCCTGGGTCAAAACTAGTGGTTTGAAGGATACTGGCGAAGTACAAAAATGAGAATTTAGATTACAGTATCTAATTAGGGGCTGCGCTGTGATCTTAAGTGCAATATTTTCATATGTAATCAAATGACTCTTGTATTAAATATGTAGGATGCAAAAATAATCTAAATGAAGAACTGTATCTTTATGCGTTTTCAGTTCAGTCTGGTGTGTTTCTGGACTTGCTCCTGCTGGAGAAAACAGTGACTGGTAATTAGCCAGTGTTGACCTGATTTTGCAAATCTCTGTAAATATTTCACAGTTGTTGATGCGAAACATTACAGGCTCTGTACATTTGTTTAGTCCTTCAGATCTCTTGATTGCTCTTCAATCAGTAGTTTCTCATTGCTCTGGAAGTTGCTGCTGTTCCTCATAGGTTGAGCTTTTTATTTTTTATTTGTTACTAGGCAACAGTTCATCCACATGATGTTAGGTTGACGACTGAGAATGTTTTGTTCAGGATCACTGGTACATTAAAGGCACTTCCTTGTCATATTCCATAAAATCACAGTTTTTTTTTTTATCTAAACTGTTACTCCCAATTGCAATAATAATTGAATAAACACACACACACACACAGGTACAGACATATACTATATGTATATATTTGGTACTAATATTATATTACAGTATCATCCTATTATATTACAAAAAGAGCCACGGTGGCTCAGCGGTTAGCACTGTCGCCTCACTGCAAGAAGGTCGCTGATTCACATGCCAGTTGGGGCAGTTTTCATTTGTGTGTGGAGTTTACATATTCTCCCCATGTTGGCGTGGGTTTTGTTCAGGTGCTCCGGTTTCCATCACAGCTCAAAGACATGTGCTGTTGGTGAATTGAATGAGCTAAATTGTCTATTGTGTGTGTGTGAGAGAGAATGCGTGTGTATGGGTGTTTCCCAGCATTGGGTTGCAGCTGGAAGGGCATCCGCTGTGTAAAACATATGCCAGAATACTAGGCAGTTCATTCCGCCGTGGCAATCTCTGTAGTAGAGACTAAGCCGACGGTAAATGAATGAATAAATATTTTAAAAAGTAGTAATGTAATTATTACTTTGCTAATTAAATGTGTAAATAAATAACATACTTGTGCCTTTTTTTGGTTCAAGTTTTTATTTTATTTCATTTTATTTTATTTTGGTTTTGTTTGTCTTTATTTCTATTTTATTTAATTTTTATTAAATCTTTTATGTTTAATTTAATTTTATTTAGTTTTATTTTATTTACATTTAATTAAATTTTCATATAGTTTTTAATATTCATTTTAATTAATTAATTTTAGTTAATTTATTTTATTTCATTTTTTTTATTTTACTTCATTTCAGTCCTGAATGTTTCTTCATCAAATTTATATATTTTTTGTTTTGTTTTGTTTTATTTATTTTTAATTATTTTTCATTTTATTGTATTATTTTATTAAAATTGTATTTTGTTTTAATAATTTTTTAAATAAAATGTATTTATTTGTTTTTAATTTTATTTATTTATTTATTTATTTATTTATTTATTTATTTATTTATTTATTTATTTATTTATTTATTTATTTATTTATTTATTTATTTATTTATTTATTTATTCATTTCATTTCATTTCATTTCAGTCCTGAATGTTTCTTCATCATATTTATTAATTATGTTCTCATTAGTGAGGTATGTCCTGCTGATTTTTTAAGTAAAAGCTCTTCTAAAATCTGGACATTGTTAGGTTTATCTTGTCCTTCAAGACATTAAAAAAAATCTGATTTACTAATTATTTGTGTTCATATTAACGAATTCATATTAGCTCTTGCACTATGACCAGATATGAGAAATTCCAGAAAAAATCTCCTCTGAAATGAATCTGCATGCGGTTAGGTTTTATCTCGCCTTGCTGGCAAATGGCTGAGGTTAGAAGAGTCATATAAAACTGCAGGATGATGGATCTGGCTTAAGCTTTAATACCAAACTATAGTAAATCACTCATCTGTTGGGACATATGACACTAAAGTCAATTTGATCTGATATACGACGGCTGCAGTTTCACACAGCCTCTGGAAAAAGAAAGTTCTGTTTTAACTCTTATTTGAATCATTTTATCATATTTCTTTCTCTTTCTATATATCCATCCATCTGTATTATTGTTATTATCATCTCATGTGTCTATCTTCTCATTGGCAGCACAATAGGAGTGATTTGTGGTAGGGTAAAGATTATGGCAAACACTCTTTGCAGTCAACAGTTCTCGAACAATGTATTTTGAAGAGTGAAAAACATTTTAATCTAAACAACCATTTGGGCTATAAAAAAATGCATGTCGCATTATGTTGAACATTCTTATGTATTGATACCAAATAGAACCCTTTATTCTGTAGGGTGAATACAAAGAAGCCTTTTCTGATGAATATTAATTAGGCTATATACAGTATGTTTAGGTCTTGCATGAGTTCTACACGCTAATTTGACTCTGAGATCTGATATCAAAACACTTCAATTATTGTTAAAGCTTTATTGTTCAGTTCCTCCCCTGCCGTCCAAAGCCACACCTCCTGATATGATGAACGTGCTCATTAAGGATTACAGAGATCCACTAGATCATGTCATTCGTCAGAAAACTTTAAAGTACTTTATAATACTACCAGTGGTGGAAAGAGTACTGAAAAATCTAAATGTACCACTACTTGTCTAAAAATGTAGTGCAAGTAGTGTAAAAGTATCTACTGTAAATATTATTTCAAGTATGAGCAAAAAGTAAACCTTTCAAAGGTACTCAAGAGTAGTGAGTATTACGCTGTAAAAAAAACTGATGCATTTATATGTAATTTGTGCATTGTGTAAACGTAACATTCTTTAGAGCAGTGTTTCTCAACTGGTGGGTCGCGACCCAAAAGTGGGTCGCAGGAACATTTTTTTGTGGGTCGCGGAGTGTGTGTAAAACATAAATTTTTAACTTAATTTGCTTATACCGGACTTTTATTTTGAAATGCTAAAACCGGACTTTTATTTTGAAATCCTCATACCAGACTTTTATTTTGAAATGCGCAATTGTACTTTGTAATATTTGTATAATTTGATACATTTTGTCCAATGACATCAATAAAAAATTGTTTATATGTAAGCCTTGGTGATTTTCTTATGATTTATCTGTCACTACTTGTATGTGTTAACAAATAAATACAAATTAATTCATTACAATTCCTAAAATTATAATATAGTTCCTGAAAATTTGGGTCGCGGCTTGATGACCTTGTAAAAATATGGGTCCCATGGCCAAACCAGTTGAGAACCACTGCTTTAGTGCATTGAGTTATTGCCCAGCAGGCACACAACGTCATAAGATGTTAAGATTAGGATAGATGTAGTTTGTGACGTCAGGTGACCAAAATTCAAGGTCTAGCCAGCGTTTAATGAGTTACTTTGATGTCCAATAATGACATTGAATGATGCTGATATTTAGTCGATTTAATGTAGGGTTGGAAAGTGATCAAAATCCAATGTCGAGCCAACATCTTAAACCAACGTCATGTTGATGTCAAAAACTGACATTTATTCATCAGGTATGACAACCAATATCCAACATCTGATAGACGTCATAAGCCTCTTTCACACATATATAGACCTTTCCAGAAAATGACCGGCAATTTTCCGGAAAGGTCTGTATGTGTGAACAGGCCCTTTTTTGAAAATACCGGTAAATTTGTTCCGGAAGTTTTCCGGAAAGAGAAGTTGTAACATTACCGGTAGTTTGCAGGAATGCTGCGCTGTGTGAACACAGAACGAACATTGCCGGAAAAAGCACGTTCACGCTTAGAACGTTCTGACGTGAGACTTCTACTCTAGCCAATCAGAACATTCTGACGCATTCACATCCGTGCTGTGAATTTATTGGGTTTTATATATTTGAAAAGTATATGTTTCATCTTTTATTTAGTGTTTTTGTGGATAATTTATGCCATATATGTCTAACTTCACAGAGGTAACTAAAATATAAAGTTTACTAGGAGTGTAAACCTACACTGTTCTTACAGTCAATTAAATTACATTTTTTTTGTGATAGGCATCTTAGGATCTGCTGGACCTTCAGTGTCAATGAAAGCCTGTCTCAGTAAACCCACAATGTGCCCATGTGTGTTTTTTTATTTAATAGTTGGAACTTTTTAGTCTCACCTCTCTTTGGTTCTATGACAAGTTACACCAGAATTACACCGTTAGTAAAACATAACTAAGACCCGCAAATTGTCCTCGTCTGCGTCACAATGCACCTTACAAATGATTGATTTTGACAACAACATGATTGATTTAGTACAATATGTTTTGAAGTTCATTGTTTACAAAAAAAATGCATTTATTCTTTGATTTATTAGTGTTTATGAGTCTAGCTTTCAAAAAAATTAACTTTGCATTTTAGCTACAATGATGCAAAGCACATTTATTTAAATGCTCAATTATTTAATTACAAGTTCAGTTACACAAATAAATGTAATTTACTTTTAAGTGCTAGATGCATGAAAATGTTCTGTAGCACAGCATATTGGCTGTTTGATTATGGATTTATTGATTTAGTGATCTATTTATTTATTTGCAAATTCAAAACTGATATAGTTTACTTTAAATTCTTTCCCCACCATTTACAAAATATCTCAAAACATCTTCCGCTATTGACAAGTCTTTATGACAGTCTGTATTCTAGTATTTTGATAAATAAAGAAAATACATTTAAAAAAAAAAAAAAGCACATGTCCATAATGAGTTGTGGGACTTCATGGACTTCCTGTGTACAAATTACAAAGCCAATAAGAGAAAGGTTAGATCATATCACATATATAAATAAAGAAGTGTACACCTGAACAAGCAGGTGTTGATGGACAGAAACTTCTACAGTAGTTGTGTCATGGATAAACCCGAGATAGATTTTATATTCTCAAAACAATTTTCTGCTTGGTTGATTGATTTGATGTGTAATATGCTCATATATTCATAGCAGAAACATTCTGAGGGCCTTCAAATTTAGTTGAAAATATTATTTAAAAAACACTGGCAAGGAAAGGTTTAAATGCTATATGCATAAACATTTTGCATGATGGTGGCTCAGTGGTTAGCAATGCGTGTATGGGTGTTATCCAGTGATTGGTTGCAGCTAGAAGGGCATTCGTTGTGTTAAACATATGCTGGATAAGTTGGTGGTTCATTCAGCTGTGAATAAATTAATCTTTGTATGTTTTGACATTCATTTTACAAAATGGTTTATTTTTAGATAAGTATAATATATAGTTTAATAAAGTATACATACATATATATATATATATATATATATATATATATATATATATATATTATCAGTCATGTTTTTTGGGTCCTCTTAAAACATTTCTGTTGTGTATTCACCAGCTTGCTGCGCGTTTTCTTCGGTTGTGTTTTCAATAACTTGCTGCACATTTTCTTCTGTTGTGTTTTGAATAATTTGCTGCGCATTTCTTTTGTTGTTTGTGTTTTGACCAATATGCTGCGCGTTTCTTCCGTTGTCTGTGTTGTGAAAATTTGTAACAGGTGTGCTGTCAAATTGATGAAAATCATATCTTAATTTGCTGGTGTTTTCTGTTATTGCATGTGCTTTCTTAAATTGCAGCGCGTTAACCTTTCTCGGCCACCGTAGTTATATTTTTATTTATTTAATAATTTATTTTATTTATTTTATTTTGTTTAAAAAAAATGACATAGTCATAAAGTTTCTTTTTAGATTTGATAGTCCTTAAATTTAAGCACAGTGTGTTGCCTGTTTCTCCTGTTACTAAACAAGGTCAAATTTCTACATGCATGTCAAGAGAAAGATCCACCGAATATTGCTCTTTTTTTCCTAAGTACGTGCAAAACGGCACTTTGAGCTGTTTGATATAACAGCAGGACCTGAAACGACATCAAATTATACCCTGCATCAGAAATGATCTTTAAATGTGAGCCAGCGAAGGTAGATATTTAACTATCAGCCTGCTGGTTTTTGGTATTGTCAGCTCTAGCACGCCTGGCAGCCGCTGTCTAGAAAAGGCTGAAGAATCCATAGCCAGTTTTAAGAAGGGAAGCTGAAGAAAGAGGCATAGATTTTCTCCTTGAGAGTCCTTCCACATCTGAGCCGTGGAGAGACAGTAGTGGCCTCAATTGCAGTGTGAAAGACACCAAAAGAGTGTGGATGTTCACATGGACTGCAGCTGCATTACAATTACTGATGCAGTGCAGCAACAACAACCCTGAGCCTCGGCTAAGGGCATCTATGACTGAGCTATTGAAAAAAATAAATCATTTTTAGCACCTTCGGAGATCTCTGAAATCAGAGTTTTATGGTGATAGAGCGAAAGGTTAATCCCCATGTATGCAAGAAGAGATTAGAGGCAGGTTACAGTCTCGCACCTATTCAGAGTCAGATAAGACTGAGAATCATTGGAGATGTGGGCCAGATAGGACTGTGCGTTTATCACATAATAGATTCATACATGCGCTAGATACTTTACTGACATTTCTGGACTGATAGCATATTGACTCAATTCTTCATGTTTCATCGTTTTTCTTTGACATCAAAGGACAGGCGTACTAAAGGATGTTTGTTGAGAAGGGAATAATATTGCTGTTCTGTCTTACTCTCTTATTTTTCCCTCCATTTGTTTGATCTGTTCATTCATTCATTCATTTTCCTTTGGCTCAGTCCCTTTATTCATCAGGCGTCACCACAGCGGACTGAACCGCCAACTTATCCAGCTTATGTTTTACACTGCGGATGCCCTTCCGACTGCAACCAAGTACTGGGAAACACCCATGCACACTCTGACATTCACACACACACACCCTGCAGCCAATGTAGTTTATTCAACTCACCTATATCGCATGTCTTTTGGACTTGTGGGGGAAACCGGAGCACCCGGAGGAAACCCACGCAACCACAGGAAGAACATGCAAACTCCACACAGAAACGCCAACTGACCCAAACGAGGCTCGAACCAGCAACCTTCTTGCTGTGAGGCGAACGTGCTACTCACTACGCCACCGTGGCGCCCTTGTAAAGTTACATTTTTGTTATTTTTAAAGAAATATTTGTTTCTTAAACTGTTATTTTTTGTAACTCTGTTTGAAAAGAATTGGAGAGCACCCTCTGGCTTTTGAAGGAAGTGCTCAAATTACAGCTTTTCTCAATTGTGATTTCAATTGAATTAATCGCCCAACCCTATCTAATAGAGATATTTGTTGTTGTTGTTGTTGATTTCTAAAACCTGTCCCCAGACATATTTCCATTTCTGTATTTGCATTTGTGAAGTTGATGAGGTTTTCTCAATTTGCAAGCGTTTATCTATTTTCATTGCAGCGTGTTTTAGCTTTCTTGGCCACTAGTTTTGCTTATGAATTGTTATTCGTTTTTAACCCCAACTTTTTACACAGGCTTTTTTACAAAGGCCACACAGAAAGCCAGATGGAAGAAGGCAGAATAAATATAATAATAATAAAAAATATATAACACCAAAAGCTTGAGACAGAAGACCCTGCAGATAAAAAAGCAGAGCCTGAACCCCTGAGGAAAGGCTAAAACTGGTTCATTTAAATATTTCTACAATACAAAAAAAGAAAAAAAAAGAAAACTGAAGCTTTCTTCTGCATGTGCTGGGATGTCCATACTAAACAGGTTCCTGTCTCACATTAAACTTGATCAGAAGAGAGGTGTTGTTGTTTTTTCAGAGTTATGAACAAACATAGTCCACAGATGGAGGCAGATTCATCACATATTACCATATGGCCAAAAGCTGGATTTAAGTCTATACTCGTGGTACGCATGTTATCTTTAATTTGTGCTTCTTTGAAAATGACAAGTACTGCAAATATTAACTAAAAAGATGTTTGATCCTACCAGCTGCATGAAGCAGAGCAAAATAATAACAGTATATTACAGATTTTAACTATTTGTAGAACACATTTCTCTAAACAAGTCTTTCAAACACACATCCTGTTACTGTAGCACCGTTGGCTCATAGCAAGACGGTCGCTGGTTCAAGTCCTGTTTGGATGAGCTGGCATTACAGTGTGTCCTCCGGGTGCTCTGGTTTCCCCCATAGACCAAAAGACATCCGGTATAAGTGAATTGGGCAAACAAAACAGGCCTTAGTGTATGCGTGTGCTTGTGAATGCAAGAGTGTATGGGTGTTTTCCTGTACTGGGTTGTGGCTGGAAGGGCATCTGCTGTGTAAAACATACCAGAATAGTTAGCGGTTCATTCCGCTGTGGTGACCTCTGATAAATAAGGGACTAAGTCGAAGGAAAATGAATGAATAAATGGATTAAACAATAAAAACCATTTCTCCTGCTCTCGAAATTATACACAGCGTATAATTCATACATAATATAGTCTACAGATATAGCAGTCAATAATATACTCTTTAGAGATCATTTATTAGTGACTACATCCAAAAAAGAGGACACAAATGACAGTCTTTCCATTAATGTAAAAAAAGTGTATTATATAGTAAAAAAATTTTTTTGGTGTCTATGTGCGTGCGTGTGTGCGTGCACGAGTTCGAGCAGACTCACTAGTGTATAGTGGAAACTCATATGTAAAAGTCTCATACTGCAGAATGGAAATATTTTCAAGACTTTCTAATATTTTCAAATGGAGAATGCACCAGTGAAATGTACAAAATATAACAGAGTAAGCAGCACAATGTCATGTCTGGCAGAGCATCTGATTGGGCTAATCTCTTCAAAATTATACACTTGAACTATATCTTACCACTTATTTTAAATCCCTTAATGAAAAGCACGACTCATGTTTAGGGTTAATTGGATTATGAACCCTTCTGCAGCAGATCATTCTCTGTCCTTCACTATTTTACTAATGTGTTTGTGTCAAAATTATTGTACTGTAAAGCGATATAAATGAAATTAAACCGCATTGATATATTGTACAAAATCAATTTTAGTTCAGTTATTAATTGGATGGGGGTGGGTGTTTTGTCAGGACTGAACTTTAGAGTTTTAGGGCTCTATTTTAATGGTTTAGGCGCAAAAGCATTACTGTACGTTCACACCGAAGGCGGTAAGAGTGTCAAAGTTCGCTCTGGCCGCCCTGGGACAACACTGTCTGCCTTCAGAGCTCCAGCGGCGAGAGTGACAACATTTGCTACATTGATCTCATATTTAAAGGAAGCCGTTGCAGCATATCAGCAAATGAGTTACATTTCCGCATAAAACGTGCTTTCTAGCATGAACATGTTGCACACTTTTTATCGGATTCATTTAACAATGGAAGATCAAGTTGTTTTAGGTGCTGTGGATTTGCTCCACTTATCCAATATTTGTCCATATGTCTGAAATATTCTGAAGCAGCAATATTGATTAGTACTGTTGCTTGAAATTCCCTGTCGCTTTAAAAAAAGTTCACTTTTTTAAAGAAAAAAAATAATAATAACATTAATGCACATCAGTAACTTGCCAGTAACATTTTTAATGCATGTCCCTATAAAAAAACATTGTAAATAACTGGAATCCGTCGACCGCATTATTAAAACCCTTGGGAACAACTGTGGTCGGAACCAAAGTTCACAGTGACTGTATTCTCTGGACTCCTCTCAAGTGGTGGACTTCAACATTCTGATTGCTTGCTGCCGAACCGCGTCATGGCTCATTACCATAAAGTTCACTTGATTTCAACTCTCAGTGACGCCCTTGCCGCTTATCGCAGCTGGCTTCCATTGAAAATGATTGACTTCCGGCTACTTTGCCGCTTTTGGTGTGAACATACAGTTAAGGGTGTATCCAAATCCGCTTTTACTATTTTAAGGATGGAAAAATACAGTTTGCGCCCCGGTGCATGGTCTAACAGGGTTGTACTAATTCTCTTAGGGCGTACTCACACTATGTACAGTTTCTTTTAACCGGGCCAAAGCACGCTTGTCCCCCCTCCCGTCTCCCCCGACGGCCCTCACTCTCATTGCATTCGGGCCTGAGCACGCATACGTCATCGATGATGCGCTATTCAGTGTAAGAGAAGCGCTCTCGAAAGTTTCAGTGGAGATTTCTATATATGATTATATCGTTTGAGTCATTTGATATGCAGTGACACACAGTCAAATATTCCAGCGAACAGATCAGCCACTGCTGACTCTCATAAACAATCATGACGTCCTCGTGCTGCAGGAATTAGAAGGTTTACTAAAGGCGCAGCTGTCGTGCAGTGAGGGGTGTGCGTCTTTAATTATCTACGACAGTTTGCGTTCATTAAACAGTAAGAATGATTAATAAATCTATATGAAACAGTCCCCAAAAGTCACGTCTCCTCTTCAGTTTCGCGCTTTGCACTCTCACTACAAGCGTACCGCGCCAAATCCCAAGTGTACCGGGCTCAGGCACACCTCTTCCAACCGGGCCAGGGCCGGCCAACTGTACCGTGCCTGAGCCCGATTCAGCGCACTCACACTTCTAAAATTATCCGGGAAACGGGCCTGAGCACGGTTCGGATAGCATAGTGTGAGTACGCCCTTAATGAGTTATGGGTGTGTTTTGAGAATAAAGTGCATTAAACCAATCAGAATCTCATCTCCTATTCCCTTTAAGAGTCAGTTGCATTGCACCATGCTGCATTTGCTGTTTACAAGATGGACGTGTGTGCTGACATTTTAAATTAGAGACTAAAAAAATTACACAAAAGCACAACGGTCTGATTTTAACTTTGTGAAACTATATATGAAACACATAAAGGAAACAGCAGACGAGCTGAATGAGATGCAGATTCACTCTCTGCCAACAGGGGGTGCTTATGAACAGCAGTGATATAGTTTTTTCTACTGTACTTACTGTCCTTATTCTAGATACTTACAACTTACAACAAAAGAAGGTCGCTGGTTCGAGTCTCATCTGGGTCAGTTGGCATTTCTCTGTGGAGTTTGCATTTTCACCTCATGTTCGCGTGGGTTTCCTCTGGGTGGTCCGGTTACCCCCACAGTTCAAAGACGTGCACTATACTGTAGGTGAATTGGATTAACTATGTGTGTGTGGATGTGAGAGTGTATGGGTGTTTCTCAGTACTGGGTTGCAGCTGGAAGGGCATATGCTGCGTAAAGCATATGCTGGGATAGTTGTTGGTTCATTCTGCAGAAAATGAATGAATGAATGAGACCATAGGTGTTAATTTGGCTTTTTTATGAATCACCAAGGCTAAAAATGTTCTTTAATCCATATAGAGCAGGCCAAAGTCCAAAGTCCGGCCCGTGGGCCAATCACGGCCCGCAGTCAGATTTCATACGGCCCGCAGATTCCATCTCATAATGTGTTATTTATTATGAGGCGCCAGAGTGGACAAAAGTCAAGCGACCGCAGAGAGACCGAGTACGTGCGAGAGAGATGGAATGTATGTGTGAGAGAGACCGAATGTGCGCGCGAGAGACCGAATGTGCGCGCGAGAGACCGAATGTGCGCGCGAGAGAAACCGAATGTGCGCGCGAGAGAAACCGAATGTGTGCGCGAGAGAAACCGAATGTGCGCGCGAAAGAAACCGAATGTGCGTGCGAGAGAGACCGAATGTGCACTTTAATAGTCTCTCGGTCTCTTTCGCGCACAAATACTCGGCCTCTCTCACGTGCACTCGGCCTCTCTCCCGCGCTAGCACTCGGTCTCTCTCGCGCGCACATTCGGTCTCTCTCGCGCGCATACGATCTAGATCTCAGTATCACCCTTCTCATTAATTTCACGTGTTCCTTAACAGTAAAGCCTAAAGCAAACTAATTCAATGCACTAAAGCAAACACAATTCATTAAACTCTTAAATAACTGTAGATATAGTTCATAGTTTATTATGTTTACATAGGTGTTTATTTCTTGTGGTGGCAAGTGATTTTCCCAGTTGTGGGAATTATAAGGTATAATCTTCCTGTAGTTGTTATGCAAACTTTGGCTTTCTGAAAGATCTTATAGAAGACGAGCAAAATTCATTTTTTTTACTTTAATGATAACAGACCACTTTGCATTACTTATAACTCCTGTTTAAAATGTTCACGAGGCAAAGATAGATATCAAACTCATAGTCATGTAAGGTATTCTATACAGTTTGTTCAATTTTATTTGACTCTCCAGATATGAAAGAAAGGCATAATTGTGTGTTTAGAGTTGTTCATGGCTGAGTGGCTTATATTTGGTTATATTGCCATTTGAAAAATAAAGGTAATTGTGACAATGAAAATACTTTTATAACAGTGTGTATTTTCATGTAACTTTTGTAGTGAAAAAAAAATGTCAGAAGGAACTATTGACCTCCGGTCATCTTCACTTTATCAAATTTGGCCCTCTTTGCAAAAAGTTTGGACACCCCTGATATAGAGTAAATCACAAATCCCTGTAAAAGTCATGGGGACTTTTAAATAGTGTTGTGTAAACTGGTTGAGAAACACTGCATTAGATTAACCTAGTTTAATAATAGCTGTGAACGTTGCTAATTGGTCGTAAATAATGAATAACGCATGAGCAGATTTAAACGCAACATGCTTTATTGTGACGATTCTCCCTGCTTGCATCTAATAAGAACAGTTCTGCCGTTAAATGAGACTCGCTTGTATTTTTACACCATATCTGTCTGTCAGGAGGAAAATCCTACGGGTGGTCTGGTCTTTCTCTCCCTCAGGCCCAATTAGCAGTCTAGACCTTAACGGACACTCAACTTCACAAAATCCAATACAGTGTTCCTGATTCTGCCCCTGATTCACTGCTGCTCCAGATGCAGGAGATATATAGTGATGGGGTTTGTTTTGTTTTGCTCAGCACATTTGGACCTGCCATATCCCTTGGATCATTAAATAATAAACAACACACTATAAGAGGATCTTAACCATACAATTTACCACTTTAGCCATTGTAAACAGACGGAAATCAAATGTGCTGTAATGCTGTTTATTTACTTAGCCTCAGTGCAGTTTAAAGCTAGTTAAACAGCAAAATGTGTTTTAATAAAATGCTTATGGAGTGGTTTTTTTATTTATTTAATAAACTAACAGTACCAATTGTCATAATACTATTCCACACATTATACAGAACAAGTCAACTATTGAACTTATTCTTCAATGCGGAAGTGCACTCGTTTTTGCGATTGTTTTAGAACTTCCGATTCAGCTGCCTATGGGAGAAATGACTAGGAATAAAAAAACAGCAGAAAACGATCGAACTACCTGCTCTACAACAAGTGTTTGCATGATTATACAGACAAAACACAATCATTTAATAATAAAATATCAGTTTGTAACATCAAGCAGCATAACAAGCTGTTTTTAACAACTAAAAATGAATGGACGTAAAAGAGACCATAAGTCTCAAGCCACAAAGATTCAAAAATAAGTACTGAACACATCATGTTTGTTTTTTTTTTTTTTGGAAATAATATTTCTAAAGGAGCTGTTAACATGGAATTAAACCAAATTTAGGAAAAACCCAAACAATACAAATATAAACAACAACAAAAACAAAAAATCTGAAAAATAAGTTACGTGTTGGGCCAGACAGAATCTGCGGACATTTTTTGCTATTTCTGCTAAGAGTTTTGTAAAAAATCTGTGGATTTGTGCAGAATGATTTTGGGAGTATCATAACTAAAACCTTAATATATTAAATAAATATAATAAAAGAACTTTTTAACTTTTATTTAATGTTTACAATGCAAATTCAATTAGATCCACTTTATTTGGTAAACAAAGCAAGTCTCTCATATAATACTGACTTCTAAAAGACAAGAAATATTATTTTACAAACTGTATTGTAAATAACTCGTATGAATATTTTCATATTAATCAATAATTATACTGAAATAAATTTTTAAAAACTGAATAAATATAAATTTACACACATTTAATCAAGTAAATAAACAGAATCAATGATGGGCTAAAAATCTGCGGGAATCTGCGGAATTCTGTGCGCAGATTCCGTGTGGGCCTAGTTATGTGTAATAACAAAAGAGTGACACAAAGAGAATGTTTGTTACATAAACTGCTCTGCTGTGAATTTTTTTTTTCACAGACTTCAGCAAAGTGTAAATATCCTGCTGGCTCTGTGAGTCTTGTCTATCAAATCCAATCATTAATTTGTATTTTCTATTTGGTTCGAGTCAGGTGATTGGCTGGGCCATTCTACAGCTTGATTTTCTTTCTCTTGAAGCATCTGAGAGTTTGGGATTATTTTGTTTGGGATCATTATCTTGCTGAAGTGTCCACACTGGTTTCATCTTCATTATTTTGCTAACGTAGATGTTGGACTGAAGCAGCTGATATTAATTTATGACGAAGGGCAGAGGGTTGCTGAAAAACTACTGAGAGATTTCAGCTGCTTTCACTGACTTTCTACACCTCCCTTTCTTCTTGTGTTCAATACTTTATCCCAGTGTCATTTTATTTTGTTACACATAACTTCATTTGTAAGCTAATTAGATTTGTTTTCTTTGTATATATAGATTTCTCTAGTTGCAATCAACATCCAATGAGAGTTTGAAGTCAACGGTGCCTTTAGAAATATGTTTTCTGAGAAAAATGGTGATTGTGTTAAATACGTATTTTCCCCGCATTCGGTCTGGATAGGGAAACGCCAAGTTCTCAAAATCTGTTTCCCAAGCTTACAATTACGTTACATAATTGGAATCACCAATATATTTAAAGAACTGAACTGTCTTATAAGTTTAGTTTCTAAACATTTAAATCAAACAAAATCTGCATTTTTTTCAGGTTACCCAATTTCATGCGCATGAGCACTCAAAAAGAACGAGATCACGACACCAACCTCATTTATGACAGTGTTAAACGTTATCATCCTCTGACTAATCCTTAGTCAGATCGCAATGTTGCTATCAACATCTGATGAAAATTTCAAGTCATTGACACCTTTAGAAATTTTTTCTGAGAAAAATGGTGACATGTTCAATACTTATTTTCCCCCACTGTATATACAAATGCATAGAAATATAAGGGACCCTTTAAAAAAATCTCAGTTTCTCTGGATTTACATGCTTTATTAGTTATTGGTTTCAGTAAAAGGTTAATATTTTTTTCCTTTGGCAAAGGTCTCATGATTTTTTTTTTGTCCAAACTACAAATAAAAAATATTAATACAGTATTTAGAGCTTTCCTCTCTAGAAATTTGAGATTGAAAATCAAGGTTATTCCACCATATTTTGATTTCATAACTCTTCTGAAGTTAAAACATTAATATGATGTTGTCTAAAAGTCAGTGTTAACATTTTTATGTAGGAAATAATAATAATTCATAATTTGGAAAATCATTAGTACAGAAAATAAATCAATTTTTTTACCCTTGACTTCATATAGAATTCATTATGCAAAATATATTTGAATGCCTTCGATCTACTGTACAAATGACTATTCAGTTTTTCACTTCAAGCTCAGAGAAAAGGAAGAAAAACAAAACTGGCTTCTATAATAAAAGCAAAATTGGTCTTTTGAATCCTTGCATTAATTAAAAAATAATAATAATTGGCTGCAAAAATAGGTCACATTTACTAAAACCACTTCCATCTTCCACAATGATGATTTCTTCTTCTTCCTTTCTTTTTTTTTCTTGCTTTTTGTATTATTTTTTAAACAAAATTCCCTTAGCTTAGTAAGAAAGAAAAAAGGGATTTTTTCACTGCCAAAGCTCGGCTTGTGCTCTTCAATGGATGAAACAACATTATTCATAAGTCTCTTTTTTTATGTTTCCTCTCTGTCTCTCGTCTTCAGATGTAAACACAATCAGATGCCCACAATGGAAAAGGTTTGCCCTGAAACATCACCTCAGAATTTTTGGAGGTGGGTTTCAAACCTGCTTTTTGAATGCTAGAGTTCTCCTCTTCTGCATTGTATGCTATTAATAGACTCAATAAATGGGTCACGGTGAGACGGCGGCACATCCGGTCCCGCTTCTCCACACTCTCAAGCCTTCACGTTTAGTCTGGGTTAATTAGGTAGCATGAGACTGAAACGCTGCTTTCACATCACACTGTTGACCAAAAAGGGATATAAAAAGGAGAGAGCACTGATGTGGATATGGAAATATAAATATTGAAGGAGAGCTGAAGTCTTTGGGATCAGAGGCCAAATGTTTAGCTAAGAAATTCAGCAGAAGTGTGTCATAATCCCTTAAAATAATCACAAATGCATGGAATTTACTGTATGTCATAAATAATCCCTAAAATAATCACACAAGCATGGTTTGAGTCCAGGGGGAGCCAAATATATCACAGATTGTTGATCGAAGGCTTAAGATTGTTGTTTTTCTCTAAAATCCATTAAAAATCTGTGCATTCATG
>CAIGQQ010036011.1:3805220-3819366 GCA_903798035.1 Danio albolineatus
CTCATTATTTTTTGCTTAACTTAGATTTTAGTTTTACTACTTACACTCAAGCCACAAATTGCTCTGTTACACAATATTCTCACCATACTTCAAAATCAAGGCAAAATAGAGTTATTTATGGTACTTTTGAAGTATACATAAACAGAAACTGAAACATATGGTAACATTTTGATATAACTGCACATTATGAATGATTTATTAAGTATTAGCACATTCATCATTTGTTAAAGGGGTGGTCCACTACGATATCATATTTTAAACTTTAGTTGATTTGTAATGTTGCTGTGTGAACATAAACAACATCTCTGAATGTAAGACGCTCAAAGTTCAATGCAAAGGGAGACATTGGCCTTTACAGAGTTAGCTTAGCACAACAGCGAACAAAGTTTGGGGACTACAAAAAATACATCCGGTTTAATGATATTAAAAAAACTCTGAATCACCCCTTTAAGGCCCAATCCCAATTCTTAGCCATTCGTCTTCCCCCTACCCCTTGTTTTGCACGTTCATGTGAAGCAGTAGTGGTTTCCCAATTCTCTTTAGCTTGAAGGCGTAGGACTTAGGGCAGGGGTGTCCAAACTTTTTGCAAAGAGGGCCAAATTTGATAAAGTGAAGATGCCCGGGGGCCAATAGTTCCTTCTGACATTTTTTTCACCACAAAAGTAACATGAAAATACACACTGTTATAAAACTATTTTCATTGTCACAATTACCTTTATTTTTCAAATGGCAATATAACCAGATATAAGCCACTCAGGCATGAACAGCTCTAAACACACAATTATGCCTTTCTTTCATATCTGGAGAGTCAGATAAAATTGAACAAACTGTATAGAATACCTTACATTTCTATCAGTTTGATATCTATCTTTGCCTCATGAACATTTTAAACAGGAGTTATAAGTAATGCAAAGTGGTCTGTTATCATTAAAGTAAAAAAAAAGTGAATTTTGCTCGTGCCTTCTAAAAGGTCTTTCAGGAAGCCAAAGTTTGCATAACAACTACAGGAAGATTATATTTGGCGACAAATCAATGCCAAAATTAATCGAGCGCAGCTGTGATGTTTAAACAGAAAGTGAATCGCGAGCAAATTACAGTCCTAAGCGCGAGATCTTCACGCGCGCGCTGAACTGATCCACCTCGAGGAAACGGGCCTCGCGCGCACATCATCATCTGTGCGCACGATGTACGCTCTCGCGAGTGAGGTCATGCCTGCACCTCGCGCGCGTTCAGTTCTCTCCGCTCGCTTGCTGGCTCTTCTCTGCTTGCGCCAAACTGTTTCGATTTTTGTCTTGGGGCGGGCCTTGGTTTACTTGTTATCTCTAATGCTATTGGTTACTCTCCCTTGGTTTATTTATTCTAACAGAGCTAGCAAGCCATAAATAACACATTATGAGATGGAATCTGCGGGCCGTATGAAATCTGACTGCGGGCCGTAATTGGCCCGCGGGCCGGACTTTGGACATGCCTGACTTAGGGGAAGGGCTAGATAACCCTTGAAATGTTTTTTCAGGACCACGCTCAAAACCAAGGAGTACGAAAAGTTTACTCATTTTTACAATGTTTTGTGATCTAATCTAAAGTGAGGACTATCTATGTTTTGTAAATGCCTTTTAAATGATTATTGAAGACAACTACTTTAAATAACAGGTTTGTAAATAATGCAATACATAATTTAGTAATGAAAAATTTACATAGTATGAAGTACAATCATTAAACATGTTATATGTGCTTATAAGGCAAGAACGTGTAGTAATGTCTAGTAACATGGAGTTTAATGCTTAACAAAGGATGAATTAACTACTTGCTAATGCTTAATACTGTACATGATTCATAATGAGGAGTTATTATAAAATGTTACCAAATATACAGTAGGACAATGCTTAAAGGTGCTGTAAGTAAGTTTTTCACTCTTCTAAAGCATAAAAATAAAAATAAACAAAGTTTCACATGAGGTTATTAATTAGCAAATGATATAAATGTTACGAAAGTAAACAATAAGTGAGCAGGTTACATTGTAACCGCGTGTCCTAACAACACGCTATGTGATGAGATATGCAGTGATAAGCAATTTGGCTGTTTACACCAGACGAAACATGACAGAAATTAAAACACAGCCATTCAGAAGCACAGAATATGCACTCACTCATGAAATTAAAAGCTTTATAATGTAATTAATACATATTAAACATCTTTAACATTTTAAGTGTACATGCTGAATCACTCATATGTGTTTAGTTCTAAAGTTCAATTACAAACGGTTTATTTTATTTTCAAGATCTGAGGTGAACTATCTGCTGCTGCTTTCATTATATGGCAATAAATGTCATGTAAAATGGCATTCAAACTCACAGTGTTAGCATTTAGCACTGAATAAAGCACATGAGGTTTACCTGAGGTGATCATGATCATAGTGTACTGTTGTTCACATGAGAAACAGAAGCCGTTTCTAATATATTAATTTGAGATGTTGGTTAGAACAAAAACTCCTTTTAGTATTGAAAATATTCCTTCTATCGGGTGCTGTTGCGTTTATTTAGACTATGGTTTAAATCACTCGCTCCTGTCCTCAATCTGGCAACCTGCGCTTGTGTTTGTTTTGATTCAGGAGTGCAATACCTAGTTCAGCCACTGGCTGTCAAACTTGCATACTGCACCTTTAAATTGGTACAGAAATATGCATAATTTCCGTTTAGCAAAAATCATTTAAAAGGAAAAAACTCCTGTTTTTTGCCTGTGGATTAAAGGTAAAATTGTTGTCAGTAATATTCTGTATCCTATAAATAACATTAATTGTCCTTTATAATACATAAATTTATTATCAGGAGCCACATGTAATGATTTTGTTTTGACTTTATGAATTTAATGAATGATCAAGGACCACAGTTTCAGCTAAAATCCTCTATAATGTCTGCTGAAGACAAAAGTCACCTACATCTTGAATGGTGGGAGAGGAAATTAACAGCACGTTTTCATTTCTGGGTGAATAATGCATTGAAGTGTTTTTTAAAAAAAAATATATATATATAATGAATTAACAAGTTTGCCCTTCTGTTTTATACCCTATTTTTAGAATTATGATTATAATTTATGAAACCCTTTTTGCTTTGTATCAGATGAATATATAGAGTTTTAAGTTATTTCTGACTCTTTGTAACCAAAATACATTCAAACCTCTTGTACATGAATACAGCATCAGGCTTGCAAAATATTGAAAATGAGATGGTGAAAAAATTGCTAAAAATGTTAATGCACTCTTAAAAATTAAGTTTACAAGAAAGATTTGTTTTATTATTGGTGTGGAACAGTCTTTTGTGTTATCTGTGTAACACTAGATTAAAGTGTTTAAAGCTTTAAATGTGTCACAAATAAAAGAGAGATTCTTTTGACTTTCCTGTCAAAAAAGTCCTTCACATAAAACGTTAGTCTACAGGCTTAGGAGGTCAGAGATGGTCTCTTTTTGTGTTTTGTGACTGTTAGCTCAATGATATTAAAAGACATTTAGTGCAATGGAAATGTTCCTATCTTTTAAGCCTATAAGTAAGACTATCTTTTCTTTGAGCTTATGTTCTTGAATTTAGAGACACATTGTACTGTATTTGAGCAGAATTTGCAGAGCATCCTTGCGGAATGCATTGGCTTACCTTAAAGAGCATCGGTTACAGTACGTGCTTCATAAAGAGCAACATTTCCATTCTTTTTCCAAACAGTTCAATCTTTGAGGTTAATGCAGTGAGAACCACTGTGAAAAGACTTTAGTATTACTTATGCACGGGAATGGATATGTGTCCTGGGCTCGTATACAAAACATATTAAAGTAGCACTCCACTTTTCTTTCTTTTTTTATTTATTTGTTTATTTATTTATTTTATTTTATTTTTGTTATTGGTAGGCTTGTTTTACAACTTTCCTAGAGTTAAACAGTCGAGTTTTACCATTTTTAATCCATTTAGCAGGTCTCCAGCTCTCGTGAGTCCATTTCTAGTAAATTAGGGATGTCCAGATCCGGTCACATGATCCGAAATCGGGCCCGATCTTGCGGTTTCAGACTCGGCCGGGATCGGACGTTACCTTCCGATCAGGACTCGAATATATATGTATCTATATATTCTCATTATTTTTGAACACATCTATATGCGGTAGCACAGAGTTAGACTTCTTTCTTGACTTCTTGACACAGAAACAGCAATGCGTGTGGCATGACATCACTTTATTGCAGAGACGCTATTGTTAAATGCTGGCAAAGTAGAACATGAAAGCAGCTTGAAGCAGAAAGCGCAATTATGTATGCGGTCTGGAGGTATTTTCTAAAGTTTATGACAACAGTACCACAGCAAACTGTGAGATACAGTTGAAGTCAGAAGTATTAGCCCTCCTTTGAATTTTCTTTTTTAAATATTTCCCAAATGATGTTTAACAGAGCAAGGAAATTTTTACAGTATGTCTGATAATATTTTTCCTTCTGGAGAAAGTCTGATTTGTTTTATTTAGGCTAGAATATAAGCAGTTTGGCGCCACGGTGGCCTAGTGGTTAGCACCTTTGCCTCACAGCAAGAAGGTCGCTGGTTCGATCCCCGGCTGGGCCAGTTGGCATTTCTGTGTGGAGTTTGCATGTTCTCCCCGTGGTTGCGTGGGTTTCCTCCGGGTGCTCCGGTTTCCCCCACAGTCCAAAGACATGCGGTACAGGTGAATTGGGTAAGCTAAATTGTCCGTAGTGTATGTGTGTGTAAATGAGAATGTATGGATGTGTTTCCCAGAGATGGGTTGTGGCTGGAAGGGCATCCACTGCGTAAAACAAATGCTGGATAAGTTGGCGGTTCATTCCGCTGTGGCGACCCCGGTTTAATAAAGGGACTAAGCCGAAAAGAAAATTAATGAATGAATGAATAAGCAGTTTTAAAATCTTTTAAGAATTAATTATTAGCAATTATTAGCCCCTTTAAGCTATTTTTTTTCGATAGTCTACAGAAAAAAACATTGTTATACAATAACTTGCCTAATTACCCTAATCTGCCTAGGTAACCTAATTAACCTAGTTAAGCCTTTAAATGTCACATTAAGCTGTATAGAAGTGTATTGAAAGCCATCTAGTAAAATATTATTTACTGTCATCATTGCAAAGATAAAATAAATCAGTAATTAGAAATTATTTATAAAAACTATTATGTTTAGAAATGTGTTAAAAAAAAGTGCTCTCCGTTAAACAGAAATTGGGGGAAAAAATAAACAGGGGGGCTAATAATGCTGACCTAAACTTGGGATTGCCTGCTGTGTATTTTAATTTGAGGTGCTGTTTGTTTTTATATTCGATTATTTACTGTTGCACTAAAGTCCAAAATTGAATAATTCATAATAATAATAATAATAATAATAATAATAATAATAATAAATTTTATTTATATAGCATCTTTCCAGAGCTCAGGGACACTTTACAAAGAAGCAGTGAACAAGTAGAGACAACGTTAGGTTCACAAACATACAGGAAGTTAAGTAAAATCAGAAGTGTAGCGTTCGAAAAACAAGTGAGCTTAAAGTAAAGATTTGAATATATTATTAACAGAACAAAGTTAATGTGGTAGAGTTCCAAAGCTTGGGTGCAATGACACTAAATGGTCTTCCCCCACTGAAGAGAAGCGGTACAGAGGGACAGCAATGTTATGTTATTTATTACTTGATTGTTAAAGCCACCTCACAGAAGTGGATGAAAAAAGGAAAATATAAGGAACATCCTGGAGCTGTTTCTTCACTTCTTTTTAATCTTTTTTTTTGTTTGTTTTATAGAAGTATCGAAACAGGTTTCGGTATCAGTAGATACTCAAAATCAAATGACTCGAACTCGAGGGCTAAAAAAAACCTAATCAATACATCCCTAGCATAAATCATTGCATCGGATTAAACCATTAGCATCTCAACATCATTACCAAACCCAACTACTACCTTTCTAACTATTAATAAGCAGCTACAGCAATTAGTAGTTTATTGAACTAGAAGTCTTAAGTTAAAGATTTGTTAATTATTGGAAACTCTTAGCTAAATCTTTTACTGCTTTTTAGAAGACCTAAGTAAGATAAAATGTATTTATTCTGGTAAGATGAACTGTTTTGTGATAATGGGCCCTGTTTTTTGAAGGTGTGTTTGGGGTCAGGTCAGGATAGTCAGGTCTTAGGTTGTGGGAAGAACCAGAATAGATGTTTTTCACATGCAGCTCACATCGGCTCACTGTTTGCCATGGGTAATGAATGCAGAAGCCTGATATGAACCGCCCAGCAATAAGTGTCGCAGATTGATTGTTGCTGGGAATCAGAGATGACTTCGCTTGCACTTATCCCGAAGAATAAAATAATGTTTCTCATCACAATGGATAATCTCCCAGTTATCCATTCCCCCTCCGAGCATCGCAGATTGTCAGCAGCGACAAGGAGCAATCTATCTCTGCGTTAAAGAGGACAGGCGGAGGTGCGAGAGAAGAGAAAAACAAGATGAGAAAGAGAGAGAGAGAGAGAGAGAGAAAAGATGCATGACAGACGTTCTCAAGGTCTCGGGCCGAACTCTGACTGAAGAATAACTGTGATTGCACTGTCTGGTAAATAAAGCAGTGTAGTCAATTCATCCGAGCGGAAGAAGAGAAAACATTGGTAAACAGCGCATGATTCTGTCTGACTCTTGCTGAGTTGTTTATATGAGAATTCAACGGTTAAAAGATTCTTTTGTTGGAGAACACTACCTGACAAAAGTCTTGTTGACTACCCAAGTTTCAGGATTAACAACTAGGAATAACAACATGACTTCAAGTTGATCGTTTGGTATCAGAATTGGCTTATATGAAAGGCAAAGGCCTTTAGATTACGCTTATTTTACCAAAATAAAATATGATCATGCCTTGATATTTAATTATTTACTTAGGACAACAAGGTCTGACTTTGCTTAGACAAAAGTCCTGTCACTTAACAGAAATAATGTACAGTAAACAGTAGAATATAAAGTCATGGTGCAGGGAAGAAGTATTAATATTGTGTATGACTCCCATGAGCTTGGAGGACTGCATCCATACATCTCTGCAATGGCTCTAATGCAATGCTGCAAATGCTATAAGAATATTGGGGCCGTCCGGGTTCCAACAGGTCTCCTGCAGTATTTGTGATGTTTGCTATCCAGTTCGACAGATTATTCATCAGAAAAATATACCATCTGCCACTTTTCCAAATGATCAACAAGAAGTCAAGTTATTATTTGTTGCTCTTACAACTGGGATCGACTTGTCAGGTGGTGGACTGTAATATCGTTGAGTCTCTGAAATTGTATTTGTGCACTAAAACTATTGCTGAAGGTCAGCATTTTCTTAAAGTAATATGTGAAATTTTATAATTTTTTTGCCAAACCCTATTGTATATCCCTATAGCACTCCTATAAAATATTATGTGGAATAAGACTATTCCATTATACCTTTGTTGTTAAATTGTAATTGTTTTAAGCTTAATGCTATTCTATGTCTGAAAAATAAGAAAGTTGGAAGTGCTTGCTGTTGGAAGTGGTGTTAGAGAGGCCAGCAGTGGGCGCTCAACCTGCAGGCTGTGTGAGTCCTAATGCCCCAGTAAAAAGTGAAGGGGACTCTATACTGTCAGTGAGCACCGTCTTTCAGATGAGACATTTAACCGAGGTCCTGACTCTTTGTGGTTGTTAAATCCCATGGCACTTCTCATAGAGTAGGGGTGTTACCCTGGTGTCCTGGCCAAATTCCCTCTCGACCCTTAACCATCATGGCCCCCTAATCATCCACCGAATTGGCTCTATTACTGTCTCTCCACTACCCCTATAGCTGGTGTGTGGTAAGCGCGCTGGCGCTGTTGTCCTGTGGCTGCCATAGCATCATCCAAGTGGATGCTGCACACTGGTGGTGGTGTGGAGAGACCCCCCTCATGATTGTGAAGCGTGTTGGGTGTTTGCACGATAAATGCACTATATAAATACACATTAAATTACATTACATAACGGCAAAGCTAGACGTGATATTTAAGCTCTAAATGTCAAATTTATTATTCTTAAGGTACTGTACATACAATTTATGTCAAGCTTTTATGTGCAAGTTTGTCTTCATAGTAAACATTTTTACATTTTTCCTTGCAATTTAATGTTTTGACCAATTGAAATTGCAATTTTAATATATTTAATGCATTTTTTGATGCATAATATTTTTAAAAACATCTTTAAAATGTGTTTTGCTTTCATCAAGGCAGAATCAACAATAATGTAAAAGCATTCCTGCAGGGTTTTAATATACAGTAGCCATTTTTTTAATTATTACATTTTAAAGTAATGGTTTTCATAAAAGTATATAAAATTATATTTAATTCTTTAATGGCAAAGCTCATTTTTAACCTCTGATCCCGTAGTTTTTAATCTGTTTAATGCATGTTTGCTAAATAAAGTATTAAAAAGATCTCAAACCCCAAACGGATCTCACTGTCTATCTATTTGTGTTATAGAAAAACACACTGCGATAAAGCATCACATTATTATTAAAATCCAGATATGGCATTGATTAAAGAAGTGTGCATTACACAGAGCAGTGTGTGCAGAGAAGGTTCTCCGGTGAGCTGAGCTCATTAAAACTCACTGCAGTGGGAACTATAGACCTGTTAATGTATGGTAATTCTACAGCTGCTCGCTAACAGAGAAGCCGTATTACCTTTGAACTCCCACCATCATGCCAGATGCATAATTAACAGCAAAAGAGCTGCATTTACATTGAAGGCAGTGGTAATTATGGCTCCCTTCTTCATCATTTACTCTCTTAATCATCTCTCTCACCTCCGGTCATCACCTCATCTCGTGAAACACTACGAAATCCGTTTGACTTTTTCCTGTTTTCATTTTTCTGAACTCACTTTTCATTTTGACTTTTAAAATAAACTTCAGTTATAAAAAATCCTGCACAGTTAATGAAAACTTTGCAGCTTATTTAATTCAACAACAATTTGTTGAGAGTTTAACGTAATACTTTAAGAAACACTATAAAATGATTAGATTTTTTCTCTCTCTCTTTTATTTGGAGAGTCTTATCAAGATGATGTGTTTTTCTGTGTGTACTCTGTATAAAACTATAAAATTCTGATGTTGTGACTCTCAAATCAGCTCTGGACAAAAGGTCTTGTGTTTATATTCACAAATAGTGAGCAGAGACTGACAACACTATGAGCACTATGTGTGCTGACCCTAAATGTTTATATAAAATAGTCCTAAAACTTTATTTGACATGAAAGTTTGTTGGAAATGCCTTTGATGGCTTATAGAAATCCTCAGTATCCGCACATCTGGTCGATTCTGTGACATTTCCCCATCTTTATGGGTAAGATTACCGCCATTTTTGTACCGCCATTTTTGAAAGACATTGAAATTTGGCAAAAAATAATGTACAAGTTGTCATGATCCTTATTTATTACTTACAACAGTGGTCTTTGCTGACTTCTTTTCCACAACACAGAAAAGATATTTTTAAAATACTAAAGCCTTCCACTTCTTTACATTTTATCCTACAGGTCAGATTGTGCCAACATGGGTTTACTGTGCATGTGCACATCAATATTTTGTTGCACGTACATTGTTTTTACTACTGACATGGATTTCTTAATGTAAGGTGTTGTTTACTGTAAACTGGTAGGGAAATTTGATGAGGTATTTTGTGCTGTAAAATCATCCTACCTGTTTATTATGTAGGTGTAGGACAATCTGGTGAGGTATTTGGCACTGTAAATTTATTTTATACCGGTGAAATGTTTCATTTTGAGATGAAGAAGTGTACTTAATTACAGGAAGGGTAAAGTAACTGGACATGGTATTCAAGTAGTATTACAAAACTGAAATTGACTAACATGCTGGCATGTTTAACAGTTAGTCTTGTTTGTGTGTGTGTGTATGTGTGCAGGGACGTGCAGAGACCTTTTAAGGGGCAGGTGCTCAAGTGGAAAAAAGGGCGCTTTTTATTAAATAATAATAATAATAATTGTACTTTAATAAATAAAATATATTAAAGGATGTTTCACCCTAAATTCACCATATACTCACCGTTAAAAGGACAGGTTAATGATGTCCATAATTTCTTATGTTTTATGTCTTATGTAACGTATTTCAGATTTGCAACAATGTAGGCATCGCCCTCTAGTGGATTTGTCACCTAAAATGTCAAATAAATACTACAAAACAACTTAACAATGTCCATAATTTGTCATGTTTAGGTCAGCGATTCGCTAGGTGATCTGTGCAACAAGCTCCGCCATCTCATGGATGTGCACAGGAAGGATGTGTATCTTAAATGTACAAGAAAACATACCGTAAGTAATGTATTTCAGATTCGCAACAATGTAGACAGCGCTCTGTAGTGGAATTGTCATCTGAAACATGCAACAAAATACATTTTTTGGCTGAATTGCAAGATTTTGTTCAACATTTTCTGCATTGCTCAAATCATGAGGCTCTATGAAATCTTAGTTTCGTGCTGTGTGTTTTTTTTTTGCTCATAAACACAGCATACACACATAGACTGTTGTGTGGGCTGTCATTTCATTGGATCGCTTCATCTCTGTCATCCTCTCCTCTCTCTTTCACACACACAGAGGTCCATTAGTTTCTCTAATGAGGGCCCCACACGCGCCGCCGTTATGGCCCATAATCACCCCATCAGCGAGTGCCGCTGAGAGCCAGAGCTAATAAGCCAGTGACCACCAGGAGTGGGGTCTCTTTATACCCATCAGTGCTGAAAAGCAAAGCTCCAGGGTCAAAACACCTTTTCACACATTCCCTCCATGCTACTCGTTCACTGCTTTATAACGCCATCTATTTTCAAGAGCCCATCGGTTCTCCAGGGACGAAGCCTGTAGGAAAAAACACACACCACTGACATTTTGTGTGTGACTGATGTGTTGTTGGATGCGGCGCGTTTTTTTTTTTTTTTTGCACTTCTGGACTGAGAGCGAGGGATGTGATGTGGAATGATAAATGCTTGCTTGCAATGTAGTTTCAGGCATTGCATGCTTGCTTTGTAGATAACTGTTAACTGCTTTATTGCATCTTGTTATTTACTGCTAGAACATTCTTCTGTGAGCTGATGGAAGTTTTCGTGGCTTCAGGTTTGTATTTTATACAGCAGCTATTCATGGATTACTTTGGTGTTTGAAATGTTTAGTTGTATTTGCAGTAGTTATCAAATAATATCTATACTATTACTGGTAATTGAATAGTTTAAGGTAATAGTTTAGGTATACCTTTCTAGTACAGAATTGGGCCCCATTTTGCCTTCAGAACTGCCTCAATCCTTCGTGGCTTAGATTCAACAAGGTACAGGAAATATACCTCAGAGATTTTGATTTGGTCCATATCGACATGATAGCATTATGCAGATTTGTTGGCTGCACATCCATGATGTGAATCTCCCATTCCACCACATCCTAAAGATGCCCTATTGGATTGAGTTCTGGTGACTGTGGAGGCCATTTGAGTACAGTCAACTCATTTTCATGTTCAAGAAACCAGTCTGAGATGATTCACACTTAATGACATGGCATGTTATCCTGCTGGAAGTAGCCATCAGAAGATGGGTACACTGTGGTCATAAAGGGATGGACATGGTCAGCAACAATACTCAGGTAGGCTGTGGCATTGACACTACGTTCAGTTGGTACTATTGGGCCCAAGGTTTGCCAAGAAAACATCCCCCACACCATTACACCACCACTACCAGCCTGAACTGTTGATACAAGACAAGATGGAGACATGCTTCCATGTTGTTGACTTCAAATTCGGACCCTACTATGTGAATGTTGCAGCAGAAATTGAGACTCATCAGACCAGGCTATTGTGCAGCTTTGGTCATCCTGTGCGATTTGTAGCATCAGTTTCCTGTTCTCAGCTGACAGGAGCGGCACCTGCTGTGGTCTTCATACTGTATTAAGGACAACTGGTCACAGCATTTATAATAATAATCAGCATGATTTGTTTGTGACGCTGAAGGCTGAAGTAATGAGGCATAAAAATCAGCTTTGACAAATGAAAAAGTCACAGCATGAAATCATATAAAATATGTTACAAATAGATTATAGTTATATTAAATGCAAAAAAGTAAAGATTGAATCAAAGCACCCTCAATATGCATCAGAGACTTGGAAAAATCTTACAGACTTCAACTACTAAAGTATATAAAAATACAGATGGTTTATTTTTATGGTTTATGTTTATAAAAAAAGGCTTATTTTTAAAGTCATAATTCTGACCATTTTCTGAATTGTTGTCATGAGTGGATCTGGCAACAAAAGTGAAAATCAACTTGCAGCTTTATTAAACAAAATAGTCAAGTTGGCAAAGGTCAAAACAGGAAAAGACAGGAGCATGCAGGTACTCCAAAGCATAGTCAGAAAAGTAGGTGAATGTTTTGGACAATCGGAAAAAACAACATAAACAAGACAAGGATCAAAAACACAGTAAGGCAAGACAAGGATAATGCTTCGAAATGCTCAAGCATACAAGACTCAGCAAAGTGTGTGTGTAAGTGAGATGCATTTATAGTTCTGGTAATCACTCCATCATGAGCTTCTAGCTGTGTGTGTAGTCAGAGGGAATCGGGAACTGGTGTGTTTGTGCGAAGACTTCTGGGAGTTGTATTTTTATATAGAAGCAGATGTGTAGTTCTTAAGCAATCTGCAAATACTAGATCGCTGGTGATTGTGACAATTGTAAGGGAATAATTTTTTATTCATTCATTCATTCATTCATTGTCCGAAGTCTTGTCTCACAATTCTGACTTTTTTACTTTTTCCTTTTTAACTTTATTTCTTGCAATTGTAAGTTATTAGACCTTTATTGCAATTCTGACATCACTGAAATTACTTTTTTGGTCCGTAGCAGAAACAAGCTCTAGTTTTACACAGAATATTGACATAGCATTGCTTTTAAATGTTCTGACTAAGCAGATATTAGTTTTAGATTCTGAGAAATTGGTCTCAAACCAGCGTATGTGTTATATTTAAGTCTGGCCGTACTTTTGAGAGCCACAAGTCTTAAAACAGTGTGCTTTTTAAAAGTGAGACAAAATAACTTTGTGTACTAAAGCACATTAGGCCACACATTAAGTCGATAGAGCTTAACTGCTATTGAACCTCATCCTGTGTGGTATGAAACTGTCTGAGTATTATTTACCTCACACTATGTCATATTTATGTTGTGCATTGTGTTCGTAATGAGATTTTCTTTACTATCTCTACCCGTAAATTGCGGAGAATGATAAAGCAGAGCATTGATTTGTGTTATAGCTAGTCATTGTGGAGAATCAATGTTTGTTAAATCAATTGATTTATTGGAGCTGTGCTGGTTTAATGCTTTATACTGTGTCTACTGTTTATGACTGTATCAGTTGGTTAGTGGTTTTACTTTTCCCAAGGGCAACTGAAACTTCTTGCATGCTGTGTTATACAATACCAGTTAATTTTTGTTTGTTTTGTAAATTTAGCGATTTGGCTGTGTATATATGAGAGAAAACACATAAGCTTTCAACATGTTCAAATCACACGTGAAACGCATGAAAAACATTGAAAGTGTGGTTTTGGGAAATTATTATGTGGGAAAAAAAGCAATTACATTTTTTTTTTCACCTGAAAATATTCCAAAACCACCTTTCATATGTGTTTTGTGTGTTGTAGGTTCATGTTGATCAGGGGTGCTCAACCCTGTTTCTGGAGATATACCTTCCTGCAGATTTCAGCTCCAACCCTGATCAAACACACCTGCCTGTAATTAATATGTACTGTTCAGGTCCTAAATTATTAGTTCAGGTGTGATTGAACAGGGTTGTAGCTGAAATCTGCAGGAAGGTAGATCTCCAGAAAAAGGGTTGAGCACCACTGATGTGGATCAACTACTTCTTACAGTGGTGTATTATTTTGGTTTTGGACATTGGCTGTAAACTAATCACAATAGACTTTGACTTTTTGACTAGTCAGAGCAGAATTGTATCTCCCAAATGAGGGGTTTAGACAGAACAAATCTTCAAATAAATAATTTTAATCGTTTAGAAAAGAGCTGATGTATATTATAATGTACAGAATAGTATATTATTTAAAAAATTATATATTTATATATATATATATATATATACATACAG
>CAIGQQ010036011.1:3830369-3841545 GCA_903798035.1 Danio albolineatus
GGATTTGTAGTACATCAGCAATCTAGCACCTGCAGATCGCTGATGTACTACAAATCCACCATTACATGGACTACAACTCTAAGCCTGCACCACACACACCGGTTCCTAATCCAGACCGATTACAAACTCACACAGCTGAAGCTGCTTTAGCACTCATTGCATGGACTACTAATACAACACATACACAGACATGGCTGAGTCTTGTTGTTATCTGTACACATTACGAAGCGTTTTATCCAGCCTTGCTGTGTTTGATTCTTTGCCTGTTTTTGACTTCTCTTTTGGATTGTCCACATAATGCTGTTTGCTCCTGTGATTGCCTCCCTTGCCTGCCTGACCATTCCTTGTGTAATAAAGACTCGGCTATTAGATCCTCACCTCCGTTGTCCCATCCGTATTGTTACAAAATATATGTAATTAGAATATATTGCTATATACCACATTTCTATATGGGCTATTATATAGTAAGTACCACCTAGAGACGCAAACTGATAAAGTTTGTAAAAAAGTAACACTTAATAGTATATATTGGAGGTTTCCTGTACATTATACTTGGCGAAAAATGAAATGCCAAAAAAAAGCATTGCATGAGATTAATGGATGGATATGTCAGTGGTTTGGGTCTGTTGCACAATCCTGTAGGTAAATGGAGAAGAGGTGTGCAGCTGGAGACGCTCCATAAAAGACAGACTCAGTTTATTAGTGCTGTGCAATCATTTATCACAGTCTTTCTGTGACAGCTTTATAATATATTCCATAGTAGCCTCTTCAAGAGTTCACACTGTGTGGATATGCAGCACGTGGAGAGTGATGCATTAAACTAGTGGAGTTTGCAGAACCTCAGGCAAACTGAGTGTGACCTCTCGTCTTTATTGCTCTGGATTACCATGCGGTTAACATGCACCTAGAGTGGATTCTGACAGTGAGAAGGCAGCAAGGAAAGGTCAAGGTCAGTGATAATGGATGCACTGGATGCTGAGGACTTAGAGAGCAGCTCTTAGCTGTGCTTGATCATTTTTACGCTGACATATTTCTCTGAACAGCAGGTCTTGCAGTGCATCTCAAAAAAAAAAAACTGCATGATGTGAATCAGAGCTGGTGGATTGGGAGAACTATTCATTTGGAAGAAGAAATGTTTACTCCTGCTAGGGCGGCATGGTGGCTCAGTGGTTAGCATTGTCACCTCACAGCAAAAAGGTCACTGGTTTGAGTCCCGGCTGGGTCAGTTGGCATTTCTGTGTGGAGTTTGCATGTTTTTCCCATGTTCGTGTGGGTTTCCTCCGGTCTCCCCCACAGTCCAAAGACATACAGTATAGGTGGATTGAATAAACTAAATTGGCCGTAGTGTACACAGCAAATTGAGAGGTGTTAAACTTCTGGTGTAAGCCCCTTTAGTGTTATAGTGTAAAAATCCAAGTGTACATTTAGTGTTTTTAATGCTGATGTGGGTCAAATTGTGACTTTAACAGTGTGCATTTCTGGTGTTGCCTTTCCATACTCCTCATCGGTGTTAATTGCACATACGAGAACTTGAGTCAATACAGTCAACACTGTAGTGTAAAATAATATACTCTGCCTAAGTCTATATATTCAAGCCTTTTTAAAGTGTAACTTATACACTGGGCTGGTGGGACTTATATATACACCAGAGGGCAGTGTAATTTTACATCTGTGGAGTTATATGTACACTATACAATTTGCCCTGCAGGTGTTTAACATGTTTAATGTGGTGTGTATTTTTACACTCTTAGTTTAAAATATTTTACACTGCAGAGGTGTAAATATTCAACACTTTTGAAAGTGTGACCTGGACACTTGGCTGGTGGGACGCATATAGACACCAGAAAAGTGTTAAATTCAACACGTGGTGTAAAATGTACACTGGCAAATTTGCTGTGTATGGGTGTTTCTCAGTACTGGGCTGCAGCTGGAAGAGCATCATCTGTGTAAAACATATAAGCTGGCGGTTCATTCCGCTGTGGCAACCCCCTGATGAAAGCCAAAAGAAAACGAATGTATAAATGAATGAATTCACTGTAGTGCTCAGAAACAGCTGAATTTCAGATATGGTAATGAGTTTTTGGTTTCCGAACAGAGTATATTTTCAGAACAAAGGGGTTTGGAGAGACCAGACTCTTAAATCAACCATTTCAGATGCTGTCGGTGGAGAAAAAAATAACCTTGCTGTATATAAAGAAAAAAATGCAAGTGCTTTATGAATTCGGATGGATGTACACCTTTTGTAATAGAGTATCAAACAATTTGCGAGCTTTAAACAAGCATATTACACTCTCAGAAAAAAATGGTACAATGTTGGACCAAAGAAGGAACAAACCCTTGTCACTGGGGCAGTACCTTTTTATGGAACAGAATTGTACCTTAAGACAAACAGACAAATTTGTACCATTGCAGTTTGTACCTTTAAGGACACGATTTGAACCATGGGAAACCAAAATGTACCTTTAGTTTTTAAAACCTGCAGATACAATATTGTACCTTCATGAAAGGTACAAATCTGCTCCATGAAGGTACCAGTGACAAGACAATTTGTACCTTAACAGTGTCAAATGTGTTCCTTCAAGAACTATTTAAAGCAATTCCTGGAGGGCCGCAGCCCTGCAAAGTTTATTTCCAACCTTGCTTCAACACACTTGCTGGTAGGTTTCAAACAAGCCTGAAGGACTCAATTAGTTTGATCTTGTGTGTTTAATTAGGGTTGGAACTAAACTGTGCAGGACTGGGGCCCTCCAGGAATTGAGTTTGACTTCCCTGGTTTAAAGGCATTTTGCTATATCCAAAATGTGTCGATTTTATTTTCAGTAAATATAAACCATTTAAATACATTTTTTAAACATTTAAAAATATATATTTAGTTAACCATACCTATAGTTTTGTTTTACCTGTATTTTTGTATCACAGAACTTAATAATTAATGTTATGACTTCTGTTACGCACCGTCTAGGGATGGTGCACAACATGAAAGACAAGACAAAGAAAATGAAATCAAAGATTTATTGGGGTTTGAGTTCGGGAGCTGACAAGGCCAAAATAACAAACAAAATTCCTTTATTTTAAATCTCTAACTTACCTGATCAAAATGAAAGAAAAGAAACTACAAATCACTACCCTAACTACCTAACACAAAAACAGAGGTCAAAAGGTTTACTAATAAAATGGCGTCAAACTCCTTACTATTTCAATAATATATACACTATTTACAAACAGGCGACCACGTTTAAGGGCCAATCCAAAAATCTGTGTCAGCAGGCAAAAAGGTCTAACAAGCCAGTAGAACAAAGTTTCATAAACAAAGCAAACACAAAACAAACAGTACTCACAAATCTGTAGTCACAACTTAACATTCAAAATCTCTGCACCAAACAACATACAACCGTTTCAACAAACACAAAGCAAGTGACCCAAAGCAAGATGGCCGCCAAGGAAATTGTGTCATGGCTTTTAAAACACTGTAGGCCAATCAGGAACTAGCAATCAGGTGGAAGTGGCAAATCAGATGCATTCTAGGTAAAGCAGAGAAAGAGATGAGTCAAGAGAATCATGGGATTGTAACAACTTCATTTAAAACATATGCATGTACATGATGATTCGTGTTTATTCATAAATCACTTTGCCTTTCCAGTAATATTTATTTTCATAGATATTGTAATAAAGGAGTTGTCCAACACTTATTTATCATTTTATGAGAACAGTTGTGTACCTTCATTTCAGTTGTACCATAAAAGGTACAGAACAGTATCATAAGAGGTCTTTTCTGTACCACATAAGGTACAACTTTTACAAAGGTACAATTTGTCCCTTAAGGAACATTATTTGTACCACCGTGTACGTTTTTTTCTGAGAGTGTATGTGCATTTTAAGCCTTCAAAGTGTCAATGCGAGCTGTCTTTGTCTGAAAAGTGCTGTAAAAAGATTCATTGTGCTGTTCTGGAACAACGTGGGTGAGTGAAAAATGGCAGAATTAACCTAAACAAATATAATGCCTATTATAATTCAAAATGCATCCAATAAAACCGCAGCTAAACGTGGTTTGCCCAGGGTAACCGATCGAACTCTGCGTCTAAAATGAAACAGGGCTGAATAATGTAACATTCAGTTCAATTTCTCTTTTTTTTCACCTCTATTGAAACTAATTTGACGTCTAAAGCCCCATGAGCTGCTGTAAATGTCAGTCATCAATATTGTAACGTCTCCATACTATCTCTCTTACTGCTCATGTCATGCGCTGCATCCAAAGCAATGCTCTCCAGGAACATGGATCATGATCATTTCTCCTACAGTTCATTGCCCTGAGCTCCTCTGAGACCGAGGTGTTTTGCTCGATCAAATGTGTGTTTTTTGGGTCCCGTGAGGAGCTTTTTGTGGAGTGTGATGGAATATAGCATGTGTAGCCAACTATACCACAATTTAAAGAAGAAGAAAGAAAGACCAAATAGTACATATTATTATATTAGTTTATCATATCATATCATATATTATATCAGTGGTTCTCAACTGGTTTGGCCACGGGACCCACATTTTTACATGGTCATCAAGCCGCGACCCAATTTTTTAGAAACTATAATTTCAGAAATGATAATTAATTTGTTTGTTAACATACACAAGTAGTGACAGATAAATCATTAAAAAATCACAAAGACTTACAAATAAACAATATTTTATTGCTGTCTTTAACAAAATGTATCAAATTATAGAAATATTACAAAGTCAAAACGACAAATACTGTAAACAGCGGTTAGGGTAGAGAAATTTTGCATTTCAAAATAAAAGTCCGGTATAAGCAAAATAAATTATTATTATAATTTTTTTTTGACCACGTGCTCTGCAACCCACTAAAAATGTTCCTGCGACCCACTTTTGGGTCGCGACCCACCAGTTGAGAAACACTGTATTATATCATAACATATATTGGATCGTATCATATCTTACATATTCTATTAGTTTATCGTATGATATCATATTGTATCATATCGTAAATCCTTTAATTTCAGAACGTTTCTAATAACTATTTTAGTATTTTTCAAATACCACTAGTTTTTAAATTGTAAAATAATAGGCAGAAACGAATAGTATGAATGTTTTATTTGAGCACAAGAAGTACATTACAACACTACTTTAGGTACTGTAACACTTGAATTCTCAGTTTCTTTTTTTACTGTTTTTTTTTAAGGTATGAGTTTGATAAGTTGATGAGCTTGATCATTATTATTGGTCATGTTGACAAGTGTTTTTATTGGTTGTGATTGAAAATCAGGTTTTATTACACCAAATATTAATTTCTTAACTCATCTGAAGTGAAAACATTGGTATTGTGCTTTCTAAAAAAAAAAAAAATAGAAGAAATGTCATCTTTAATTTATAAAGTAAAACAAAAATGTAATTTTGTTCAAATAAAAAAAATGAAATTGTTAATTAAATTGATTAAGTGATAATTTATACACAGTATACAGTATATTATAAATGAAACCAGCTAAAATAAGCTACGTCTATAGTTTATATAATAAATAGTAGTTTATATAATAAATACAGTGTGATATGGCTTTACATTAGCACTGGTGGGAGGTCTGCATTGGTGTTCCCTTAGTGTCCCAACAGTGACGATATGCAGCCATATCTCACTGCTACTTGTGTGATATTGCATTTATAAAATAGCTCGAAGGCATAATCATGTATATCAAAAAGGGAATCAAACACGGAGAGTCTGAAAAATCCCTTTGTATGAGGACCTACTTTCTTACATTTCTACATTCCTTCACATCTGCAGCTGGCCAGAACAGCAGAAACTTTTGCTACTTCACAAGCAACACTTTAAACCAATTTGAATGAATCCAATGATTACCAAAGTGATGATAAAACAGGTGATTTTAAGATTATAAAGCTGAATCTACAGATATTTCCTAGTGTTTCTCAATCAGGAGATCACATTAATTAACCCTGAAATAGCCAAAGCAAAACAAACCCTACCAGATTACTAAGGTATAAATACAACACTACAACATACTACAGAGAGAGATTGATTTGAAATGTCACTTACCTGTTTTATAATGATTTGATTAGATGTAATGTGAATTTTTTTTATTGATTTTTTTTGTTTTTCTCTTCTAAGAAACTATTATGCAATCTCTGTCGTCATCTTGTGGCAGGACCTTAACCATCTTTGCTTTGCTCAGTGTGACAGGCTGATGGCCGCCGACACACTGAATCTCAGAGATTATAATTATTTTAAAATAAGCACTATCCTTATAATAAACTGCATAGTTGCAGTCTAAACAACTACATTCTCACCTAAAAACCTCAAAAGTACATTATGTTGTCCAACAGCTGCAATATTTGTCAAACTGCAGTGAGTTTATTGATCTGGTGTCACTCTACTATATGTGGGTGGAGGAAAACACTAGGGTGAAGAGGCTATATGAGTGTTGATATTGCAGAATGTATATAAAATATATATAAAAATAAACACATTTATAGTATAATAATAATAATAATAATAATTATTATTATTATTATTATTATTATTATTATTGGTATTATTATTATTATTGTTGTTATTATGAATACTCAACAAATGTTTACCCAACAAATAGTGCTGTAGTGTCTGTTCAGTTCATCCAGACCATAATGTATTTTTTTCTGGTTCTGTGTTATTGCCTTCAAATGCTTAGTAATGAGTTAGCCAGACTGAAGTATCATTATCCGCACCACTTGAAGGCCTAATAATGGATTCACTGTGAGCAATTTTTGATTTAATTGCAGAGTGTATCATTTAAATGTGTTATATTACCTTCTCTTCTATTCGCAAGGTGAACAGTGGCATGAAAATTATGTAAACTATGCCAAAATCCTAGAAAAGCAAGGAAAATCTAATGAGTATTAGATGTGACTCACCCATTTTACACAGAAAATAAATTTATAATAGTGTTAAAGCTATTATTATGTTTTAAATGACGTACATTCACTCATGATTAAAATGAATAAATATAGTTTTTTTAGTTTCAATCACATAAATGTAACTGTTAAGTACAAGGTAAAATCACATGTGAAACATTAACATCTGGCTTTTGAACCTTTTTTTTGTTTTGTTTTACAAATGATACATCATTTTATGCGAACGTGTTGATAAAATATAACATTTCTCAATATAGTAGCCAATAGAAATGGCTAGCACAAAAATATGATATGGGAAAATAAAAATTGGTTTAGTCTTGTTTGCTGTATGCTTGCCCAAAGGGTTAAGTTATTAAAAATATATATTTTAAGCCTATTTAGTTGCATATCATTCTAAAATTGTTTGAAGAATGACCAACAATTACAATGAATATCCATGCAGCTTTTGTGCTTAACTTCTAATGACTTAACAAAATACTTTATTCACATCATAAACTATGTATTATACCAGGATAACTCTAGCAATAACTAATCCTGTTTGTGCATGTGTAATAGTGTGAAATATGTAATTAATACTAATGTAGCTAAAGTACAAGATGAATAAAAGGACAATTCTTTTTTTTATTCATCCATTCATCAATCAATCTGTTGGTCCACCAACCAACCATCCATTTATCCATTTATTGTCCATCATTTGTAAATCCATTTATCAATCAGTTTGTTGGTCCACCAACCAACAAACCATCCATCCATTTATTCATCCATCCATTTGTTGTCTATCATTTGTAAGTCCATTCAGCTGTTGGTTCATTCATCCATCAAGCAGTTTGTTGGTCCACCAACCAACAAAACATCCATCCATCCATCTATTCGTTGTCAATCGTTTGTAAATCCATTCATCTGTTGGTTCATCCATCCATCAATCAGTTTGTTGGTCCACCAACCAACAAATCATCCATCCATCTGTTATCCGTTTCTTGTAAATCCATCTATCTATTGTTTCATCCATCCATCTATCCTTGCACCAATCAGTATGTTAGTCCACCAACCAACCATCCATCCATTCGTTGTCCATCATTTGTAAATCCATGAATCTATTGTTTCATCCTTCCATTCATCAATCAGTATGTTAGTCCACCAACCAACCATCCATACATTTGTTGTCGATCATTTGTAAATTTACACATCTGTTGGTTCATCCATCCATCCAGTCAGTCTGTTGGTTCACCAATCAACCAAACATCCATCCATCCATCAATCTATCTATCCATCCATCCTGTCAGTCTGTTGGTCCACTAGTCAACCAAACATCCATCCATCCATCTCTTTTCCATCCATCCATCTGTTGGTTCATTCATCCATCCATCCATCCATCAATCAGTCTGTTGGTCTACCAACCAACCATCCATCCATCCATTTGTTGTCTATCATTTGTAAATTCATCCATATGTTGGTTCATCCATCCATCCATCAGCCCATCCATAAATCAGTCTGTTGGTCCACGAATCAACCAAACATCAATCCATCTATCCGTCCATCCATCCATCTGTTGGTTCATCCATCCATCCATTTGTTCACCATCGTTTGTAAATCCATCCATCTATTGTTTCATCCATCCATCCATTCATCCATCCATCCATCAATCAGTTTGTTGGTCAACCAACCAACAAAGCATCAATCCATCCCTTTGTTGTCCATCATTTGTAAATTCATCCATCAACCAAATATCCATCCATCGATCCATCCTTTTGTTGTCCATCATTTGTAAATTCATCCATCTGTTGGTTCATCCATCCATCCGTCAGTATGTTGGTCCACCAACCAACCAACCATTGATTAATTTGTTGTCCATTGTTTGTAAATCCATCTATCTTGTTTCATCGATCCATCCATCAATCAGTAGGTTGGTCCACCAACCAACCATCCATCCATCCATTTGTTTGTCATTAGTAAATTCTTCATTCTGTTGGTTCATCCATCAATCTGTTTGTCCACCATCCATCCATTTGTTGTCCATCATTTGCAAATCCACCCATCCATCTGTTGGTTCATCCATCTATCCATCTCTTCATCAGTATGTTGGTCCACCATCCATCAATGCATCCATTCATTTGTTGTCAATCATTTGTAAATCCATCCGTCCGTCCATCCATCCACCAAGCAAGCAAGCAACCAATCAGTTGGTATATTTAATTATTATTATCATCTTCATCAACATTACTATGCCCCATCTATCCCATTCTCTCATCTCCGTTTGTTTATTTATTTAATTAATTTATTTTTGTTGACATTATTATCGTTTTATTTTATTATTACCTCTATTGATACTGCCCTCTAAACCTTTTTCTTGTTGTGTTATGCCGACAAATCAAAAACTGCATATGGGTTTAGACTGAAATAAGAGTGAGTAAATATAAATTAAACAATGTCATATGTAGGTGAAAACTATTCCTTTAAGCAAATGTTATTCGGGAGTAATGGCTGTGATATCTGCAGGATCTCATTATGTAGACAATTGTAGACACTGACGTACCTTTGTGTGACATTCAGCTTTCACAATCCTGTTGATATTTGTCTTTTCCTGTCTGCATTTGCTAAGGAAAACATAGCATTTCAACAAATAATATGCTCCATGTTTCTGTGATATTCCTATCTGTGCCTTGATTCTGCTTTTGAAGCCAGGATTTTGCATAATAAAGACGCTTGTTATGTTGAAATTCTCTGGGAGCGTTTCAACACTAAGCAACCTACTGTTATGGCCTTTGGGCTGTGCTGAGTCTCTGATCGGATGAAAAGAAAATGAGGATGTCCCAAAGATTGAGGGCCAGTACAAATTATTTAGTGAGACAGATTTTCACCTGCCTTAAATCAATGTCCCAAATAAACGGAGAGAAGAGATCTACAATTGACAGATCTGGTATCAATGACTGCTCAGGAATTATTTAACACACATTCAGGCCCCCTAAACGAAAAGGCAGGGCCCTATAAACAGAAGGATGGTTGGGGGGTCTGGAGAGACTTATCGTTGTGTCTGGTGAACTCTGGGAGAGACAGGAGATCAATAGAAAATCAGTGCTGAAGCAGAACTGCTGGACAGACTGCAGGCAGAGCCATGGCGCCACAACTGCTCACCATGTGTGTTTTTGGTCAATGCATACTCTATTTAGTTGTTTGAATTTGCCAAATTTGGTTTGTGTAATTATGCAATTGATTATTTTTCAATTCAGGATTTCAAATTGCCTTGAAATCAATGGAAGTGCATTTTTTAATCAGCTGTTGGTCTGCCCATCCTTTCTGTCAATCTGTCTACCTATCTATCATTCTTGGTCCATCCAACAATCTTTTGTTTATTGGTCTTTGCCATTTGTCTGTCAGTCTGTTCATCTATTTTGTATTTTTAGCTTGTTCATATATCATCTGCCACTCCCTTGGCCTGCTCATCCAGTGTTTCACAATCCATCTATCTGCCCATTTTTCTGTTTGTCTATCTGTCGATCTATCAGTCTGTCCATCTGTTCCTCTGTCCATCAATTCCTCTGTTCATCCATCTATTGTTTGTCTGTCTGCCCATCAGTGCACCCATTTACCCATATAGCCTTTCCTCCATCCATCCATCCATCCATCCATCCATCCATCCATCCATCCATCCATCCATCCATTTGTTTTTCATCCATTCATTTGTTGTCCACCCATCCATCCTTTTGTCTATCAATTTGTCTGTCCTTGCATTCATCCATTTGTTGTCCAACCATCAATCCATCCATTTTTTGTCCATCCATCCATCCGTTCATCCATTTGTTGTTCATCTATTCATTTGTAGTCCATCCATCTATTTGTTGTCCTTCCATCCATCAATTTGATGTCCATCAATCAATTTGTTGTCCATCCATTCATCCATCCATCCATCCATCCATCCATCCATCCATCCATCCATTTGCTTTCCATATGTTCATTTGTTGTCCATCCATCCATTGGTTGTCTTTCCTTCCATCCATTTGTTATCCATTCATCCATCCATTTGTTGTTCATCCAAGTATCTACCCATTTATTGTGTCACCCATTGGTCCATCCGCCAATATATTGTCCGTTGGTCTGTCCATCCATCCATCTATCCATCCATCCATTTGTTTTCCATCTATAATTTGTTGTCCACCCATCCTAACTTTTGTCTATCCATTTGTCTGTCCTTGCATTCATCAAATTGTTGTCCAACCATCCATCCGTTCATCCATTTGTTGTCCATCTATTAATTTTTGTTGTCCTTCCATCT
>CAIGQQ010036011.1:3872729-3889105 GCA_903798035.1 Danio albolineatus
CCTTCTTGCTGTGAGGCGAACGTGCTACTCACGCGCCACCGTGGCGCCCCATATATATATACATATATATTGAATTGTAACATCTGTTAGCTTGGTATAATAATAATACAAGCCCTTAAACATGCATTGTCCTTGCACTGTTTTCAGTTCAGGTGAGATTTTAGTGATGCTGTGACCACTGAACTAATAATTGTTGTCTGTCAGCTCAAGTTAATTTGTGCTTTAATTTTTTCTTTTTGTTTGTTCAGTGTAGGTTGCGCTGGACTGAGCGAGCTTTGGACCTCCTTGATAATCTTGTTGAGAGGTGAGAAAATAACAGCTCTGTATTTTATAATTTTACATGATGTAAAAATGCACCGATACACACACTTAAGCAATATCGTATATTGTAAAGGTGTCTTTACGTCACCATATTTCTTAAAATCAAATTATACATTTGTAATTCTTCTGTAAATGCATTTATACATCTCTGAACAGCACTGGCAGTGTGTAAAGACACAAAATCAGAAATGCTTCTGTGCCTTATTTAAGTGTAAATATGCTATTAGACTCTGTATCAGGCATGAGGCCACAGGTAAGTACAGATGACTGATAGAGTCTAAGCACAGTTCAGAAATTTCAGAACTCCTGGAACAGCTGACCAAATAAATTGAGATATTACAGACATTAAACTATTTATATTAATCATTGTGTTATGACAGTTTACTGACAGGTTTTAGCTATTCCAGTAGAAATCTGTGATCAGGAGTTTCTCTCTGATTTTGCAAGTTTCTGGGCATGTGAATTAAGCACACTGATGAACATCAGTGCACAATTGACCATGTAAAATGGACCTTATTTGCCCACCAAATTTGCAAATGTGATGCACCTTAAAAACTCTCATAAAAGACTAGTCCTGCAGCTAAAAGTGCACATTTTCATAGTTTTTTTTTTCTCTCTCTCTGTCTGTTTAAAAGACCCCTGGAGATGATCACTTGCAGCCTTCCAGTTGTTAGTTCTCCATTGCTAAACTGGGTAAGTACATGGTTTTTGTTGTTGTTTGGTCCTGCATACATGTGCAAATTTACAATTTAACATTTCTGTTTTAAGGTTGAAGCAAACATAATTTGGTATATGGAGGAGTAGGAGCAGCAGAGGTGAATCCATCATGTCCTGGAGCTGGGTCAGTTGGCATTGCTGTGTGGAGTTTGCATGTCCCCCACAGTCCAAACACATGCAGTATAGGTAAATTTATTAAACTAAATTGACCGTAGTGTACGAGTGTGAATGAGTGTATGGGTGTTTCTCACTGTGGATCAAGAATGGTTTAGTTACCTATATTGTTCAAAATATCATGTTTTGTGTTCATCTGAGGAGAGATTTAGAACAAAGGGAGGGTGAATTAATGATGACAGAATTTCCATTTTTGTGTAAAATATCCATTATAATAAATGCAGTGTACTGTTTGTGTGGCATGGATTTAAGTGCTGTTTTTGTTTATTTATTTTTAGATTGCTGAGGACGGGTATTTTATACCCACACACCAAAGATAAAGTTTTTAAGGTTTGGGGAGATGCGTCACTGCGGATTCTCTCATAGAGAACCTTGGATCTACCAGTTCAAGCAAACATTTCCTCTGGTGAGAATATCCTGTATAACAGCTGTGTTTTAATCCCAATTTGTAGCATTTCACCTTTGATATAAGAGGCTTGTTTTGAGTTTAATTATTGTGTTTTTTCTGTTTGATCTAAAGACAGTGATGGAGATCCCGCTTTGGAGATGGTGCTTTAACAACTCTGCCAGCTGTCCTTTCTTCACTGCCATACAGATTGTGCGACCCTCATACCAGGAGGCAAAACAAGAATTTGTTGATTTGCGACCTCTAGGTGCAATATTTATGACAATAAAATTTGGACATTATCTAATTCATGTGTGTATACTTGTATTTCATTCAGTACTTGAAGTAGGAGGAGCAACAGAGACAATACCCTTTTGTCCTGCTGCTTGGGGATGATCTAAACTGCTCTCAGGCGGTTGTTATTGTGGGAGGAGTGGCACTAAATTCATGGATTTAAATAAAGTATTGCCAATGTATTAGAAGCTGTGTTTTTGTATTTACATATAAAGATGACTACTACTATTATAATAATATTATAAATATGAATAATATATTATTATATAGTGGTTAAGCCACTTGCCAAAATAACCCAACAAATCAGTTATTTTGTAACCCAAATTGTTGGGTTAAACTTAACAACCCAATGGATTGGGTTAAAATAACCCAACAGAAGGTCGGTGCCAAAATAACCCATCTATGGGTTACTTGTTGGGTTATTATTAACCCAACTTTTTTAAGTGAGTACACTGTAAAAAAAAAAAAAAAAATCTGTAATTTTACGGTTTATTTCCGGCAGCTGTGGTACAGGTAGGTTGACATGTTCTTGCAAAGTTTCTTATAATCAGTTAAATGTCTGTTAAATGTCTGTATCAACAGATATTAAGTAGACAGTCTACTATTACTATTATGGACCATCAAAATAAAGTGTTACCCAAAAGTGTTCCCACCGCACATTCAAAAATGATAAAACTCATTTGTTCAACTCTAGTTGACTTGTAAAATTAGCCGATTTCCAAACATATGGAGAGGTGTGTTCCTTTAAGTCTACAATTTGAAATAATGTCTTTGCATTTAAGGAAACCCATGTTTACCTAATATAAGGTTCAGTTCATAGCAACTTATAGTCAGACTATAGCCATTGACTTTGGCAAGGCTTCCAACCCCTGTGTTGCATTCTGCATTCCTAAGACTTTATGTTGGGCCCTACTGTACACCAATTCAGTGCCCAGTCTACTTGGTCACCTTTTTCCTCAGAACCCCTGCAAAACATATGAGACCATATGAATGTCAAAATCCTTTTTTCAGCCACACCAAGACTTAGAGGGATAGTTCTTCCAAAAATTAATATTTTGCCACAATTTACTTGCTCTTCACTTGTTCCAAACAAGTTTGAGTTTTTATTTAGCTGAACACAAAAAATATACTGAAGAATGTTGGAAAGCTGTAACTATGGATGCCACTAGTAAAAATTTTTTTTTAAAAATATATTATTTTGTGTTCAAGAGAACAAAAAAACAAAAAATAGTTTGAAACTAAGAGCGGGGAAATTACTGATATAGAAATATTATATCAATACAAGTATATCGAAATAATGTCAATTTATACTAATTATAGAATTTACATTATTTATGCTAAGAATTACACTGTTTGCTTGAATATTAAAATGCATTTCAATTCAATTCAATTCATCTTTATTTGTATAGCGCTTTTACAATGTAGATTGTGTCAAAGCAGCATGCATTATAAAAAGTTTAAACAGTGTCAGTCCAGTTTTCAGTGTTGAAGTCCCGAACCATGCAAGCCAGTGGCGACAGCGTTGAGGAAAAAACTTCACCAATTGGCGAAAGTGAATAATTAAAAAACCTCGAGAGAAACCAGGCTCAGTTGGGCACAACCATTTCTCCTATGGCCAGATGTCTTCCTGTAATGAAAGATTTCATTACATTCCACTATAGTAGGTGTTAATGTTGAGTTTTTTTTTGTTTTTGTTTTTTTAAGGTAGCAAAGTCATGCAAAGATCAGTTAGTACAATAAAGTAGAAAGATGCAAACGTATGACAAACTTTCATTAAAGTGTTGGTTTGCTTGTTTGCTAAACAAACTGAAAAAAATGTTTTTATTTAGTTAAAACAAACAGGTCAATTTTATTAAATGTTTTCCTTTTGGGAAATCATTTGAAGTTGGATAAAGGTAATAAATTGCAGTATTTTGCAGAATCTTACATTATTTATCATGATCATATCATAATGAGGGGAATTTGATGATTCTCACTCCTTGATTTTTCATTTTTGGGTCAACTATCCCTTTAACCTAGCAGGGGCAAGCTTCAGGACCTGTACACGTCTCTAGAAGTTGAAATCAGAATTATTAAACCCCCTTTGAATGTTTTTTTTTTTTTTTTAAGATTTCCCAATTGATGTTTAACAGAGCAAAGAAAATTTCACAGTATGTCTGATAGTATTTTTTCTTCTGGAGAAAGTCTTATTTGTTTTATTTTGGCTAGAATAAAAGCAGTTTGTAATTTTTAAGAAAGCATTTTAAGGTCAAAATTATTAGCCCCTTTAAGGTAATATTTGGCCAATAGTCTACAGAACAAACCATCGTTATACAATAACTATTATGCTTAGAAATGTGTTGAAATTTTTTTTTTCTGTGAAACAGAAATTGGGGGAAAAAATAAACAACAAGACTTCAACTGTATGTAATTTAATCTTCTAATTCATTTTCTGGTTGAACTACCTATCCAATGCAATTCAACTATCATTGTATCAATCATTCATTCATTCATTTTCTTTTCGGCTTAGTCCCTTTATTAATCCGGGGTCGCCACAGCGGAATGAACCGCCAACTTATCCAGCATTTGTTTTACGCAGCGGATGCCCTTCCAGCCACAACCCATCTCTGGGAAACACATCCATACATTGTCATTCACACACATACACTATGGACAATTTAGCTTACCCAATTCACCTGTACCGCATGTCTTTGGACTGTGGGGGAAACCGGAGCACCCGGAGGAAACCCACGCAACCACGGGGAGAACATGCAAACTCCACACAGAAATGCCAACTGGCCCAGCCGGGGATCGAACCAGCGACCTTCTTGCTGTGAGGCGAATGTGCTAACCACTAGGCCACCGTGGCGCCTTGTATCAATCAAAAGCTCTTGAAATGTGTTTTGCTTTCAGACAGACTGAAAAAAAGCACTGCGTCCCAATCAGATTAGAACTTACTAAACTGAGAAAGCGATTGCCAGTTTTGTGTGCAGTATGCATCATGCTGTTGTCTTGCTGAGACAGAGACTGATGTCCACCCACCTGGAACAACACAAACAGTCCCTGAAGAACCTGTCCAGACAGCAGAGACACTCGCTACATGATCCTTAAAGCCCCACGGGAATCATTCTACCACAACCAGACGTCTGTCTCTTTATTTCTTAAGAACTACTGAGCTTGCTCTCTTTGCACAAATCCCTCCAGTACACCCCGCAAGGGAAGACTCAAGTAACCGAGAAATAGCGAGCGAAAAAAGGAACATCTCATTTTTCTCTTGTACTTTCCAAGCAGTAAATTCTTTTTACATTTTTTTTTCTTCTACAAAATAATGGTTGCAGGGGGAGAACGTTACAGAGCCGCGATCCAATTATAAAGGGGCGGTGAAGAACCCGAGACATGACACGTAGTGAACAGCAGATAGAGAGGAGGAGCAGGAAACTCAAGCAGGTGTTGAGACTCCTCTTTGACTGAGGGCGAACAGATTGCTTCCATCCTGCCAACGCTCATCTGCATGGTAATATCAGCTGCCCCCTGCTAACCAGACAAAATGATAAGGCCTTCTGCCACAAGCAAACCCAGAGTAGTGTGTGAAGACATGTAATGCATAGCTCTGATGCTTCTTTATGGAAATGCAGCAATTCGTGTCAGTTATTGTAAGGCTGTGACATTTAAGACCCATCGGCCTATCGCTGAGTATCTGTCAGAATAGTTTCTGTCATGTATTCTGCATCGTCAGCACGAGTTGAACCCTAGTAGCCAGACCTTTCCACCAAGGAATTTTGTGCTTAATTGATATCTAATAGACATTTAAATGTGGACAGCTTGACTAAAACAAGGGTAAATAGCTGTTTCCAATCAAAGAGGCAAATTAGACTTGTGACTTGGAATATTCGTGAATAAAGCACTGTTTCCATCCAGGAGTCAAAGAGAATAAAATGTTCTCTTCTTGATAAACCGATGGCAAATATTAAAAAGAAATGTGGAATTTGCTGAGGTACCTGTAGGAGAAGTCACTGTGGGAGCACTGTTTTTCCAGCCTGATCTCACGAGAAAACGTAAGCATTTTCAGTCGTATGAAAATGTACGATTTTAAAAAGGGTTCGCCACAACAGAAGAACCTCCAACTTATCCAGCAAATGTTTTAAGTCCTTCCTGCTGCAACCTCTTACTTGGAAACATTTATACACATACACTCATTCACACACATACTGTACACTACAAACAATTTAGCTTACCCAATTCACCTATACCATGTCTTTAGACTTGTGGGGAAAACCGGAGCACCTGGTGGAAACCCACGCAACCACGGAAAACATGCAAACTCCACACAGAAATGCCTACTGACCCAGTCGAGGTTCAAACCAGCAACCTTCTTGCTGTTAGGCAATTGTGCTACCCACTGCAACCCCGTGACACCCCTTCACGGCCAATCACAGTAATTTCTGTTGAAAACGTGAACACAACAGATAATCAGGGATGTTTAAGATCTTGTTCAACACCGCTCCAATGTTAGCAGGAAATGGACAGTACCGAACTCATACTTTTGACAACCCTAGGTAATAATACCAAAATTCTGTGGGGATGGACTTTGGCTTAAAGATTTTAGAATGACCAAAACAGTATTTCAGATATTGTATAATGTGGTCAGTTCACTGGTTTGTCCATTAATGCCGTCCCATCATCAATTTCGGTTATCCTATCATCTTTTAAAACCAAATCACATGATTTTTTTTATGTGCACGCTGGAATTTATTTGGTATTTGGCAGTTGCGATTTCCTGTTGCTCTGCTGTTTCAATTGCTCTCTTGCCGAGTGTAGCTGTAGCTTAGCTTGCCTGCTTTACTTAGCTTGTCTGTTCTGCTTGAAGATTGGTTTTTATTTTAAATTTAATTACTAGTCGTCACAATCAAACTCTGTCAATCAAATGAAATAATAACTCTATAAATATTAAATATTACCACCGTGAGCACATTACGTTAGCATCGCAGCTATCATATTTCAACAATTCAGTTGTAAGTATTGTTAGCCTGCTTTTTAGCTCATCTTTGACCTGTTTTCACTGGCATTTCCATTAAGCAGTTTTTTACATGACATTCCAAAATGCGCACAAAAATAGGTGGATGGAAACGTAATAAAAATCTAATAGACATCTAAGAGTAGTCCAAAACTATATTAGTCATCAAATACACAAATTAGACAGACTTCACGTGTAATCATTCACTCCTGTGTATTTTGATGATTTTTCTAGTTTTTGGCTGTTTCTAGACATCTATTAGACCCAAATTTATGTCTCTAAGACATCTACGGTGTTAGACTAGACGCCTCACTAAGATGTAAAGCAACACAGGATGCCAGTTTTCACAAATTCTAACGATCAATTGTTTACATTAATGATCAACTAACTGATTATTCTTTAACCCTAATTGCACAAGATGTGTCTTCCGCATTGACACATGTCTCTCCTGCATGACAGGATGTGCAAATGACACTGTAGAAAATGCTGGGTTCCATACAATCACTTTTTGTTGCAACAAGATGAAGCAATAATTAATTTAAGCTTTTTTTTTTTTTTTCCAAAATTTACAAATTAAAGTGAATTGAACACAAAACAGTTAAGTTGTCCCCCCCAAAACCCTCAAGAACTGTGTTGTTTTAGCTTATTTTAAATTGTTTAAACAAACAGCAAATGTCCTTTTTAGTGTACACTGAAAAAATGCAGGGTTCCACACAATTCCTTCATGTTGATCCAGCAAAAATAGGTTAATTTAATGTAATTGTTTCATGGTCGTTCCAGCTAAATTTGTAAAAAACAAAAAAAAAAAACTGTAAAAGTTGTCAAAAAAACCTGTAAAAGTTGTCAAAAAAAACTGTAAACGTTGTCAAAAAAACTGTAAAAATTGTGTCGTTTCAACTCATTTTAAATAAGTAGTTTGAACAAGCAGCAAAAGGTTTTTTTTGGGTGTGAGAAGAATCTGTGGTTGATAATATAACCGATCCATTTTATGATTAATTGTAATGATGGCCAATATTCAACATGTCAATAGCAGTGCCTATGTGAGAAAAGGTTATTGTAAGTGTATTTTCTTTCTAAACGTGCATTGGGTATTGTGAATATTTATGCCATGTTCGCATTATGATTTTACTCCTGATTTTCATTTGCCGACAGGTGTTGTGAAATCGCTGACAAATGCCTGAAATCAAAGACAAATCTGTGCTCATTCGTGCAATCGAAACAATCAAAGACATGATCATAGTGAAATATTTAACATGTTAAACCTGGACCTGATGGCGATTCCTGCCAAACTCCTGCTGTGTGGAAGTGCTCTGTCTGAAAAAGACATTGGCGTTGACCTACAGCCAATGAGAGAGGGCGGTGGGGAGCTTGGGGAGGAGTTATAAACCACAAAATCAGGACAGTTGCTTCTGATAAAGACTTCTACTCTGGATAAACTTTTTCACCATTACAGACAATGCAGTGATTTTTAATTAATCATTGGTATCCCTAAGTGCAACCAATCACAGTTTGTTTTTCATTTGTTCAGGAGTATGACTATAAGGTAAGTAAAGCAAACTCTATTTTAAAAGTCTGTGCCTCAGACATAATTTATTTATTTAATTTTTTGTTGATTCATATATTTATTGTCACAGTTGTGAACACAAATCTTTACTACTTCTATCATGGGGTTTGGCATCGAGGTGGATTGTTAAAGATTGCGACTTTCCTGTGTTTCCTGTGTTTGGTGTGTCATCAGACATTGAGCCAACGGTACATGGGCATGACGGGCTGAGACTAGTTAAAACCCATCAAACGTTTTGGTAGTTTGAGCATCCTGAATGCATCCACTGGTGCCATCTGTGAGAGAGAACTTGGCTGTTGAGTTTAGCGAAGCAGTCAGCGCACATGACTAAAGTGATGAAAGGGAGCAAAGAAGTCATGACAGCAGCGACAGAAGGCAACACTAATTTTGCCTCATCTTACCTGAGCATTCCAGTATCTGCATATTTTCATAACAACGTGTTATTTGGAAAGAAGAAAGCAATCAACATGATTCACATTCAAATTGGTAGGGTATATGTAGTTCTAATGATCAATATACAACTGCTTATTGACACTTGCTTATGTATACAGTTTTTATTTTTCTTGTGCAGTCACAGACCTGCAGGTTGAACTCATTGTAGTCTTTGTGGTGTGTTTTCTGGCACATCTTTTTAGCTCAGACGAAATCAATGAAATGTCCTAAATAAACCGCTTTCATCAAAATTTAAAAATGGGAATTTAAAGAGACAGGTTACACTAAAATTATGTCTCTCATTTTGACTTCTGTAGAACACTAAGGAAGATATTTTGAAAAATGCTAGAAACCAGTAACCATTCACTGTAAAACAAATGCCGGGTTAAGCACAATTCCTTCATGTTGTCCCAGCACAAATCGATTAAGTTTATTATTTTTTACAAATTTAAGTGGATTGAACATAAAATAATTAAGTTGTTCAACAATCGTAATGCTTCAGCTCAATTTAAATAAGTAGTTTGAACAAGCAGCATAATTATTTTTTTTTTACTGTTGACTGCAATATTATTTGTTTTTTTCTGCTATGGAAGTCAATGGTTACAGGTTTCAAACTTTTTAAAAACAATTTATGGTGTGTTCAACATGAAAGTCATGGAGTGTGATGGCCAGCAGTGTGTCCCCACATTAAACAATGGTATAAATACACACACAACCACATTCATAAAGTTTAATTTGTGATTATACACATAATTATGACAGACACAATTTGGTTCACTTTCACATTTTCATTTCAATTATTTCATGTCATAAGTTACTAGTTTGGAGTGCACACTTTCTAGTCCTTTTAACAAGAGTTATTGATATTTTTTTCTTTGAGTTAAAGTTATATGTGGGAGCCAAGTTCAGCGTGGCTCAGTGCACCAGAGACAGCATCCTAGCCGAAGTCCGGCTGCTCTAAGGGACCGGCTGGCATCATTTGCTGACACTTTGTTCCGCCTGATCAAACCATCATGCAAATTGGCTGAGGGTGTGTTGAAATGTTTATTTCTTTATTTTTGTTTATTATTTGAATTGCTTAGTTTTGTTTCTATATTGGTTAATTATTTTCAGTGTATTATTTGACTATGTTTGGTGGTTGTTTTGTATTAGTTTGTGATGTTTAGTTTCCTTTTCATAATGGACTTGTCTTTTGTGTATTTAAGTCTCGTTTTTGTGTTTGAAGGGAGGTCTGTTTTTTATTTTTCTCGTTGTTTGTTTGTTTGATTTGGTTAAGTTGATTTGTTGTAAGCCTAGATTTGACTTGAATTTATTCAAATGCTTTAATTTGTAACTTTTTTCATAATTAATAAATTGCTTGGTCCCTCACATGAAGGTTTGAAACCACTTCATGATGAATAATTGTGAGCAAATACTTCTTTTGAAGTAAACTATCCTTTTAAAATGAAAATGAAGAACAAACCGCAGTCATTTTCGAAGCTAAAAAGGCTTTTGACTTTTAAATGTGACTGATAAACCCCTTTAAAATACCTTCGGTCACCACACAAGTAAAATCACCACACAAGTAAAGAGCAAACATTTATTTGGCAATTTAGTACTTCTATTTCACATCTGCCGTATTGAACGTTATGACTTGTGGTTTGTCTTTTCCCCCTAAAGTCTCTCATGCAGCGTGTTTGCTCTAAACCTGCAAAAACACTGACCTCAGTATGAATGGACACCTTATTTCATTTACTACAAATGAAGACAAAGCTGCGAGGGATAGAAGTACTGTTTGTTCAGTGAGTTATATTGCTGTGGATCAGGATGTCAATCGATTAGCCAACAAAACACTGAAAATAATTTGTTACAAAAAAACAAACAAAGAAGTAGTTGGACAAAACATTCTAAAGGGAAGATCATGTTGGACGTTCAAGCTATTTTTTCTTGCTCTAGTGTGAGCTATAAAAGTAATGATTCGATTAAACATCATTTAGAGCAAATACGGGTTTGCAGATATTTTTTATTGTCAATGTGAACTTGGTCGAAACTTCAGTTTGAAGGGATAGTTCACTCAAAAATGAAATTCTGTAAACATTTACTCATCCTTTACTTGTTTCAAACCTTTATGAGGTGCTTCCTTTTTTTGAACACACGAGTGTTGTGAAAAACGTTGGTAACCTGTAACCATTGACTTCTATAGTATTTAGTGAATATTTTGCTAGCATTTGTTTGTTCTTCTTCAGATGTTAGTGGTTACTGGTTACTTTCATTTTGTGTTTAACAGAAGAAAGAAAATAAAAGTTTGGAACGACTTGAGGAGAGAATATGATTAAATGTAAATTTTTGGATGAACTATCCCGTTAAGTCAAATTGCAACAAGTCTGTGGCTTTAATCTATTGTGAATCTTCTTATAATAACTAATTCATGAAAATTAAGCATTCATAGGAAACTTGGAACATTGTTTCTTTTAAGATACGAGTCTAAAGTAAGAAGAAAAGCGTCAGAAGATATCACATAAATATTTTTTATATGCATATAAATATATATTTATTTCTTTAATACTATTTTATGTATGATGTGAGACACTATGGTCTTGTGCTGTTTTATTTATTCAAAGGGCAGAAGAGATAAAATGTTATACATTATTGTCACAGAGCCAGATATACTGTTTAAGTCACAAATAATAGCGCCTATGAATTTCTACTTAAATATTTCCCAAACAATCATGTTTCATAGTATTCATTCATTCATTCATTCATTTTCTTTTCGGCTTAGTCCCTTTATTAATCTGAGCTCACCACAGAGGAATGAACCACCAACTTTTCCAGCATATGTTTTTATGCAGCGGATGCCCTTCCAGCTGCAACCCATCTCTGAAACATCCATACACACTCATTCACAAACATACACTACGGACAATTTAACGTACCCAATTCACTTATAGCACATGTCTTTGGACTTGTGGGGGAAACCGGAGCACCCGGAGGAAATGCAAACTCCACACTTAAATGCCAACTGACCCAGCCGAAACTCGAACCAGCGACCTTCTTGCTGTGAGGCGATCTTGCTACCCACTACGCCATCGTGGCACCCCGTGTTTCATAATATTTCCTATAATATTTTTTCTTCAGGCGAAAGTCTAATTTGTTTTATTTCAGCTAGAAAACGTAGCCCTATATACATGTCTGGAGTGCCAAATATGTCCCAAGAGCTACGTTTTTGTTTTTGTGAATCCACCAGAGGCCGCTGTGTATGCTTTATGAGATCTCAAAGTTCTCTTGCGAGTGCCATTTATACCTGCTGTTCTTTTGTAAATCCACCAGAGGCTGTTGTCGACTGACTGACTGACTGATCGACTGTCCCACCCTCCTCCTAACCTAAACCCAACCAATAGTGTTTTAAAAAGCACAGATTGACCAGCGGCCACCCACTTCCCTAAACCCAACCAACAGTGTTTTGATAAGCAATCCAGAAGAAGAAAAGCACACTGATTTTTTACCATATTTTTAGATTTTACCACATTCTCACCCTGTTATTTACTTGTTTATTTTTTGACTTTTGTTTTTGTCTTACCTGCTTTCTGCAAATCATTCTTCACCAGACTCCAACTCTGTCGTGGTCAACTCCTTTCTATGTCTGAAGTTCGTCGACGTACTTGGTAAGCCACTGGACAAACTGGCTAACAGTTGAAAAAATGTCCACACAGAGGTAAGCGGTTAGCTGATTTTTACCACATTTTTAGATTTTACCACATTCTCACCCTGTTATTTACTTGTTTATTTTATTTTTTGACTTTTGTTTTTGTCTTACCTGCTTTCTGCAAACCATTCTTCACCAGACCCGAACTCCTTCGTGGTCAACTCCTCTCTGTGTCTGAAGTCCGTCTAAGTACTCATCAAGCCACTGGACAAACTGGTAACAGCAGGAAAGCTGTCCACACTGAGGTAAGTGGTCAGCTGGTAAGCATGAAAAGGACTGGTGTCATACCACCCTCTAGTATTCGTTTTAAAAACGAAATGCAGTCATACATATTTCTGGCTACATAATTCGTGATCTCTAGAAATGTATATAGGGCTTTGTTTTCAGAATGAGTCATGATACATTTTTTAAAAACTATTGTAAGGTCAATATTATTAGCCCCTTTAAGCATTTTTTTTCAATATAGTCTACAGAACAAAGGACTGTTATATAATGACTTGACTAATTACCCTAACCTGCCCATAACTAATTAACCTAGATTAGTCTTTCAATTGCACTTTGAGCTGAATACTAGTATCTTGAAAAATATCTACACTGTAAAACCCAAAAATTTAAGGTAACTCAAACCATTTGAGGAAACCGATTGCAACAAATGATTTAAGTTCAAAAACGAATCCTATTGAGTACTGTGAACGTAATCCATTTAAGTAAAAGAAGCAATATGAACACAGTAGAACTCAATAATGAAGAGAACTCAAACCAACTGAGTACTTAAAACCCATTGAGTTAAGGCAACTCAAACCGTTTGAGGAAACCGATTGCTACAAAACTATGAGTTACATGGGTACAATGAGGTATTTACTTAACTCACTACCTTCAACACTGAGTTCAAAACTCTTTTCAAATGAGTAGTATTATCTTTCAGTAAATTTTGAGTAAACTACACTCATTTTCATTTGATAAAGTTGGCTGTTGGGTTTTACAGTGCAGTGAAGAAAAATTCTGTACGGTCATCATGGCAAATATAAAATAAATCAGTTATTATAAATTAGTTCATTCATTCATTCATTTTCTTGTCAGCTTAGTCCCTTTATTAATCCGGGGTCGCCACAGCGGAATCAACCGCCAGCTTAACCAGCATATTTTTACGCAGCGGATGCCCTTCCAGCCGCAACCCATCTCTGGGAAACATCCATACACACACATTCACACTCATACACTACGGACAATTTAGCCTACCCAATTCACCTATACTTGTGGGGGAAACCGGAGCACCCGGAGGAAACCCACGCAACCACGGGGAGAACATGCAAACTCCACACAGAAATGCCAACTGACCCAGCTGGGGCTCGAACCAGCAACCTTATTGCTGTGAGGCGAACGTGCTACACACTACGCCACCGTGGCCCCTATAAATTAGTTATTCAAACTATTATGTTTAGAAAAAAAATCATTCCATTTAACAGAAATTGTGGGAAAAAAATACAGAGAGGGGCGTCACGGTGGTGCAGTGAGAGGCACGATCCCCTCACAGCAAGAAGATTGCTGGTTTGAGCCTTGGCTGGGTCATTTGGCATTTCTGTCTGGAGTTTGTATGTTCTCTCCGTGTTTGTTGTTTCCCCCATAAGTCCAAAGACGTGGTACAGGTGAATTGGGTAAACTAAATTGTCCATAGTGTATGCGTGTGAATGAGAGTGTATGGATGCTTCCCAGTAAAACATATGCTGGATAAGTTGGCGGTTTATTCTGCTGTGGCAAACCCAAATTAGTAAACGGACTAAGCCGAAAAGAAAATGAATGAATGAGTATACAGAGAGGCTAATAATTCAGGAGGACTAATAATTCTAACTTGATTTAGTGTAATGCAGTGTAAATCACTGTTAAGGAATATTAAAAAGACAGCAGGGATGGCAAAATGTAATTTTGGACAATGTATCTACAAAGACTGCTATTGCAGGACAAGTGCAGCAATAAAAATAATTGCTAAAATTGTATTGCCTTTTCAGTCAGCTCAGCCGAAATAATATATCTTAAGATTCATTTTTCTCGCTTAACAGCAAATTAATGGCAAGTGAAGAAAATATATCATTTTTTATTCCAAACAAATTGCCTTTTATTTGCTGTTCATTCTTTAAGTCTAATAATGTGCACTAGACAGCCTCAAACAAATCACATCTATCCTGATGAGTAATGCTGCTTCTAATGTTGTCGTATTTGCTTACTCATCAATATTCAAATACCCACTATAATTGTGGCCAATAATTAGCCCCTGCTAAAGATGTTTGGTCTATAGGAGATAATTAACATGAGTCAGCACAGAGAATAAATGACTGTAAATGGCAAGAATATCACCCCTCGGGTTCTTCCTGAATCTCTTCTCCTCTTGTGCTGGACAGTGGCTGTGCCGGAGGGTTGAGGAGGAGATGATGTGGCTCTGGAGATTTCTGCCTGGTTGCTCTTTGCAGGCTGCGTGAAGGGGAAGGTAACCAGCAGGTGGGCCGAGGCTTGAAGGAATTTTCTTGCACATGGAGGAAATAGAACAGAATGGTTTCTATGTCACAGTGAACAAATAGCACCCTCAATCAGAAAGCACATGACCTGTCACACACACACTGAGTTGAGAACACGCATACACACACACACTGACACACCCAGTGTGCCTGTACTTATGACATAAAATCCTTTCTTAGCCCTGCGGCTGATGCTATAGTGGCATAGTGATATCCTTGACATTTCATAATTTCATGCCCAGCAACACCAAGCAGCTTCTGGGACTAACTAATATATTAATATATCACATATATTCTGGAGATTTCTGTACATTTTATTTTATATACAGAACATACACAGGGTGGATGAAAAGTAGCCATTTAAATTGGTGATCTAAATTTATAATACTACCTTTTAATTGGCTGTACATTCATTCATTCATTTTCTTGTCGGCTTAGTCCCTTTAATTATCTGGGGTCGCCACAGCAGAATGAACCGCCGACTTATCCAGCATATGATTTACACAGCGAATGCCCTTCCAGCTGCAACCCATCACTGGGAAACACCCATACACACTCATTCACACACATACACTATGGACAATTTAGCACAATTCACCTATACCGCATGTCTTTGGGCTTGTTGGGGAAACCGAAACACCTGGAGGAAACCCATGGGAACACAGGGAGAACATACAAACTCCACACAGAAATGCCAACTGAAGCTCAAACCAGTGACCTTCTTGCTGTGAGGCGATTGTGCTACCCACTGCGCCATCGAGACGCCCCCTAGGCTGTACATAATAATGAATTTATATATTATTGTTTATTTTCAATATGACACCTTTTTCTGATTTCTTTCATAATCAGTCCATCCATCCATCCATCCAAATAGTTCCCATTGGTCATGGAGTTATAAAAGGTATAATCCAGACATTGAAAGTCTGAGGTAAATGATATTGTTGTTTTCATAGTGGCTATTAAAATCCTGCAAAATGATCTTCAATCTTAAACAATTTAATTTTGATGAGAGTCACAACAGAGGCCTGATTTCTGTTCATTACAGGTCATGAAAAGTTTTTTTTTTTTTGACTATGAAACTCAGCAAAAGGGAATTTGACATCCGTTCGTCTGTCTGTCCGCCTGCCTGTCTATTTATCTATCTGTTGTTCTGTTCTGTCTGTCTATCTATCATATATTTGTCTGTCTGTCTGTCTATCTATCTGTCTATCATCTATTTGTCTGTCTGTCTATCTATCTATCGTCCGTCTGTCCGTATATCTATCTATCTATCTATCTATCTATCTATCTATCTATCTATCTAT
>CAIGQQ010036011.1:3898415-3917210 GCA_903798035.1 Danio albolineatus
TTTTACTGTGCTCAAATTTCTTCGTTTACTCAAATGAATATAGATGAATATATAAATGTGCATATATATACATATATACACACACACACACGCACACACACATTCAGGTAACCCAAACCATTTGAGGAAATCGATTGCAAGAAACCATTTAAGTTCAAAAACTAATCCTAATGAATACTGTGAACTTTATCCATTTGAGTAAACGAAGAAATTTGAGCACAGTAAAACCCAAAAAATAAAGGTAACTCAAACCAGCTGAGTACTGTAAAACCTATTGGTTTAAGGCAACTTAAACCGTTTCAGAAAACCGATTGCTACAGTTAAAAAAAAACAAATCCATATGCATGAGTACTGTGAACTTACTCCATTTAAGTTGAAGTAATGAGGTGATTAGTTAACTCATTACCTTCAACAATGAGTTCAAAGCTCTTTTCAACTAGGTAGAATTAACTTTCAGTAAATTTTGAGCTAACTACACTCATTTTCATTTGATAAAGTTGACTCTTGGGTTTCACGGTGTATACATATTTCTAGCTACGTAGCCTACCACTGTTTTCTGTATTTTTGTGTATTATCTATACATTTACAAATATCCTAAAACATGACACACCTGAAAGAGTGAGTGTGTGGTAAATACGATATTAACACACACACACACGAAAACACGAGAAACAAAAACACTGCAGAAATTGCTGTCCATGGTGCTGAATCACCATAACTGAACCCTTCAGCACATAAACCCGCCTTAAGTGGTTTGTGGAGAGAATTAATGTTTGTAGCAGCAGTTAGACCTGTATACAGAAATGCGCCTGTGGGCATACTGACTTTTTTCTCTTTTTTGACGGTCGTTTACTGCGTTTAAATTAGAGTGTTTTAAATTACGCCAAAGAGCGTAAGAGTTGCATCAATATCGACAGCTGAAATGTCAAGCGATGTGTAATGAGTGAACTCTGGACGCGGAGGTAAATGCAGCGTTGACGCTTTTATTGATATGATCGTAAGCAATCGATCTCCCGTTCCACAAAACACGAGTGTGAAAGCGGTATTTCAGCGGCTGCAAACCTTTATGGCTTAATCAGCTGCAGCTCCATTCACTGATGTCAATGCATTCACTGCGGGAAACATTCCTGCGCTCGGACCACGTCATGTTCGCTGTTAATCCCGACCATCTGCTGGATTTCCGTTGACCGGGTTGGGTGTTATGCGTTGAACGGTGGTCAAAGACACACGGTAACCTGTCTAGTTATGGCAAGCCACATTAGCATATATACTACCTAGTCTCGTTTTGGAGTTATATTCAGTTACAAGTACTTGTGCTTTAATGGTTTATATTGAAACAGACTATTGCATAATGTTAGAATATCATACTGTTCATATTATATCATTAAAGTGAACTGAGTGTGCTTTGGTGATTCATGTGACATTAAAGCAAAGCCAGAGATGAGAGTTCATAGTTGTATATAGTCTACTCTTTATAGTGATGATACTGTGAGTGCTTGATTTTTGACTCAGCTTTAGAATATATTTTGTGTGTGTGTGTGTGTGTGTGTGTGTGTGTGTGTGTGTGTGTGTGTGTGTGTGTGTGCGTGTGTGTGTGTAGGACATGGTGCGGGTGGGGGTGATGGAAAATATGACAAGTGCAGTGATATCATCAAAAATGTCATTCATTCATTCATTTTCCTTCGGCTTAGTCCCTTTATTCATCACAGCGGAATGAACCACCAACTTATCCAGCATATGTTTTACACACCCTTTCAGCTGCAACCCAGTACTGGGAAACACCCATACATTTTCACATTTACACTCATTCACTATGGCCAATTTAGTTTACTTAATTCACCTAGTTCTTTGGACTGTGGGGAAAACCGGAGCACCCAGAGGAAACACACCAACTAGAGGGCAACGTGAAAACTCCGGGACCCAGCCGAGACTCGAACCAGTGACTTTCTTGCTGTGAGGCGACAGTGCTAACCACTGAGCCACCCTGCAGCCTCATCAAAAATGTACCATGCAAAACATTTTATTATAATCAGAGACTAGTATTATATTTATAGATGAACGTGTGTGTAATTATGGTTAAACTATGAACTATGGTTAGTGTAGTGAAACAATAGTCTTCATAAACTCTTTTATTTTCATACAACATGGTTAATTTTTGTAAAGAGTTAATATATCATGATGGAAGTAAGAGACTCATAGGATACGTATGCATCTATTTAAAGTCTATAGATTATATAGATTACTAGATATTATATAGGCTAACATATTCACAATTAAAGCCAAAAAAATAAAAACTTTTCATCATTTTATGAGGAATTTAAGACTCAAATATACTTCCAGCTAAATCGAAGAACAAACTGATGTGATGTCATTTCAAACAAAATCAGGCATTTATTTGAGGTTTAAAGCAGCTTGCCAAAGGGTGATTTGTGGAAAGGTTTTCTTCTGCTGGTAAAGACTTTTGAACTATATTGGCCTGTGGCAAAGATGCAATAGGTAGGTGTGCTCCAGGGATCTACCTAACTTGACACGGAAATCTTCTCAATTTAATTTAACCAGGTAAATCATTGAAGTCTGTGTGTACAGTTTTTCAAATATATATATTTTTTATGTTTACAGTAAATGGTTTGCTTTAAACAGTACTATTAAGTGCTACTTTATATAAATAAACATTACATTAATTGGCTGGAGTGCAGAATTGCAAATATTTTCCAAACATTCATCCACTGGTATTTCTTAACTGCTTTCTTGCACTGCTTTTTTTTTTTTTTTTTTTTTTTTTTTTATGAAGTTTGTAAACTAACTTTGGGGGAGCACATTAAGATAATGAACAGAACCTCCTACCTTTCTCATATCTTGATCCAACATCCCTCCTGGAGGTGGCAGAGGGAACACTCTGGGAGCAAGTTTGACACTGAGCTTGAGCCACATTTCTTAACAAAGGAATTGTATTTTCAAACTCAGAACTCTCTCCCTGGACAGCATGCCAAATACACTTAAATTCTTGTACTGTGAGAGCGAACTTGTGAATTGAGAGTAAAGTGCAGCGCACATATTTACATAATAATCTAAACAGCACTCTACACATCATGGGTGGATTCAAGGTGTTCAATCTAACCAATTTTAATTCCCAGAATGTTCTATCAAAGTAAAAGATTTCAAGTAAGCCTGCCACACATTATTATTATTTTGAAGGTGCAGTGAGTCTCTCAGCTATTCAGAATAGGAACATTGATTTCTGGTTCCCAGAACATACCTAGAACGTTCATTGTTGGTTAGCAAGGAAAGATTTCTGTATGTAAAATAGGGCTGCACTACATTGGAAAAATTTAGCATTGCGATATTTTTTATTTTGCAATATATGTTCTGATATAAATACAATTTCACCAGACGACTTAATATCTCTGTTTGGAAAGAATTTATAATGTTAGGTCAATTGGGATGATTCTGCAGTGGGAGTGCATTACCATAGAATATAATAAAAAATATATAAATGTTTGAGGTCCCCTGACACATTTTTTTGTTGTTTGTGCTACTTGCACTAAATTTCTGTATTTGCATGTGGTGCTGTGGGTAGCACAATCGCCTCACAGCAAGAAGGTCACTGGTTCGAGCCTCGGCTGGGTCAGTTTGCATGTTCTCCCAGTGTTGGCGCAGGTTTTCTTCGGTTGCTCTGGTTTCCAAAGACATGCACAATAGGGGAACTGGGTAAGCTAAACTAGTGTATGTGTGTGAATGAGTGTGTATGGATGTTTCCCAGTAATTGGTTGCAGGTTGAAGGGCATCTGCTGTGTAAAACACATTCTGGTTAAGTTGGCGGTTCATTCTGCTGTGGCGACCCCAGATTAATAAAAGGACTAAGCTGACAAGAAAACGAATGAATGAATGTTTACTATTTGCATCTCTATAAAATCTAAAGCTATAAACGTTTTGGGGTCCTCCTACAATTTTTGTTGTGGTCTGTGCTTTGCATTGCATTTCTGTATTTGCATGTGTTCATGCATAACTTTCTATATATACAATCAAGAAAAAGATACAATTGAAATAAAGTGTTTTATCATTTCCTGTAACTAACAGTATTTAAATACAGTAACTGAAAGATAAAAATAATAATAATTAAATAAAATGAATCATAGTTAAGGTCATAGTTAAAATGCTTTTAAAGTCATTATACAACAATGCAAATGATAAATTATTATACAAATTCAACAGTGCATATCCTGCAATGCGACTATTGCGAATGTTCACATTGCGATATCGATTTTGAAAATATATTTCAAGAGTTCACACTTAGCTGATGATTGGTAATAAGGCTAGTTTGGCACGCTGTCCCGGGAGAGAGCGCTGAGCTCATAAGATCCTCGAGCTCGGGGCTCCCTCCCGTTTGCAGGGTAAGAGGGGAGTTTGAGCTCAGGTAGATCTCGAAAAACCCCCGCCCTCCTGCTGCTTATAAATTGCTATGAGGGTATGCTGCTGATGGAATTTGGGTATAGTGCTGATTTGTTTAAGTCAATTTACTTATGTCTCATGTTTCAGACTGTGGGAGGAAACCGGAGGACCCAGGGAAAACCCACGCAAGCCTGGGGAGAACATGAACTCCGCACAGAAATGTCTACTAGAGGCACAAACCAGCCGTGTCAATCATAAGCACGCGCTTCTCTCGAAATTAGTTTATAACTTCACACTGTGCAGCCCTAATGTACATTGAAAGTTCCCTGTAGATAAAAAGAAAGAGCTGTTACATTTTCTTTTCTCTTTAAAGTTTGTCTAAAATCTAAATTTACATAAATTATTTAAATTAATCTGTGCAAGTTAATACACTTAAAAAATGTTTGTTTGGTAATCTTCAGTGAAAATCTTCTGCTTTGTAGTGGTGGTCCTTTGTTGTTGTCAGTTTGAAGGCTTCATCCACAATATTATTAACCACAGTTGCCATTAGTTTGCTAAAAGGGAATAATGACAAAAGGTAAGCCCTGCTTGGTACATCAAAAGTACATCAAAATACTAAAATAAAAGTCTCAGCAGTTTCTGGTCGCAGACTTTAAAAAGTTGTTACAAATAAACCTCCCTGCTACCTAAATACACTGAAAAAAATATTTTTGCTGCTTATTCAAACTATTATTAAAAATGAATTGAGATTACATAATTCTTAAGGTTTAGAATTTTGTAAAAACAATTAGGTTAACTTAATCAATTTGTGTTGAAACAACATAAATAAATTATGTGGAACCCAGCATTTTTTACAGTGTAGAACGTTCTTAGAATGTCCTTTTTGTTGGTTACCCCATAAAACAAACTGGAACCATATGGGAACATTATGGGAACGTTATGTGTTGCTGGGAGGAGTATAATTCTGCTCAGGTACTTTCAATTTACGTTTACCAATAAACAAAAAGCAAACATACATCGATTAGCGTATATATGATTGTTTCTGAGGAATAAACGCTAAGGCAGCTTGCCATATTCCGTAGTTTTCTTTACCTTTTCCGTCGTCTCCGAGCACTAAATCAACAGCACTTCTCACAGAGAGGCGCAGAGTGACACACGTATCAAGTATTGCGAGCGTCAGTCTGAGCCAATCCGCGATGACGTCCTGCGCGCTCTCTCCCAATCCACACAGCAGGCGAGAGAGAGCAGCCGTTACGCGGATCATCCCAGGCAGTGGCTGCTGCTGCAAAACTAGTTTGTTTAAGCAGCTCCACCGTTACGATGAGGAATTTGCTCTGTCTAACCGCTGCACGGGCAATTAATTAGACCTCTCTCTCAAATTCCAACGTCCCATGTGTTACATCGACTTATCGGAGACATTTCGAGTTATTAATCCATCTTCAGTCGCGTGTGGAGAGCGCTCGCCGCCTGAGGAGAACGCACTTTTGATATACCTTTTGGATGGAGGGAAGGCGCGGAAGGCAGTGACTGTGTGGATTAAGCAGGCGGGGAAGTACTTGTAAAAAAGGTGCTTTGGTGAAAAGGTCTCCCTGTTGAGATTTGATTTGACTTGCCGGGTTTTAATGCGGACGAAAGCTCGCGCTCGAGCGAGGTGCGTCGACGGGCGGGAGGAGAATGGCACGAGCTTCCGCGCTTCTGAGGGGAAAACAAGTACTTGGCTTTCTTGAGGGGCGTCGGGCACATCGCGCAGGAATTTGACTGTCCCTCAGAGTGCGTATTTTGGAGATATATATCTATTACGTCGAAAGGAAGAGAGAGAAAAAACGTTTGGATTTTAGTGTCTTTGGATATGGGCTTTGGGGAGTTGGATGCCTTCATATCACGCGCACCTTTGAATTCAGCGTGAATCCAGTGGAGCACAACATGGGAAAATAATGACAAGTGAGAAGATTCGGTTCCTCTGACCCTCGGTGCTTCAAGCAGGACTGGCGTTCCTTCTGCTAGGTAAACTTTTCTGTCTGAATATTGTGCGGCTTTTCTCATTTGAACTGTCCCTTCAGGTTGTCCGAATGTCTTTTTTGAGAGTGTCTTTGGACATTGAGATTTGGTTTTTAGACAAGGTCAATAGGTATTTTCATGTGTGGATTTTTTTATATACAAGTGCATTGAATTTGTTTACAATGGTATATAGTTGAAGATCAGCTTCATGCATTAAAGATATAGCCTTGATTTGGTCTGAGTGCTTGCATAGTTCAGATAAGGGGATGGATAGGTTGTGTGTGTGTGAGTATGTGTGGTTGTGTGGTTGTTGGGCGGTGGAGAGGAGGTTGTGTTGAAAGATTGAGATGAATGCTTTTATAAGCATCCACATCCTGCTCAGTATTCAGTATTTGTGACATTAAGAGTGATTTTCTTTGTTTGTTTGTTATGAATATATTTATTTTTTGTAAACGGACTCTGAAGCAATGAAGTAATAGTCTTCAACATTGGCACAGATCCAGTCGATGATACAGGAGGCGTATCCCAGTCATATGAGCGCTTGGTTTTAATGCAGTTTTTCTGATAAAGCAAAAGTGATCTTTTCTGTTTGGAGGAATACACTTTATATTGCAGGGTTGGAATTGCAAAGTTTTCCTTTCTTGTGAATTACTAATTGACAGAATATTTCTAGTTTTATATGGTTTTGGTTTTAAATGTCACGTATAAAGAGGGGAAAAAATGCTTTACGTGAGATAAAATTATGGAGGATTTTGCTGTAGTCTAAATATTTTCATGCATTTGAGTTGTATGCTGCTGCTTGATTATTCTAAATACATGCAAAGAGACTGAAGTCGTTTAAACAGATTCTTATATTTCTGAAATGTTCAGCAATAGTTAGACCTTCTGTTATACATTTGAAAATTCTTAGCATGCTTATGAACCTTTAGATTTCTTAAGTGAGTGATTTGACTATCATGCTAAATCTTTATATATTTAAAAATATCAGTTATACATATTTTTTTTGTTCTTAAACTCAAACTATATCTAAATACCCATTATTATGCCATAAATATGTGTTTTATATTAAACTGAGTAAAGTTTCATTGGTTAATTTATCAGATTGTCAATTTGTATTTATTTATTCTTTAATTGCTTGCCAGTTAATGCAATTACTATTATATACTCTTGTTCCAATGTTCGTAAAATATCAGTATATGAGAGATGCTGTTTGATTTGAAGCTGCTGTATATTTATGTGCAAAATATTGAAATGTTCACACCGACTAGATGGGTAACTGAACTGCAGCTCTTCCACTGGCTGGTGGTGCTATAATTCAATTTATGGCTCACACAGCAGCTCTTTAGGGCCAAGCACACAGCCTTTCTGGATGAAGGTCTTGGAAACTATAGTTTTATCATGCTGACCTCACATTGTATGTGTAAAGACGGTTATATGACTTATATTAGGGTATTCATATTACAGTACTTTTACCAAACTGAACATTTAAAGGAATTATTATGCAAAAATCACTTTTATAAGGGGTTTAAACACTGATTATAGCCAGCGTCTAAAGGTAAAAACTAATTAAATCTATTTTTTATAATCACACATTTTATGAAAACACTTTGATTGACATTCTCTATTTGTATATGTCATCAGAGTGGGAAAGCCTGCTCATTAGTGACAGTCTCTCTCTCCTTAGCATAAACAGCCCTGAGTGAGAAGCAGCCGTCTGCCATTAGAGTTTTCACCTGCTGAAGATAATGTCATTGACTAAGAGGCATTGCGAATGTGGAGTTTTCTATGTTTAACTACATAGACTGTATGGTTAGCGTTTGTCCAGTTTTGAATTTACTGCCAGTGGTGCATAGGCGTTTGTAGCCCCATCCTATTTTGCAAAGATCTCATTTGAATTTAAAGCGAAAAGTATTTTTTGCTGCTTGTTCAAGTACTTATTTAAAATGAGCTGAAACAAAACAATTCTGGAGATTTTTTTTTGGTGGGGGGGGGGGGGGGGGGGGGGGGGGTTGGGGGGGGGTACATTTAACTTAATGGATTTGTGTTGGGAATATATGAATGAATTGTGTGCATTTGCGAACCTTGCATTTTTAAAAGTGTAAAGGATCAATTTCAAAGAGTAAACAATGTTTTGTGTAGTGTTATAAGCTAAAAATTCACATGCACATGATGTCTAGGGACATTACAGACTTATTTTACAGTACATCTTGTAAAAAGGGGCATAATAAGTCTACTTTAAAGTGTAATTTGTTTGTCAGAATGCTTTTATGACTTATGGTTGACTGGTATGCTTAAAGTACACAAAAAAAAATGATGCAAAATAGTTGCAAATAATTTATGCGTTGACTTTAAACAAACAAATTCATCTTTACTAATGTTCAACTTAATTTGTTTAAGCCCAAAGAAATTGTTTACAACCATTTATCCTAAAAATAAAAGCAAATTAAAGGAATCATCTTTGAATCTTTTTTTTTCAGTGTAACCAGTTATTTTAACATCATCTACTGCAGTGTTTCTCAACCACGTTCCAGGATGACCACCAACACTGCATGTTTTGGATATCTCCTTTGTCTGTCACACCCATTACAGCTCTTTCACTCAATGAGCCGATGATCTGAATCAGGTGTGTTTGGTTAAGGAGACATTAAAATTTGCAGAGCTGATGGTCCTCCATGAACGTGGTTGAGAAACACTGAGCTTCTGTTTGTGTAGCAGTGATCCTCCTTTATTACATAACATTGAATTTGAAATTAGCCTGTTTCCTAGCACCATAGGCTGTTTCTAAAATTCTCTGCTGGGTTGGATGTGGTGCCAGGATGCCAGAAAGTCCTTCAGACTTGTTTAATTACTCTTGCTGAGCTCAGACCCATGATATGATGAGATAGAGCCAAGAAGCCAGCAAGAGTGCAATGATTCCCACTGCTTGCGTGATTGTTTGAGTAAGGAATCGGAAAGAAAGAAAAAAAATCTGTTATTGCACTAGGTTTATCACGCTCATTGAGTTATTCTGCATAATCTGAGCTTTCCTGCAATGATGCAACTAGTAGGCCACATTCACATGTTGTGCTTGATTTCTAATCGTACAGAAAGCTGTGCGTTCACGTGTTTGAGATGGATGTTGGTGGGACGGTTTCAGTTGTGACTTTGCATGTGAGCAATTAGGAGACATGTGGACTGTGCTGAGATGGTGAAACCCAATATGGCTCTGTTTACGGATGTCTGGAGATGCAGCCATGTCTCTGGTTTGTTCCTGTGCATTCTGTGCTATAAATAATATAGAAAGTGACCTGAAAGCTATACATAAAGGTCAAAGACAATCAGGGTTTTTCATATATCAAAAAAAAAGAAAAGTGTAATACAGCTTTAGAATGTGTTCTGTTTACATGAATGTTTTTCTGAGCAAATAAATGAATCACTATTTACCCTAATTTACAAGCATTAAAATACCAATTAAAATGAAAAATACCATTCAAATAAAATATTATTAATGAAATCAGGCAATTAAAAAAAAAATAATTTGATGACAGATTGAAAGACTCCATTTAAAGATCACATCGCAGCCTCCAAATAATAATTGATTAATACTTGTTTGTACCCATTTGACACCAAGATATATTTTTAAATCATTTAAAGTGTAATGATATTTAGTACGGTCATATTTTTCTGACTTGCACTCATTAAAATGCATGAAAGAATAAGTAGGTTGGATTGTTTGAGGCTTAAAAGTAGACACTCTTTGTTTTTGCTTTCTGTGAATGTGAAGTCATATTTATTTGTTTAATTTGATGCAGACACCAAAATGTCTTGTCTCGTCTCTGACCTATATGTGTGTGGATGCGGAAAGAAAAGTACACTATTTCTTTTTACTGAAGAAATTGTGTCAAGCATTGTTAGCTGAGAAATTGCTTGGATATATAACGCACAATTACAAAAATATTACATTTTCACTCATTCGTTGATTTATTTATTTTTTCGGCTTAGTCCCTTATTTATTGAATGAACTGTCAACTATTCTGGCATATGTTTTACACAGCAAATACCCTTCCAGCTGCAACCCGGTACTGGGAAACACCCATACACACGCTCATTCTCACATACTCATTCACCATGGCCAATTAAGTTCATCAATTCACTTACTGTATAGCGCACGTCTTTGGACTGTGGGGGAAATCGAAGCACCCAAATACCTAACCACTGAGCTACCGTGCTATTATGTTTTAATTTCTTGAATTTAATCTTTCTGATTAACAATTGTATTGATTCTCAGGCAAATTTTAGAATAGAATACAGAATACAACTCTGTAAAGAATCAACGTTTTAGCCTATTAGCAAACCCAACCCAAACTAATCCCTAACTATGAGATCCTGGCTTGGCTATCATTGAATACAGTTAAAGCCTCCATCTTTATATAATGAAGAGAAAATTAAATAATATACAATTGAATTTAATCCTAAATATCTTTAGTAAATCTGTAGAATTTTCTTTTTAAACATACTCCACTAATCTGGATGTTGCTATTTATAACTTCAAACAAGCTTTGGTGGCTTTGTTTGATGTCAAAATGTATGGGGTTAAATAATCTCTTTCAGTCAATCATCCTTGCTGTTTTCTATTGGAAATTTGTGCAATATCTGCTCTGAGTGGTATAGTATTTGCAGGCCTGGTTGGCCAGCTGTTGACTGGCCTGTCCCTGAGTTCAGTCAGCTAAAACAGACGAATTGAAACACGATAAATCCATGAGTCAAACAGATGAATGTAAAGTAAACATGTCACAAAAGATTTGATATACTGGATGGGAGGTCAAAACCAAGGGTTGCACATTTTGACCTCATGAAAATACTGAAATACATAAGCGTTTATGTGTTATGGAAATCTTGTTTATCAATATGTGTACATTTTTTTCCCCCTTAAATTCTGTTGCTTGGTCTTGGTCTGTCTGTGTTTTTCAACTGTTTAACCTAGTAAAATGTTAAAGATAGCGATTCTGACTGATTTACACAGGTTTTGGCAAGATATTTGATAAAACTCACAGCTCCTAAAATGCTAATTGTTTGATATCATACAGCTTTACTATTCTTTTTTAATTTGAAGAGTGTTTTAGTCTTTCATTGGCTCATAGGCAATTGCGTTAAATAGGCCTTTCATAACACTTCATCTTTTATAACATGAGATTTGTACTAAGTCAACTCAAGGACAAGAAAAACTGAATGCTCAATAAACATTTTTAACCTATTTATGTTGATGAAAACAACGCAGTGCACGCCGGTTGAAAACTAAAATGCATTAGTGTAAATGGGACCTGAGTGACTATTTTGTTCACTGCTTTGGTTCACTGCTGTGTTTGTGCATCGAGTGAGTGATCGGTGTCGATATAATGGCGTCGGCGAACTTGGTACAAAAGGTGCACAACCAACCAACAGTATCTGAGGTTTTCGCTAAAATTACTAAGTACAAGCGTGAAAGAGAAAGATTGAAGCAGTGTACTGACACTGTGACACGTTACCTGATAGATTCAAAAGACAGAAGAGTCGTTAGATAGAGACAAGATTAATTAAATATCACATTTAACAACTATAGTGAGACGCAATTCAGCGGTACATGCTTGATAAACTGTCCGATGTGCACTGCTCTTTGGGGTTTTGTGCATTTTTTTGTTTTTTTAAATATTAGAGTATGCAAAAAATACACTAAATGGGAATACATACAAACAAAACAAAACAACAACAAAATCATGAAAGGAAAAAACAACAACAATACATTCAGATACTGGCAAATTCAAGTGTGTGTGTGTGTGTATGTGTGTGTGTTTGTACATGAAAAAGTAACTAGGTGGAAGGTCAGAGTACATACATAAGGAAGAATATTTACATATATACATAGACAACATGTATAACAGTCAATAAATTATGCAAATAACAGATAAATAAATCAGATAGAAAAAAAAAAACAGTCAGTCAGTGGTAAAGAGTGATAACAACAATAGTAATAATGACAGAAAAAAGGACAACAGTAATAACTGACAATAGCAACCATAATATTAATAATAATAATTACCAGTACTACACCAACTACTACTTCTGCCACATCACATTGCCACATCAACGACTACTACAACTATGATGTCTACTACTACTGATACCACTACAACGACTACTACTACTGGGGTTTTGTGCTTAAAAGAGATGGAGCTCAGACGAGTGCATGACAGTGTGTGTGTCTGTGTGTGTGTGATCACGTGATGTGCGTTTTCAGTGGTATAGTGAGGATGGAGGGCTGTTCAGAAATGCTAGATGAGACCCCAGTGTGGATGCGAATTGTTTTCGTTTTTAAAATGGCATTTTAAAACTAAAACATATTAGTGTAAACAGGGCCTAAGTGTGTTTTTTTCACGAACGGGTTTGCAACGGGGGCGGAGGATTGCGATGCCAGCTCAGCATCGTGACGTCTAATGACCCAACCCCTACAGAGACAGTTCAGAGAGTAATAAAAAGAAAACAAAACATAATCTATATGAGTATTAAATATAAAGTCATGCTGAATCTATATAACATATTGAGTATTGTGGAATATCTAGTTGGCGTTGATGTTAAGACATTTGCCAGTATTATTTTTAAAATATTACACCTCAGACCCCCAAGGTTTTTCTGTTGTCACAGGTAAAACCCTGCAGTGTTTCAGCAGATGCTGTGAGGTGCCACCTGAATCTTCTGGAAGCTATTTTTGAGTCACAGAGGACAGAGTCACTGGGATGTAAAAAGCTTTCGGGCAGGCGTTCAGGAAATATTTGGCGAGAGACGTGAACTGAAACAATTCCAGTCAAAACAGCCAGATTTTGAAGCGGCATCAAATCACAACACAGCCACAGTGAGGTCATGAGCAGCTCTAAACGTTGTGGATGTCGGATTTGGGAGTGCTGGCGTTCGGTTATGAGGAAAGTGTGCTTGTTGTCAGAGTGACAGTTGAAGCGGCGAGGTAAAATGGCAGAGAGGTTTGAGAGGGAGTCACTTTAGGGGGTGTTTGTCTGTGATAATGAGCTGTCACCGAGGCACCGGTGGCTTGTTTTGATCTTGCCACCCTGCTGCTTTAAGCAAGAGAAAAGTGACAGCTGTGAATAGAAATAGATTCTGTGTCCAAATGCCAATGAGGCTATAATGCCATTAGTTATTTCTATGTGTTTGGGAGCGGAGGCTTCCTTTTGTTCTTGGCGTAAATGTGTGTTTGCAGTAATGGACAATAGTGGATGTGGCCCGCTGAGGCTGGATATAGACAAATGATCATGAATTAGAGACCATCAAGTTTAAAATAGGAAATGAATCACTGTAGGGATGGCGAAGTGACAAATGATAAGTTATATAATCTAATAATATCATAATAGCATTGTCAATACTCTCTAGACTTCCCTACCATTCCCTGCCTCACCATACCAAGTTTCCCATCTGAAATGAAGCATTTCGATTTTATCAAAGATATTTTTGTTGAGTTGTATGTTCAGTATTACATGATTAACTGTGTGCATTAGGCCTGTTACGATATCTATTTTTTGTTGTACGATATATTGCCCCAAAATATATCGCGATAAACGATATTATTGTCATTTTAAGACCATTATAGGCCACTCATTATATAATGCCAGAATGGCAATATAATAGCATCATAACGCAAGTACACTCTTCAATAGAACACATCATATTTTGTTCTTAAGAATATTTAATTTAATTTAGTAATTTAAAAAATTTAATGATCAGGCATTGGAATCAAATAATAATAAATGTTAACAACAAAAAAAGCAAGGTAAAAAGTAACAGAGGCTGCAATATCTGCTAACACATCTATTTTCAGTTGTCAGGCACCCACATCAAAATATACTTTAGTCATTTATGGTTAATACTGTAGTGTTTTTTTAACCATACTGACACGGACACCTCCAATAGAGATATAGAGGTTGTGCAATCAGCTCAAATGTTGCAAGAATTGGTTTTTACGTATATATTGCATCACCAAAAATTATTGAGGTCATGTCCATGTATTGTGCGATAAGTCAGTATATTGATTATTGTGACAGGCCTAGTGTGCATCTACACTAGGGCTGTGCAATTTGAAACCAAGAATCACTAACAGGATATTTCACCCTAAAATGAAAATTACTTTAATTTTTATTAACCCTCATGTAGTTTCAAATGTGTTCTTTTCATCTGTTGAACACAAAAGAAGATATTTTGAAGAATGCTGGTTGCTGGGACCCATTGACCTCCATGGAAAAAGAATAATTACTATGGACATCAATGAGTCCAATCATCAATGAGTGTGTTTAACAGAAGAAAGAAACTCAAATAGAATTTTTTTTTCTAACTGAAAGGTGAGTAAATGATTAAAGAATTGTCATTTTTTAGCAGGAACTTTCCCTTTAACAGTAACAATGTGGTACACACATTAATCCATCTTTGGCATTTGTTTTTTGACAAAAATATTCCTTATTGGAACTTTACGCTGCACCTTTAATCACTGGTGTTACGTTCCTTCCTCATTTTGTCTAGGGTTAGGGAAGGAAAATAACAAAGTAAACTAAAATTAAGGGAGAAAAAAATAACACCAAATTAATGAAATATGTAAAAGGTTAAATAAACTAAAGTGAGGGAACACTCCAGTCCTCTGCCTCAGAAATGTAAAACAACCACAAAAGGTAAACTTAAATATTTTCTTCTTATTAAATCAACAACAAAGGAAGCATAAGTCTTCAGGAGAAGGATTAACCAAAACAACAAACAACTTAGGAGGAGTACTAAATAACCTAGTTCAGGTAAAATAAATCAAAGAACAAAGGCTTTCCTTAACTCCTTTACTATAAATAAACACAGTCAAGCATGTACAAAAATAAAAATGGCACCCTCTCCCTACAGCCTTATTTCGTAAAATCAAAATGTCAATAAATAAACAATACAAATACCTTTTAAATACCAAACAAAAAGTATAAAATAATAACAGAAAGCAGACACACTGCCTGTAAGTTCCACAAGACAAACACCAAGTTTCTTAGAAAAAACAAGAGAAGTTAAATTATACCCAATAGCTCACTTCACTTCTCACACTACACAACACACCCACAAAATATGCAACCGACACAAGTCTGGAGCAGGGGGGAAGTGAACTTCTCCTCGGGTTGAGGCACACTGATCTTTAGTAGCAGCATGTCACTGCCATACACTCACAATGATGATGAGCCCCACCTGAGCCTAATCAGCTCTACCTAGTAAGCAGGCAGAGAGAGAGAGACAATGGAATAATTGGAGAGAAACACAAGCACATACACACACAACATAACCACTCCCAATGGGCAATAAACACGATAAATAAACATTCATTTATTCATTCATTTTCTTTTCGGCTTAGTCCCTTTATTAATCTCGGGTGCCACAGCGGAATGAACCGCCAACATATCCAGCATTTGTTTTACGCAGCGGATGCCCTTCCAGCTGCAACCCATCTCTGGGAAACATTCACACACTCATTCACACTCATACACTACAGGCAATTTAGCTTACCCAATTCACCTGTACCACATGTCTTTGGACTTGTGGGGGAAACCGGAGCACCCGGAGAAAACTCCAAATGTCAAATGTCAACTGACCCAGCCGAGGCTCGAACCAGTGACCTTCTTGCTGTTAGGCGAACGTGCTACTCACTACGCCACCGTGGCACCCGATAAATAAACAATAATAATAAATACATCCAAGGTATTTAACACTGGAATTTGTACAGTACAGTAAAATTGTAATTGTACAGTAATTGTAGTAACTGGCTTATTCTTGACAGATTTCATGATTTTCGCCCACATTTCAGTACTTAATTAACAATGGCTTTGATTAAATGTCATCAAGTAGAGCATAAAATGAGTGTTGTGATCCAAAGCCCTGATGGAGTTGAAGAAGATTATAGGAGTGTTGCTGTTTAGTGGAGTTGTTTGTTGTTGCAGTGTTTCTGAAAGTCTTTAGTTACTGAAGCTTCATCAGGCCTCTCTGATCTAGAAATAAATCATCAGCGTGCATTAGCTGTCAACTGCATTAGCATATCACCGCTACCTTCTGCGTGGAGCAAAGCCTGTGTCATCCATAACAAGATTAATAGAGCTTAGCTAACCAAAGCTATCTCTTTAAAGTAGCCCATGCATCCATACCGCACTTATTTAAGCCTCATCATCTGAACAGAACAGCCTTGCGATGATTTATATACATAAGAATATAAAAACATTTCATATTTTTCTGTGATGATCATGTTATAGGCCTTTCAGCAACGCCAATCCTGTGTAATCTAATTGCACATATTAGGCTTGTATTTACAAGGAGAAAATGGGATAAACATTTGTGTTGTGTTTGGAGAAGGGAAAGGAAGTGTTTTTTTTGTCAAGCGCAATCTGAGCGTTAGACCTGATTTTATCTGAGCTGATCAGATTTCAGGCATTGAGGACGATTCATCCACAACATGAATGGCCTTAATCTGCTCTTCTCAGTGCCACATGCTTGTGCAATCTGCAATCAATCAAATGAATGTGCAAGTTCACATGATAAAATGATAAAGTTAGCCATACTATCAAGTCCTAAATGTTTACTCAGCTTGCATTGGACAGAAATGTTACTTAGTCAGTATTTATGGGTATACTGTTCATTACAGTTTATGCTTACTGTTTTCTTTGGCTTTTCAAACTCAATGCTACTATTTAAATAGCTGTAGTGCATCTGTATTAGCCATGGGTTGGTATAAGATTCTGATGGTATGATAACCTTGGATAAAAATATCACAGTATTGTGATAGCTTCTGTAAAATATGTTCGTTTTAAATCTGTGGGTAAAAAAAACTGTAACTTTTTTTCCCCTTTGAACACATATTTTATTTTATGAAACATTTATAATATTTTGTAACAGTAAACATGTCAGGCTAAATAATTAAATATAGAATTAACTTCTGCTGTCTTCATTAAAAACACAGATTTCTTTACCGAATAAAAGGCTTTTTTGTGGATATAAGTAAGCCACTGAAGTGTTCAGGTCTATAGTTGGTCTGGATGTTGGTGTATAAGCGATTTTGTTTTTTTAGATGTTTAGATGTTTGACCAGTAGCTCTTGATTTGGATGCTTCTTTCCTTCTGGGGACACTTTAACCCTAATAAATAAAATGTAATAGTCTTGACAACAAAACAACAACAACTTGCATATACTGTACATTGAAACGGTACAACAAATATTTTCTGTGTTTTTTTGAACTGTGGTAAACCTTCAAACTTGCTATTGTCCCATGCCCAATGTTAAAAAAAATGTTAGTACATGACTTCTGACAAAAAACATTTCAATATTTAAAAATCTCAGTATAAAAATAATATTAATTGTGATTTGAAATACAATAATAATAAAAAATAAAGCAGTTTTATTATTATCAACTTTTAAGTTTAAGATAGGACATTGTTTAGACGGGAAGCAAAGTTGGGAGGAGTTGAATCGTAAAAAGTCTGTGAGCCAAGACTCGAACTCTGTACGCCTGAAGCCCAATGACAAAATATGTCAGTGTACTACCCATAAGGTTATCAGCACCAACCAATCACAACCACCTCGCTGGCCACTTAAGTTGCAGTGACCCCCCTCCCCCCCTCCCCCCTCTTCATTTTTTTCCCCCCCCTTCACTTTCATTCGCAACTCCACCTCTCTCTGCTTCATTTTCGTCGACAGCTCATAATCCCCCTTCCAACACTCTCTACACAATATATGTCAGTGTACTACCCATACACAATATATGTCAGTGTACTACCCATAAGGTTATCAGCGCCACCCAATCACAGCCACCTCGCTGGCCACTCCACTTGCAGTGACCCCCCCTCTGCTCTTTATTTTCGTCTGTGACTCCACCCCCTACACTTTCGCTCACAACTCCACCTCTTTCCTCTGCGACTCCACCCTCCCTTCCCCCCGCTCTTCACTATCGTCTGCGACGCCATATCCCCTCTCTTTATTTTCGTCCACAGCTCATAATCCTCCCTCCTACACTCTCCACTTTCTTCCGTGACTCCACCCCCCTTTACTTTCATTAACGACTCCACGCCCGCCCATTTTAAAATAAAAAATGTGATAGTGATTTAATTTCATTTAATTGCTAACGTTTATAAAACTATTATTATTATTATTATTATTATTATTATTATTATTATTATTATTAATTATTACTATTGTTATTATTATTATTATTATATTAGTAGTAAACCATCAAGCTTTTTTTGCTGTATATATCAAAATTTGCACTGCTAGTTTCGCTTTCTTTCAACTGATTAAGGTGCATGGTAAGGTCATTTATTTCAATAAATTGCAACCTGAATGTTTTAAAGGGCCATGAAACACCAAAACACATTTTTTGGGCTGTCGACAGTC
>CAIGQQ010036011.1:3943147-3971524 GCA_903798035.1 Danio albolineatus
TATGTATATATATATATATATATATATATATGTATATGTATATATATATACCGAGAAAAGTAATGTTATGTGGAGTACTGTATATTATTAATATTTGCATTCATATATTATATTTTTTATGAAAAGCCTCTAATACAGATGACAGTAAAAAAAAGCAGCTGGAAGATCAGCTCAAACTCTGATTGTTGTTGTTGTTGTGGAGTGAGGCTGTTGCATCCCATCCTTTCCTTTCAAGAACTCTCGCCAGTCGCATTTGTAAGCAGACACTTGCTTTCTGAATATATTAGAGCTTTCAGACTGAACAAACATGGCTAGGTGAACAGTCAGCCGCTGAATTTGCTTTTGCCAAGTGGCTCTAATGGGGCTTATGAGTGATCTGAAGAAGCCCTTATACTCAGTGTTTGTGTGGGACGGTGACAAGTGGCTTTCACAACGGGACCGCTGGGATTGACATTGTGACATTATTGAAAACGACAACACTGAAACCTGTCCTGGCCGGACCTCTCAATCTTCCGAGAGAGCAAATGTAGGCTCAAAACCTTAAATACTTTTTTTCCTGTCCTCCTCCATGCCCCAGATATGAGCAGCTTGTGCTTTTTGTGTGAGCCAGTGGTATATAAACTGTGACCTACTTTGGTGAATAATGGGATATGCATCATTTGGTTTGGATCGCAGGACAGAGCACGACCTGAGCTGCACCACCAGCACAATCTGTGTTATATACAGTGCCTTCCACTAATATTGGCAACGCTGGCAAATATGAACAAAGAAGGCTGGGAAAAGTTTGTTCAAAATCACCATGAAATGGAAGTTAAGATTGCCTTTTTTTCTCATATCATGATCCACATCCAATCGAAACAGTCCTGAAATGAGAAAAAAAAAAGTACATTGGGAACTGATTGGATTGTTTGAAGATTGGCATTGCTAACAAAATAAAGGAAGATTGGCGCATGGGCAAAAGCTATTAGTAATTAGTTAATAATTAATTAAAGTTATTAGTAACTAATAAAGTTGTGGTAATTAATAACCTGAAAGGGCACCTTTTTTAGTCCCTAATTTAAGATTTAAGATATGTCTTTTGTGTCTCTAGAATGTGTCAGTAAAGTTTCAGCTCAAAATACCCATCCGATTATTTGATATTTATTCATTAGGATAAACCCCTTGAGATGTACCATCTCATTTTCAAGGGGGTCCCACAATTAATCACAATCAGATAATGATATAACACAAGAAGACAAAACAAAACATGAATTACAAAACACACACACACAAACATTAACAAAAGGGGAAATAGTATGTATGCATACATATACATTGTACAAAAAAACACACACACACAAAAACATACAGATCAGTGAATCCAATCACCACATATTTAATAACATCCTCAGGAAAAACAAGTACAGTCCAAAGGAAAATATGACAACAAAGTGGGACAACAAAGTTTGCTTAAATGCATTAAATGATGCGTTGGAACCAATGTTAGCAGGTAAATTATACCAACCTATTAGACCCTTAAACATAAAAGCTCTTTTACCATTAGATTTTTTTAAAACAAGGAACAAAAAAAAAAAAAGTCTAAACATAATGTCTTCATCAAAATATATTTTTGTAAATAATAAGGATTCTTAAATTAAATACATTTATTGAATGCATACATTTATTATACCTTTCGGAATATTAGCATTTTCTGCTCTGAATACAATGCAGCTATTTTTGTTGCCTCTGCCTTTAATGATAGTTCTCCCCGCCCACCATTCCCACGTGCCTGTCAGAGTGTGCTGCATCAGATAAACAGCAAAGTGAGAAGCAGATCTTGCGTAATGTTTGTGAGAAACACTACAGAAAGAACTTTCCTAATGATTATTATTTGATTTTTGATTTTGATTTGTTTTTTCATTTGTTTTGGAGTTAATAAGTCGATGAAAATGATGAGTCACACACAATGTCATTACAAAGTTTGCGCATGCACACACACACATACACAGAGCACACACACACACAAACACACACACACGCATACACAGTGCGCTCATTTAACTTTGTTTTTGTTTTTGCACAGCACATGTGACCGGATATACATTAATATCCACTGCTTTATGGAAATCTGTTATGGTAATGTACAAAATAAACCTGATTTAACAGACATAAACCGGAATGGAATCATCTTTTATAATTGTAATGACATGCGGCTGTGGTTATAAGTAAAGCCGAAGTAAATCACTGTAATTCATTTCAAACATGCACTATTTTAAACACGTGCTAAACTCATTCTTCATCACATTTGATGGTGATTGATGATCACAGAGAGCTGAACAGATCTTTTATTCCCAGTTGCTTTGTGCACGTCCTGTCTTGTTGACATGATTATACGCGTTACTACATTTTAATACGCGGCTGTCAATCAATTCGGTGGGCAGGGAAACTGCTCTCCTACGTCATGTTGCAGTGGGCCTCAAAATGGGAGGGATTTGAATCTTATTTTAACATCAGGAAATTTCAAAGTAGATACTTATTGTCTTTATGTCACCCCAGTATGACTGTGGACACAGACTGTGGTTTCTAACTACAGCTCCAGAGGTGTAGTTGCAAGTGCACACATTTGAGACACAGTTTGCGAATGTTTGTTGAAACGACCGATTTGGGAAACGTCAAATCAATGAACTATGTTTGCAACGACAGAACTTGCGACCTTAGTTGGCTAACGATGGTTTTCGGAAACACACCCCAGGGCAGTAATTTAGAAATTGCACTCAACTGGAAGTGTTATGAATCAGGAAGTAATAAGTTATTTTCAAGGCCATGTGTTCTAATTTTAGTGAATCGACTAGATTTAGACTTTTTATTTAGTTTTTTTGTCATTGATTAACAATATTAACAACATTGTATACATTTTGGCATTAATTTTAAAAAAGAAATCTTCCACAAATGTGTATCTTTCACTTCAGACTTTTAACTGACTGTTAAATATGGGTATTCTACAATTGTTACATGCATTCCACCAATATAGGGCAGGGGTCACCAAACTTGTTCCTGGAGGGCCGATTTTCTGCAGATTTTAGCTTCAACCTTAATCAAACACACCTGAACAAGCTAATCAAGGTCTTATCGAAACATCCAGGCAGGTGTGTTGAGGCAAGTTGAAGCTAAACCCTGCAGGGACACCGACCCTCGAGGACCGAGATTGGTGACCCCTGTTCTATGAACTGCGCCACAATCCAAAAAATACAGCTTCCGGTTCATGTGGACTTTAAACCGTGATGGGACAGTATAGACTGTGGTTGGCTGTAACCATAGTATCACAACAACAAACTACTTCAAGCATCCATAATGAGCCTGAGAGGGAGGGAGAGAGGTAGAGAAATGGCAGGTATCCATACTATGGGATCACATATTCCAGTCAGATACCAAAACACACAAAAAAAAGCTTGAACCGAACAATACACGCATAACGAACTGTGACAAGAGAAACAAACGGTTTGTTGCTTTTTTTCATGAACCATTTCATCCCTAGTTTGAAAGGGTTTTTAAAAAGCCTCTCATCCTCAACAACAAACTAAAGCATCTTCAGTTTTTGTGTGATTATTTTGAGCAAAAAGATTTTAAAAATATACTTTCCCAGCATTCTTTGCTTATAATTACCAAGGGTTCCATTATCAGTGGAGTGCACTGTGTGTGTGTGTTAGTGCCTGTATGTGTGAATGCCACAGGCAGGTTCAAAGTGAAATAGCGCCTTCAATCCGTGCAGCATTGATCAGAGAGGCCTCAAGCTCTCTTTGCTTTGCTGATGAGGAACTGGAGGGGAAGCGGTGGGGAATGTTTGAGACCCATGAGCCAGACAGACATTGCCACGGGCAGTGCCATTTAGATTCAGGTTGGAGAGCGGTAAAGATGAGACCCCACCGGGGAGAAAGTCCATCTGCGAGACCCCAGGTGCAGCAGACACAGGTGCTGGAGAACCCAGAGGAGCTGAGACAGCCTGCTCCACCAGACCCGAGTCTAAAAAAACTCAAACCAATTTAAAAAAGAAAAAACAAATGACAAGTGCAAAGCTGCATGGACAAAATTATCAGCTCTAAAGTGCAGCGTGGCTCGTTTTTCTGCTGCTTACTAATTCCTTTTAGTGAGGAATGAGCTAAACATTTAGTTAGATCTCACCAGGAGCATAGGAATAGAAAGGCAAAAATGAAGGTTTATTTATTCTTTTGGCATTTTCACTACATGTTATTATCGCAAATTGTGATTGAAGCACTAAAAGATATTTAAAACAGGGTGTTTAGGGCAGATTGTGTATAAAGCTAGTGGATGGTGGTTTACATTATCAAGTTTAAAAGAACTAAATATATATTTTTTTCAAAAGCATGCACATCAATATCACCTGGGCTCAGGCAAACAAAAATATGAAAAAGTTTAAAAATGCTTTTTTTAAGTAAATAAATGTAATACTTTTGGAGCTTTTTGGTGTTGCCACCTTTACATATATTCAAGTTAAAGGCCTAAAATGCACTGTAAACCATGTAAACCTTTACATTTCAGTTTCAATAAAAATACAGTATTTATGGTGTTTATTGTCTGAAAACAATCAAAAGAAGGTTGCGTAAAATTATATCATTTTCAAATGTTGATTATTGTTGTATATTTTAGGTGATTTTCCTTGTGATGTGTATATTGTGACCAACATAAAATCTAATCGAAAGCTAACTTATTTGATAAAGAAAAAAATAAGGAAAACTCTTGAACAAAGAAATGAAATTTTCATTTTCTCACAAAGAAAAAAATGACCTAAAGCATAATTGCCTAAAACATTATCCTTAAATATGTAATTACTCTTACTGCAATGTATACAGTGTGATACATTTCAATTGTATGTTATTACAAACATTCTGACAAATGTTAAGTAAATTAAGTAGTTATAAGTATATAACATAAAGAAGAGTGTTCTAATGAGTGTTCAAATGTTCATAGAGCTGCTCATCGATGGACTTGCACTTCAGTGTTTTGTCTTTCAGCAGTGAAAATTAAACCACACTGAACTGAACTAAACTGAACTTCAACTCTGAAAACTGGACTGACAGTTTCAATTTAATAGAACTTCTATGTTAAGCTGCTTTGACAATCTACATTGTAAAAGTGCTATAGAAATAAACATGAATTAAATTGAATAATGACAGTTGATAAGTATATCGTAGCTGCACTGTAATCCCTAAATAGAGCCTTTTAACATGACATCATTTTATTCTTGTTATAATGCAAGATATGTAATAGTAGAGTGGGAGGGCATTTTCTTTTGTCATTTCTCCTGTTTTCAGCTAGTTGGTGAAACTACTGTATGTTATTTATTTGATTTTCTTTTATTAAGGTCAGTTAGTTTGTTCATCTCAGCATTTAAATTTCATTTGTTTTTTGGTTTGACCTGGTCCCTTCTTTAATTAATTTTGCTTCCTTTGTTACAGGCAATAAAATAGTCAACGTATTAACTCTTGCTGGAATGAGGTAAAATGCGTAAATGGGTAGAAATTGGTTAGTTTACCCAGAAAAATAAAAAAGACAGAGCACTTTGTAATGTCAATAAGTAAATAAATAAAGCTGTATTAAAATATTTAGTTTACAAATCTTGTTACGTGCAATAAAATGAAATGGCACAGGAAAAAAGTATTGAAAACATGATAAAAGGGAGGTGTAAAAAGACAGTGAAAGCCCAGACAGCAGCTGAAATCTCTCAGTAGTTATTCAGCTATCCTCTGCCCTTCATTATTTTAAATTGTTATTAGCTGCTTCAATCCAATATCTGCATTAGCAGGATGATCAAGATGAAACTAGTGTGGACATTTCAGTAAGACAATGATCCAAAACACAGCCAAGGAAACTCTCGAATGCCTTCAGAGAAAGAAAATAAAGAAGAGTCTATGAAAAACTCACACTAAAGCAATTCATTTGACTTCATTCTCCATATGAGAGGCGTCTTTAAGCTGTCATCACCAAAAAAAAAGTTTTATATAAAATATTAAATACGTTTCAGTTTCTTAGTACATTGACCTTTTATGTTTGTATTGTTTGGGTTTTTACCAAAATCCGGTTTAAGCCCCGTTAGAATTTTTAATTAAAAAAATAATGACGTGTTCAGTTCTTTTTCCCCCACTGTACATTTGTGTGTGTTTGCATCAATACCAATACAACGTTATTTATTGTTCCTTTACAATTTGGTGTTACAGTATTTTGATAATAGCGCAAGAAAATAGTTTGCTTCCAGACACCGATTCCTATTAAAATGATGTTCTTGAAGAGCTTTTGAAACTTCAGGTCTTAAGCAATAAAGACGAGCCAGTGATTTGCCAAAAACAACAGCAAGCATTGCTGCAAAACAAATTGATTATAGATCTCGGCGGTCTCTTCCTCCTGATGCCGAGAAGACTGAGAGGGAGGTGGGGTGCTATTCCCACTGATTGTCCATTAGACTCTGCATTAATCCTTAAATGCAAAATCAATACCGAGAGGCAAATGAGATCAGAGCCCTGCTGGAGAGGGAAAGATGGGAAGGAACAAACTCTGGACAAAAAACACATGTGCCAGTCATGCTTTGAACAGACGTTTGTTCATTTTCTTCCCCTGTGTTATTGTTAGAGGTAGGGGTGTTAATGACTGGTCGAATATTCGATCAGCCGCAATGATTCCAAAAATAAAGACATTTGAAGTCTGCTGTGTCACTTCACCAGCCATAAATGCAGTCAAACCATGATAAATACTGAGCATGCAAACAAGAATACACAGAAACTGTAAAACTTTATGCATTGGGTGGCGCTAGGTCATTGTATTTGATTGGCTGCTTTAGTTAAAGCAAAGTCTGGAATTACTTTACACTTTGTTGTGTTGAAAATGTTATCACAATAACACAACTGCAGTGAGGAATGAAATCTGAACATTGAAATTTGTTAACCTGCAGAATGCATGAAAGACAGCTGTCCTTTGTGTAAATGCTTTATGTAGAGATGCAATAATGGACTAGTAATGGACCAAAATTCGCAATTCTTTCACATGATCGGGAGCATTAACTGACAGCAAGAATTTTGGCAGATTAATTCAATTAAATAGTTTTAAAATATAACTCCAGGTCATTGTTACCCTTTTTTCCAAGCTATATTAAAACTTTCCTTTTTGAATGGAAAATTCTGCTAGACATTATTCATGATTGCTTTCAGACAGGGAGAAAATATTAGTTACTTTAAGTTTTCAGCAAATGCTTTACCAGAACGAGATTAAAAAATATCAGAAAATAAGCATTTAAAAATACAGTGCAAAACAATACGTGCAAACATTTTAATCAGATTATGCATATATATATATTATATGCCTATATATTATAAGCATATCATCTTTGTATATTTGTGAGATAAGAAAAAAGAGATATAAACAGTGGATAATACATTTATACTATTTGTGGCATTTTTGCAGAAACTCTACATTTATTTCAATAATGATCATTTTAAAATCATTTAAAATTCATTGAAAATATTTCTTTAATTATATTTTTTAATAATTAAAATGTAATCAAAGTATGTTTTTGTATTTATATGCTGTCAATTATAGTTCTTTGAACGAAAATTAATTGGTATCGTCAGGTCAAACTTATTTAAAAAATTACTTTTTTATTTGCACACGTTTTAACTAAAACTAAAATGCACAGGATATAATGCATAAGCTTGTTGTGAATATACAGTAGACTAATACGCATGTTCAGAAATACTATCAAAATTAAAGTTTGAATAGAAGACAATAGCTATGTTTCCAACCAAAAATGCCAATTAAATTTATGCGTAAAACTGGATTATCGAATAAAAGTCATGCAAGTAAAGCTGCTTTTCCATCCAATGAGTCAAAGAGAACAAAATCGTCACTTCGTGATTAACCGGCACCAAATATCAAAAGTAAAAGTTGAATTTACTGTGGAAGGAGAAGCTGCGTCAATCTTTTCTTTATTTAGTAAATGACTTGGGTCTCAGAAGACAATGCTGACATGCGTGGTGATGTTTGAAGGCATGAGACACAGAGCACAAACACTCTTGACAGTTCTGGACGTGATTAACAATATAAAAACACTAATACTGAAATGATGAATGTGTTTTAGAATAACCAAAACAACATTTCAGACGTTTTACAATGCGGTCAGTCGGCTGGTTTGTCCATTCACACACAGTTTTATCATCACATGATCTCTTATAACAAAATAAAATGACTTCTTTAATGCACACACTTGAATTTGTACAGTAAAAGTGTTTCCATCGTTGTTTATGTTGTTTATTCTCATCGAATAACAGAATTATCCTACTCATTTATGCACATTTTTTATGCACATTTTCAAAACTTATGCATGTCTTGCATTTCCATCAACCAATTTTTTATGCACATATCTAAAACGCACTTAAAAATAAGTGGATGAAAACATAACTAATGGCTTTCTTGTTATACTTGCTTTAAATAAGTGAACAATTAAATAGTTTTCTTTATAAGCTTAAATATTTGAAAGGAATTATGCCCATCCCTAAACCCAGCCTCTTCAGAGACAACTAGATAGGGTAAAAAATAAATAAAAAATAAAGAGAGGCCTGTCTGAAAGTGTTTTTTATACCATTGTAAATACAAATGAGCATTGCTCAGTATAGCACAATGGGACGCTTTGTAGTGTTGGGTGGTTTTCAATTGCAGGACAAGTCACTGAGGCGCATCAAAAAGTAATGAGCTCACCGGGAGATGCTGGTGTTGTCATACACAGCGTGCTGCATTATGTGCTTATTTCCGCTCATTTCTGCGGTGTGTGAGTTTGTGTATGTACTTGTCCTCTGTTTGACAGAGCTGCGGCGCGTCCATCTGTTGCAGGTTTTAATGTCTGTTCATGGATAGCCGGAGTGCGCACATCAAACCACAGCAGCTCGCACACAGATGGCAATGATCAAATCTGCGGAGACGTTTAGGGTTAAGCTGCGCTCATGGCCGCGAGGAACCATGTGACCCCTGCACTGCAAACGCTCGTTCGTGAGACAAGAGGATTTGGAGATCTAACTATAATCAAATAAACAAACCGATGCATGATGGGAAAAATGCTGGGCCTGTAACTTATAGCCGTTTTCATCTTGTTTAAAAACTGTTGTACGTTTCTTTATTCCGCTGAATGCAAAATAAGATATTTTGAAGATGAAAATTCGTACTTAATGACTTAAATAAAAGACAAGTGTGAGTATTGTAAATGAAGACAGAATTTTCATTGTTTGGGTGAACTGTCCCTTTTAAGAGAAAACATTAAGTAATAATAAAATATTTACATACATCTACAAGTTTTAAAAGACCTAAAGTCATTTTAGTCAGAGCACATTGTTTCTGTTAAGTGACAAGATTTTTGTCTAAGCAAAGTCAGACCTTATAGTCCTAATTAGATCTTTAAAAATCGAGGCATGATCATATTTTATTATGGTAAAATAAGCCTAATCTAGAGGCCTTTGCCTGTCATACAGATGTGGCTACTGAGAATGCGCAAGTGAATTATAGTGATCTCACCAAGCGGCAACCTCTCGCTCTCCCTCGGGAAGCCAATACGAAAGTAACTGAAACTGCAATACATCGACTCGCCTTCGGGGGCTGGCTCCAGGAAATCCAGGGGGTTTCTGACTGCATTGGTAAATTGGCCATTTTTACAGGTGATAAAAACATGTTTACAGCCTGGTACAATCGATGGTTTTGTTGCATATAGCAAATATTACCCTTCATGACAACTCTGAGGGGGGTGAATTTTTTTATAACTCCTCCGTTTCCTTTATATTAAGTTATATGCAGTTTGCATAATTAAGGGCGTGGCCACTTAAGTGACAGCTAGCCTCGCTGGTCGCCGCCACGTCACGTCAGCTGATTCCGCCTGATTAGCTGCTAAACTTAGCATATACATCGTATTTTTGTGTTGTTTTATGTGGCTTTACACAGTCAGTTGCCTTTTGGAATTATTTCCTACAATTTTCAGATGATATGGCATGCTGTATGCAGTTAATTGTGCTCACAAACCATTCACGGGGTCTCCATTTCCCAGGTGAGTGAAATTATACACTTAAATACCATCTCTATAAATGCACTTGCTTTAATTAAGATAATTTATCATTTATAATGTTCTTTAGACCTGTAATGCACTCCAGAATCTGACAGATTGAGTAGTTGTAGGCTATAAAACAGTCACCTGAAGCATTGTCATACGGTGTTATGCCTGGATTTCATAAATAGCCTTGCAGTTACTAACACAGACTATATGTGAAGTATTTGGAAGTAATTCGCACTTTCTTCCTGTTGAAAATTGTCATAAGATCAATGTTTAGTGGCTCAGTATATTACAACAGTGTTTTTAAAAAGGCTAAACACTTTATTAATATAGTACACAACCAAGCACATGGGCTTAGAACACAAACGAGTCGCAGGTGATAAAGTATTATGCGTTTCTCCCAAACTAAGCAAAATGCTAGCAGAGTCTGTTGCTCTGCTCATGCTCCGCCTCTTTGCCCTTATTTGGATACCCCCAGCTGGCGCAGTGACGTGCGAACAAAATGGCGCTGGTTGGCCACGCCCACTTGTGGCCTCTTTTGCGCTCTTCAGAAACCTATGGGTGACGTCATGGATACTACGTCCATATTTTTTACAGTCTATGGATCTCACACATTACTGCAGCAAAGTGCGACACAGCACAACATGGTTTAACACAAGAAATAAATGAGCAGTAGGGGTCAATTATGTAACATCTTGAACATACTGAAATGATAAACTGTAGCAGTATATCAGAGCATGTGAGTGGAGCTGAGCGGTTGGCAATCCGCTAAGCATTCTGCTCAATAGTTGTGCGATTGCTCGCCGGTAAACCAATAGCGCTCGGATACCGTACTGACATAAATTTTTTCTAGTAGGCTAACTCTATTATTTTAAACAAAAAAAATCCTAAATAGAGAACGTATGGATGTGTTTCCCAGAGATGGGTTGTGGCTGGAAGGGCATCCGCTGCGTAAAACAAATGCCGGATAAGTTGGCGGTTCATTCCACTGTGGCGACCCCGGATTAATAAAGGGACTAAGCCGAAAAGAAAATGAATGAATGAATGAATGAAAATCTTAAATAACTCTCTTAAAGCACTTCAATAAAATAATTTTCTCTTTCAAAGCGGCATTCTTTCATGTGCTTTTTTCTTTCCGTACAGTTTTTGATAACATTTTAATAGGCCTAAATGATCAACTGTGTATTTTATAGCCTATTTATTTAGGCAGCTGTGTGTGTTATTTTAGTTTAACTGACTTTTAGCCTATTTTAAAGTATAGAGCTCTGAGCATAATTCGAATTGCAAATTCGTTTCCACGACCACGTCTTATTAATGCATATACTTGTTTTAATTAAAGTTATACTTTAATAATTAATTATGAAATGAAATAATTCGTTCCCGGAATAGTTCTACTAAATCTATGAAACTAAAGAATTAACTTAGAAATGAATTAGTGGCATTTAAGCCTGCATGAACAACAGAACACGTACGATTTGTTCAAATCGAATAGATTCTAAAAATAATTTTTAATTGAAGTCATAATACGTAGGCTAGTTTAAAGAGAACTATTCTAAACACATAAGCTACTTTTGATACCAAATGATCATATACAGTTGAAGTTAGAATTATTAGCCCCTTTGAATTTTTTTATTCTTTTTTAAATGTTTCCCAAATGATGTTTAACACAGCAAGGACATTTTCACAGTCTGATTGTATACCTTCTTCTGGAGAAAGTCTTATTTGTTTTATTTCGCCTAGAATAAAATCAGTTAAGTTTTTTAAAAAACATTTTAAGGTCAAAATTATCAGCCCCTTTAAGCTATTTTTTTTTCAATAGGTTACAGAACAAGCCATCGTTATACAATAACTTGCCTTATTACCCTAACCTGCCTAGTTAACCTAATTAACCTAGTTAAGCCTTTAAATGTCTCTTTAAGCTGTATAGAAGTGTCTTGAAAAAGATGTAGTAAAATATTATGTATTGTCATCATGGCAAAGATAAAAATAATTAGTTATTAGAGATGAGTTATTAAAACTATGTTTAGAAATGTGTTGAAAAAAAATCTTCTCTCCGTTAAACAGAAATTGGGGGAAAAATAAACAGAGGGGCTAATAATTCAGGGGCGCTAATAATTCTGACTTCAACTAGGCCTGTCATGATATCTATTTTTTGTTGTACGATATATTGCACCCAAATATATCACTATTTTAGGCCACTCATTATATAATGCCAGAATGACATTATAATAGCATCATAACGCAAGTACACTCTTCAAAAGACCACATAATATTTTAGTCTTAAGAATATTTAATTTAATTAAGTCATTTTAATAATTTAACGATAGGCACTGGAATCAGAATGTGAAAACGCATGTCTAAAACAAACAATAATAAATGTTAAATGTAAATACTATAGTGTTTTTCTTAACCATACTGACACTGACACCTCAAATATAGATAGGTTGTGCAATCAGCTAAAATGTTGCAAGAATTGTTTTTTCCGTATGGGCGATATATATTGCATCACCAAAAATCATTGAGGTGATGCCCATATATTGTGCGATAAGTCGATGTATTAATTATTGTGACAGGCCTAACTTCAACTGTAGAAGTCAAGTTATTAAATGTTGAAAACTTGGAAAGGCGACAAGACTGCCAGGTAGTGTACTGTTAACATATGCATTATCTGGTAAATTAGGATTCAAGTTTTACTGAAATGTCACATCCATAGCACTGGAATTGCTCTAATGTTGTGAAATATTACAGGTTTATAATATTGAGTCGGTTTATACATTAATATACAGTTATGAGAAACATTTAGAGACTACTGGAAAATTCAGGTTTTTCTGGATTTGCAATATTGATATATTTTTGTGATTATTGTTATTCTTGTTTTAAAAATATTATATCACAAGTTTGTAAGTTGTGTTTGAATGTCTAAAAAACAAAAAAGCTAAAATAATAATAATTCTAATATTATATTACAGAGACAAAAAAGACAGTAAAAGTGTACTTAAAATAAACAGTGCATGGCACTATAATGAGTGGCCTATTTGATTGTATTTTTTATGTATATGCAGTGTAGCATAATGAAAAAAAGTTTTGTTTTTATCACATCCATACGGAATCGCTCAAAACTGCATCGCAATGCACCAAGAAAAACGTATTATATTATTTAACAAGTAAATGCAGTTTTCATGAGCACATGAGACTTGCTTATAAAACAAATAAATAAATCCTCCACACATTGGACTGATTCTATGCATCTGTGTATTTGCTTGTCCATGGTGTAAACACCTGCATCTTTTGCCTGCACAGCAGTCTAATTTATTTATAGTCAAAGAAACATGAAATCACACAAGCGCCACTTTCATTTGTGGCTGCTGCTTGGAATGTGAATAATTTATTTCTTTATTGTTGTTCTTCACGGGCCTTTGTTTGAGCTCATTACCTCATGTTTGTCTCTCTATAAAGTTGTTTGTTTGTTTCTTGAGGACTGGTACACCTTGAGAAAGTTCTTTCGGGGTCTGGATTATGATTAGGTTGCTCCTTATTTACGGTACAAGGTCAGGAGAAACTGCTTAATCTTGCCAAAGCCAGACTTTTGAAAGCTGTCATGAAGTCTGCTCCGCAATGTAGCTTATTTGGGTCACAATTGGCTTTACTTTTGGAGATTAGTAAATCTAAAATCGATGATGCTGCAGTACTTCCAAATAGAGTCTAGTGGAGAATGTGGGGAGGTTGTGGTCAGAATGCAATTATGTACATTACGTGGTCAGAATGAACTTTTTTTTTTTTGACTGAAACACACCACCAATATACTTAGGCTTACTGTGTGTGTGTGTGTGCGTGCGTGCGTGCGTGCGTGCGTGTGTGTGTGTGTGCATTATTGTGTAAGAATTTACGATGAGGTATTTAAGTCAATGCATTAACAATGAGCCATGCATACATACATACATACATACATATATAAGGCATTTTTTGCCTTTGCATTTTCTGTAATTTTTTTTTACTTTTTTTGCTTGTTTTTTTTCTTAGAACATTTAATGTTGCATAAACAAACAATGAACACATACAGCTGCGTGTTGTTTATTCATTTTAGCAATTTAAATAAAATGTGTAAATATGTCAACAATTTTTTTTTAATAATAGATTAAAAAATATATACATTGAAAATATTTGTTTGTCTGTTTTTGGTAGCAGGTTGCATTTTTGCTCTTGTTTTAAGCATATTGTTGCACATTATTGGTGCGACTCGCACGAGTGATGGTCTCTTTGTTGCAAGTGCAACCAATCCAGTATTTTAAGCTGCTTTGATGCAAGTAGGCATGGGACGATAACCTTTTTCAAAGTATATCGCGGTTTGGAAAAGTCAAGGTTTTAAAACCGCCAAAATTTTCTGCTATACTGTTTCTACTGTATGTATAAGATTTTTTTTATTTAGGTTTTTTGTTTGTTTTTTAGGACAACAGTGTCTCCAGCAGAAAAGATATCCAAAGAGTCTGTTTTAAAAGACTGCAGAAGTCAATGACTCATTTGAACTATCTAGCCTGACAAATTTACTGTTACAAAATATTATAAATGTTTCTCAAAATAATATATATTGTGTTCAAAGGGGGGGGGGAAAGTTGTAGTTTTTTACCCAGACATTTAAAAAGAATATATTTTAGGACATTGATCACAATACTGTGAAACTGAGATATTTTTATGCAAGGTTATCATACCGTCAGAATCTTATACCAGCCCATTCCTGCAAGTTGAGCGATCACCCCTAACTAGGGTCTCATCCAGTCTTATGACCTCTATGTTCAGCGAGTCTGGCTCTGTGATCCTCGCAAATGAGATAAAGTACCCCGAAAATCATGGCAGCGAGAGTGAATGAGCAAGAGAACAGATTGTGAGAGGCACAGTGATGTTCTAACCATTATATTGGTTAGGTTAAATTAATAGAGCAGTAAAGATATCTCAGTGCATCAAGCTGCTGTGAGGCTCTGAATCTGCTGTCAATAGTTGGAGATGAGCAAAATATTTGAATGACCTTCCATGTATTTAGGCCTTTTTTACAGATAAGAACTAAAAGTTCTGTGTTTTTGACATATTTCAAGATTACTAAAACCTGGCTGGAATTATTAGATAAAGAATACTTAAAAAATATTTTTTTTTTAAACATGAATATTTAATAATATAACTTCTTGTAATATACCTATTGAGATAAACAGTAGTTTATAGAACTATTTCCTCTTAGTAAAGAAGCAATGGATTTATAGTTGTGCTTATGCTTTAAATACGCTCTCCATTTTTCTTCCTTTTTTTAAATCTGTTTTATTCGATATCTATTTTTCTTCATTTATACTATGTATCTATACAGTTTTTATTTATTTGTAAGGATATAAAGCGTCATATAGGACACAAAATGTAGTAAAGTTTGTCTGAAATATCTGTGCTAAAATTTGTCTGGTCATACTGTTGGATTGATTGATTGATTTGATTGATTGATTGATTGATTGATTGACTGATTGATTGATTGATTAATTGATTGATTGATTGATTGATTGATTGATTGATTGACTGACTGATTGATTGATTTGAATGATTGATTGATTGATTGATTGATTGATTGATTGATTGATTGATTGATTGATTGATTGATTGATTGATTGATTGATTGATTGATTGATTGATTGATCGATCAGACTGGTCATCTGCTGTACATTTATGCAGCTGAAAGACAACTTGCGGGTTCTTTTGAAAGTACCATATAGCAGCCACATGACCTGTACAATACATAATCCTTTTTGGTGTTTCTTTTACTTCTTACTCCTTTTTATATGCACTACTAGATCATATTTATACGTTTAGGAAAATATCACACAGCCAGTTACTTTGATATCCCTCTCCAAATAAACAGCTGGAAGCATTTATATCCTAGATCTTAACCTTTTGCAAAGGCTTGTTATACTTTACCCGCACTCTGACGGATTGAACCCAGTTATAATATTTACAGATATTTGCAGGGACAATCGTAACAGCATTAGCTCAAATGTCAGCTCCCCCCCCTCTTTAACCTGTCCTCTGAGGTGCACCGACAGTTATCCCGCACTCATCCTCCTGTTTTCCGCTGCTGTTTTCCTGTAATCCCATAAAGCTTTGCTCGGCTGAAAGGGTGATGTGAACTTCATGCATGAGGTAATCACCTCACTGGGTGTGTTTTTCTTTTCCTTCACTTTGAGAACGGGTAAAGCCAAAGAGAGAACGGGAGAGGACTATTGATCGTCATAAAGCCCGGCTCTCAGCTCTGAGATAAGACGCTCGCTTCACTTTACATACTTACAGACGCTTTCATGGCAAGTACATTGAAGCAAAGCACCAAACAAACACACCCGCCATAAACATCGCAACTGCAAGGGTTGTGTGGATGCAGAGAGACTTAGATTTGCATTGCACAATATGAAGATTTCATGTGCTGTTGTGACTGTTATTGCTTTTTGATGAATAAATCATATGCATTCAGGTCGACAGTTCTAGAGATTGTTTAGACTGTCAGTTTGAATTAAATTTTTGTGCATATCCAATTGATGTCTGCTCATATTTGGTATGTCATGGAATATGATTTTCATAAATCTGTTTCTAGATACATTCATATATGGGGTTTGAAATGCATTTTAAATGTCATTTCTGGAGTGGTTTTCGGTCATTTTTTTGCCTAAGGGGCAGTTCACACAGAATGCATTTTTTTCCTTTCCAGTGCGCTACTTTTCTGTTGTTTTACAATGTAGACATGTGCTTGATGGACATGTTTGACCTTTACATCTTTTAAAATGCCACACATATGAACAAGCTTTCTTTAGATGTTGTGTCAAGTTAAAAGACCTTCAACTTTGAGACGCAGTGCTGCTCATCACTGTCAGTTCCAAAGCAGTGGCCCAATTCTCTTGATCTTGTTAATATGTGCTTTTTTTTTTTAACTATTCCTGAGCGCTGATGATACTCACATTTTTTTAAGCAAAAATACATGTTTGGTATAAATAAGCTCTTGGAAAACAAATGCATTGTAGAAAACATGTTCAGTGTTTTTCCAGAAGTTCTTTTTTTCTGGTCTATATGTATCTCTTTGGATGCAAAGACAGTTAGAAATGGCAACTTGCAAGCCATGCATAACTGTTTCATATGCCTCTTAAAAACATGTTAAATGCAGATCAAAAAGCAGGATCTGAACACATCCAAAACTGAACGGATGTTATGTGGACAGTCAGTGATTTAGATCATACTTCAGTCGGATACACACACATTCGGATTTGGACTGATATTGTCAATGGGGTTATTAGGTGCCCAGGACTACATTTTTGAGAACCGACAAATATGTACCCTGGACTATGTTGTTTTGCAGTTTTTGCTTTCTCAAATCCACTAGAGGGCGCGTGTACATTTTTTGGACAATCTCAAATACATTGCTGGGGCATGTTTTCTCATGCGTGCCATTTCTCGTAAATCCATTAGGGGCGTCTGTATACTTTTCAGAGAATATAATTGTCCTTCTTGCTAACGTCAGCTTGATATGGACTAACCTACACACCTCTTTCCTAAACCTGTCCAATAGTGTTTTCAAAAGCAAACTAGAAAAGAAACGACCGTCACAGTGTGGACCATAAAGTGCTTCTGCCGTGACCTCATGCTGCTTTTTCTTGGGTGGGGTTCCTTTTCTCTGGTTTTTGGAACCATCCTTGCCCAGACTTGAATCCCACTTCGCTCCACTTCGCCTTTCAAGTCATTCGCTACCGCGCAAAGCAGTAACTCTGGAAATACTGTCCATATGAAGGTACCAGTCAGCAGTACCGCCCCGTAGCGTTCGTTTACACATAAAATGCAGCCATACAGTATGTACCCGTGAGCACACATTTCTCAGTTCTCAAAAATTTACACCAGGGCACATTTTCGCAATGAGCCTGTGTTGGATATTGTGAAAATTGTCTAAGGCCCCGTTTACACTAGTGCGTTTTAGTTTTAAAACGGCGTTTTAGCATGAAAACGATCCGCGTCCACACTCGCGTTTTCACCCAGCGTTTCAAGAGATCTCCGTCTTCACTACTCCACCAGAAACGTATGTCACGTGACCATTGGCGCACTCTGAGCATGTGCGGTCAAGTATAAACAGGAAGCATGCGTCTCGCTCGGCATTCGGTTATTGTTAGTCAACAAACGCTGGTTGAACGATAAACGCGATGGTAAAGAAAGCAAGAGAGGTCTCTTTGAGGACAGACGACGAGGTTGAGTTGTTACTTAAAGTAACAAATGAATATAAAACATCCATGGCTATCGAAAATACAGCGTTTACAGTGAAGGCTGGTCTGCTGTCTGCCGGTGACGTTATAGCCACGTGCGCTTGACGAATAAGGGAAGGATACGCAATGACCCAAAGCCCCAATCACATAGCGAATCTCAGCAGCCACGCCTCTGTTTTCGAAAGTATGCGTTTTCCCACGTCCACACTGAGACGCTGCGGCCGCGTTTTAGAATGAAAACGCTCTCTCCAGCGTTTCTAAAACGCTCCGTTTTCGCACCTCGAAAACTCCGGCGTAGTATGGACGGATGGCGTAACCGTAGCAAAACTTATGCGTTTTAAAACGAAAACGCACTAGTGTAAACGGGGCCTAAGATACTTATTCATGCTGATATATGTTGAATTTTTGGGGGGTACAAATGTGATTTTCAATATATCAAAAGAGATGAGAGTACATTATAAATAAATATATCAAGTTAAATGTAATACATTTTCTTATTTCTTATTAATAAAAAAATATTAACATTAATACAGAATCTGAAATTATCATTAATTTAACATCTACATTTTATAAAGCATTTTTTGTTTTTTTTTTGGTCCAAAATCCTCAAACTTTGTTTACAAGTTTTAATTCTAATGTGAAGTTCATTTTATCTGGCATCACATTTTAGCTATGCCGTTTTGTTTTGAGTCAGATGGGGTTTTTATACTTTTTTTTTCTGAGACAAATTAGTTTTGATAAAGGCCTTCAAATTATTCATTTAATTTGATAAATGACCTAGTGCAGAATCTGAAATGTTTTTGATTCATTTAGCAATTTATTAATGCAACTTGCTTTTAATTAGCTCAAAATCCTGAAACTTTGTTTGCTTACAGGTTAAGATTTTCAGATTTTTAAAGTGTTTAAAGTTTTTTTTTTTAATTCTAAAAAGTTTTGTTTTGATCACATCTGTCAGAAGAGGGTTTTAAACTCATTCATTAAGACAGCCTTGTTTTGATAGCACAGGATCTGAAATATTTATCAGTTTAACATCAAACAATTTCTTACTTGTAATTCATCAACAACAACAACAAAACTTTCTTTGTTCACTGGTTTAAATTCTCATATTTTCAATGTGATATTCTCACTACATCGTCACCTTAGATTTATAAGGTACTATCTGACATTTTTGCCAAAATTGTGTTATTCACATATTATTAAATGACAACTTATTTACATTCATGAGCAGCAAGTATCTTACTGTTAAAATGTTTATGTCTAATGGATTTGAAATGCATCAGCTTGACAGATTTAGCAGAGGTTATAATGACACTAAGGATTTCAATAGTGAATTCTGCGAATGCTTTTGGTCATTTACGTAATATTTGTTAGAGCGCCGCTCGCATAACATCTCTAATGTGTCACAATCACAAGTGCTGCTGACAGACGGAAAAATGTAAGCCATTGTATATAATAGCATTAAACAGACTTGAACTGGAGCAGAGTTTGGCCTCTGTATGGGTTAAATCTCCAAAACAAAAGGCTATTGGGGGAAAATACACATATCTGGATCAATTACTTTGAGTTCTGGGAAAGAGAGATTTCCAGAGCACTAAGCCCTGGTGCCTGCATCTGATGGACAGCTCAGGTGTAAAGAATGAAGGCCTCAGCCCTTAATCGCACACTGAATGGCAGAGAGAGTATTTCAGCCCTGGGCGGCGTGTTGGAAAGCGCACATCACAAACACGTTTCATCTGATCTATCATTGGCGTTTTGCTTTTGAAGATGCTGAAGGCTGCCTCATTGTACTGTACATATGATTGTGCTGTGTTGTGAGTGCTGGAGGTTCAGTTAACTTATCATGGATGTCTTGTCAGTAATAAAAGCATCAAAATAACACTGATAACACGTGCTATCCAATATTATGGGAAACACTGGTATTTTATGAGGTGGTAAATGCCTGTGGATTCAAATAATGTGAATCTTACAACAATAGTCCACTCATTTGCTCATAACTTGCATATACTACATTTTTAGCCCTGTTTGACAGAGAGATTTTTAAACGTAACACATTTTTAAACGTAATAATGCTAATAACAGATTTTTAATAACTAAGTTCTTTTGTTTTTTTACAATGATTAAAATATATACTATTTTGCTATTTTGCAAGATACTGGTATTCAGCAATTTAAAGGCTTATCTAGGTTAATTATGTTAACTAGGCAATTTAGGTTAGTTAGGCAAGTCATTGGACGACAGGGAATTGAAAAAATGGAGTAATGGAGCTAATAATATTGAGCTTAAAAAAATAATAATGAGCTATTCCATGCAAATGTCAAACTTGCAATGAAAATCTTTATTCATTTATTTATTCTTACCAAAATAGCTAAACACTTTCTAAGTTTTTTGTGTAGGCTTGTATTTTACAGTGCTGTAAAAAATACTCGAACACGTCTCTGTCAATGTTCTCAAATAATTAGATTTGATCTACCAAAGTCACAAAAGTGGCCATTTCACATTTGTCACATCCATAACAGATAGATGTCACATCCATAACAAAGCTTTTTTCCTCCTAAATACAAAAATGTAAAATAAAATTAATTCAATTATTTTTGTTCTACACTCTCAGAAATACAAGGTACGTGGTACGCGAGTTGTCACTGGGGTGGTACCTTTTCTAAAGGTACACATTTGTACTTAAAGGGTCCAAATTGGTACATCAAAAGTATATATTAGTAACTACATTTTTTACGAGGAACACTTTTGTACTTTTTAGGTACTAATATGTACCCTTGAGGTATGACTATGGACCCATTAGGTACAAATGTGTGCCTTTGGAAAGGTGCCCTAGTCACAGCTCGCGTACCTTTATTTCTCAGAGTGTATATGAGCCAACTCTTATACTTTTGATTAGCATTATTTCTTTTGGCCTGTGCAGTTTAATTCACAGAATTTCTACAAAGTATTTTGTAGACGGTAAACTCGCAGACATTTTTGTCACATCTATAACGCATGCTTATTTTATTAAAAATGTTTACAGATTTTCTGATCCCAGAACTCTGTGGTTAGTAGTTTTGGAAAATATAAACAGATGTTTCAATATAATGTTATCATAGACTTTCTCTGTGAATTTATGTTTTGAGTTTTTACTGCCAATATCACATTCATAACGCTGAAACTGCTCTAATAATAAATGGATTCAAAATAGAAGCAGTTTTTATTAAGAAATAAAACAAATTTTAAATAAACAAATATATATAAATATATATAGCAAGTACTGAAATTTCTCCTCCTTTTTTAAAATAGTACTTTGGAAATATTTGAAAAATAAAAATAAAAATTTCAATTGAGGGCTAATAATTTTACTTTTAAATGTACCTGAAAGCCCACTCTTATAGCGTATTAGCGGATTCGTAGAATAAGCCAACGTTAAGTTGCAAAGTTACGTACAGAACAGTAAGTGTCTAATGAGGGACATTCGTTAAGCAGTATCTACAGTAGTTATTAAACATACAATTTAACTAATGAGTGTTAGATGATGTCGCACACACTCTCAGAAAAAAAGGTACACGATGGTACAAATAATGTTCCTTGAGGAACAGTTTTGTACCTTTGTAAAAATTGTACCTTATGTGGTACAGAAAAGATCTCTTATAATACTGTTCTGAGCCTTTTATGGTACAACTTAAATGAAGGTACACAATTGTTCTCATATAAAAGGTACAAAAGTGTCGAACAACTTCTTTATTACAGTATCTATGAAAATAAATATGACTGGAAAGGCAAAGTGATTTTTATGAATAATTTTCATATTAAAACAAGAATCATCATTTAAAAAGTATATGTTTAAAGAAACTTATAAACATACATTTTTAATACAATAATACAAAACAACTGGTAAACATAAATTTTTTGACACTGTTAAGGTACAAAGTGTCTTGTCACTGTGGTGGTACCTTTCACAAAGTATACAATATTGCATCTGCAGGTATTTAAAAACAAAGGTACATTTTGGTTTCCCATGGTACAAATCATGACCTTAAAAATTACAAATTTGTTTCTTTTCTTAAGGTCCCATAGAAAGGTACTGCCCCAGTGACAAGGGTTTGTATCTTCTTTGGTACAACATTGTACCATTTTTTTTCTGAGAGTGCTTTTACTTAAAGGAGTAGTTCACCCAAAAATGAAAATTCTGTCATTGTTTGGGTGAGTTAAAGGGACCAAAACAAAGAGACATTCTGCTGCGCAATGCACACTTTCAAAGCAGAATATCTGACTTTAGCATTGTTTTTCAGATAAACAAGAATGTAGCATGTTTCTTAAATATCTACAGACATATTATGGTATTTGTATGCTTTGGAAGGGTCAAAAACCTACATATAGCACCTTTAAATTAAAGACAAAAAGCAGTTAAACATCACAATAGTGCAAAACCGACACAAATTCATAAATAATTCTTGGTCTAACAAGTACTTTGTATCATTGTAAATCATTGGAATGTAGAAACTGATCTAGATACTGTATATGCTAGAAATAATATTAAAATATCATTTAACCAATTTAAAATAAGTCATTAACACAATGGAGGACGACCAATGCTTCCGTCATGTGATGTTTGTTTGAGAAAGGCATGCTAATGGTGGGTTTTAGAATGGTGCTGGTCTGACACAGTAAACACAGTGTGATTTTTGGCATTATGGCTTAAGCACTGGGGCTATTGGAGCCATCCAGCTCATTGTTAAACCTGGATAGCACTGGACTGACTTTAGAGAAGCTGCTAATATATTTTCACTCTTTAATAGGGCTGACTCAAAAATACCCCTTTACAAAAACTAAAGATCAAAATGATATAGAGACAATTGTCGCTCATACTAGATTTTGACAGATTACAGTTACAGTTAATCGGCAAAAAAAAAGAAAGAAAATGAAACAACATTTTGTTTAAATTATAAAAGAACCGGTCAATTTGTTTACATGTTGAACATGCATAACAGTGCTTAGTATATATGAGTACACCGCTCAAACATCTCTCATTTAATTTAATGTTTTCTATAGGATGCTTTACAATATTATATTTGTGCATATACATTTAATTAGTAAATACTGAAGTTAAATCTGGAGCTAATCTAACAAAATAACTTAGTTTATATTTTTTAGTTAGCATGCGTTTAAATGTATTCTCTTTTCATTTCTAAATATGTTTCAAGACTTCACACTTAGATATTGTTTGACAAATGATAGCAGGTTTGGCATGCTGTCCCAGGAGAGAACCCTGAGCTCAGAGATAATTGAGCCCAGGGCTCCCACCTGCATGATTCTGTATCTTTAAACCAAGTTCACACTTAAAAATGATTATCAAATGAAGTAAAACTGTTCTGACCTGCTTTTTGAAAATGTTCAGGTTGCAACCAGTTTATTTTTTTAGTAATAGACATTTTTATTATTTAATAATTAATAATTATTAATCATTAAAAAATAATTATTATAATTATTAATAAATTATTAAATAAAAATTATTAATTATTAATTAATCCAAACAGTTCACAGTTGCACAGACATATACCCTCACCGGCCATTTTATTAGGTACACCTTACCTGGCAAAGCTTTCCCAATCTTCTATTGTTCAATTTTGGGTGAGCCTGTGCGAATTGTAGCTTCAGTTTCCTGTTCTTACCTGACAGGAGTGGCACCCGGTCTGGTCTTCTGCTGCTGTAGCCCATTAGCCTCAAGGTTGGACGTGTTATGCATTCAGAAATGCTCTTCTGCATACCTCAGTTGTAACAAGCGGTTATTTGAGGTACTGTTGCCTTTCTATCAGCTCAAACCAGTCCGGCCATTCTCCTCTGACCTCTGGCATCAACAAAGCATTTGCACCCACAGAACTGCCACTCACTGGATATTTTCTCTTTTTCGGACCATTCTCTGTAAAGCCTGGAGATGGTTGTGCGTGAAACTCCCAGTAGATCAACAGTTTCTGAAATATTCAGACCAGGCACCAACAACCATGCAACTTTCAAAGTCACTTAAATCACCTTTCTTCCCCATTCTGATGCCCTGTTTGAGCTGCAGCAGATGGTCTTGACCGTGTCTACATACCTAAATGCATTGAGCTGCTGCCATGTGATTGGCTCATTAGAAATTTGCGTTAAGGAGCAGTTGGGCAGGTGTACCTTATAAAGTGGCCAGTGAATGTATAAGATATATATACACTTCTGTTGATGAATATGTAGTGACCAAAATATTAAACCACAAGCCTTGTAATCTTTGCTAAAACCAGTTAAGTGTTTTTTTTTCTCTGAAAGCTGTGCATTTTGTCTTGTAAATCTGACTTTCTCCCTGTGCCCTGATTCAGTCGCAAAGCAGCCCATCAGAACTGAGCTCCAGATTCTGCCATTTATGTGTGCGATATGCATCAGGCCGTCAGCAAACAGACTGTGGGCGGACATTGAGGCCGAGAGTAGTGTCATGATAATAAGGTGAAGAGGGATTTCAGCCCTTCACCCTCCGGCCAGCCATCTCTTCTCACACTCGTCTCCCAGTGGAGGCGCTACAGATGCTGTGTTACACATCAAAGCGTTCTGGCGCCTCTGCTTCAAAAGCCATGGGGTCGTGGTGACAGTCCAGCAGGAGTATCTGGAGGCCTTTCTCTGTCCACACCCGCCAGTTTCACTCTTCTCTCCCAGCTTGAGGCCGTGATGCTGGCTCTCGTTCTCCTCCGGTTGTGATCAGTGGCCAAGGTGGGAGGATTCCCAGCGGGGGGTGAAGCTCTTCTAACAGGCTGTGAGAGGTGCAGACTGCAGGGGGTCCAGGAGGAGCCAGAGAGTCACCAGGGGTGTGTGTGAGTGTGTGTTTGGGATTGTGTGTTTGTGTATGTTTGTTTGTTTGTTTGTTTGTTTGTTTGTTTGTTTGTATGTATGTATGTGTGTGTGTTTTCAGTTTGTGTGTTTGTGTGTGTGTGTTTGTCTGTGGGTGTGTGTTTGTGATCATATGTTTGTGATTGTGTTTGTATGTGTGTGTTTGTGAATGTGTGTTCTTGTTAGTTTGTGTGTGTGCTTGTTTTTTTCTGTGTGTGAGTGGGTGTGTGTGTGCGCATGTGTTTGTTTGTATGTGTGTGTGTGTGTGTGTCCATTTGTATGTGTTTTTGTTTGTATGTATGAGTGAGTTTGTTTTTTTTGTGTGTGTATGTTTGTGTGTTTGTGCATGTGTGTGTGTGTGCACATATTGGTGCATGTGTGTGTGTGCATGCGCGCATTCATGATGTATCTGTATGTGTGTGTGTGTGTGTGTGTGTGTGTGTGTGTGTGTGTGTGTGTGTGGAAGTGCTGGGTCAAACACTGACAGCCAGACAGAACAGAAGAACTCCCGCTGAGCTTCAGTCATCAGACACATGATCCCACACAGAGATCTTATTAACATATGCCAGTGTTTGCATGCACACGCTTGTCGTCATGTCAAGATGAGTCTCAGGTTGCCTGCCATAACCCTTTGGCTCAATTCTTGTGTGCTTCTAAGTGGGTAGTGCAGGTTGCAGTTTAAATGAACTGAGAATAATGTTTTGTTGCTTAGAGGTCGATCTTTTAAAGCTTAGGAGACTCGTTTGATTTTCTGTCATGATTAATTTAAGCCTCAGCCTTGTCTCTTTTGAAATTGCAGTGTGTGTCTGGGGTGACATTTGGGTATGAATCATATTATGTTGCTTCTTGCTAATTTTTCAGCAGTTTTAAAGTGACATGCCTATTGAAGAAAGCTTATAGGAAAATGAAAATGTTGATATTAATTACTAGGGGTGTCAAAATTAATTGTTTCTTCGGTGCACCGCGATGCAGATGCGGACAATTCGATATCGGTTCAGTAATAGATCATAAGCTGCCGGCAGCTAGCTCTCTACAACTCTCAAATGGTCGCCCACTGAAGTTAAGCAGGGCTGTGCCCAGTCAGTACATGGGTGGGAGACCACATGGGAAATCTAGGTTGCTGCCGGAAGTGGTGCTAGTGAGGCCAACAGGGGGCACTCAACCTGTGGTTTATGTAGGTCCTAATACCCCAGTATAGTGAAGGGGACTCTATACTGCTCAGCTAGTTCCATTTTTTTGGATGAGACGTTAAACCGAGGTCCTGACTCTCTGTGGTCGCTAAAAATCCCAGGATGTTCTTCGAAAAATAGTAGGGGTTTAACCCCAGCATCCTGGCCAGATCTACCCATTGGTGTCTGTCATGGCATCCAGGTGGATAAGACGACCCCCCCTGTAACCGTGGCTGTTCTTCCCGTGTCACTCATCGATGAACAGCGCTTTCATTTTTAAAGCCAATCACAGCCCTTTCTGTTGAGCGGGTAAAGACAATGACCAATCATAGGAGTGTAAGAACTCACTTGACAGCGCTCAAAAAGCAAGCAGAATAATATTTACAGTTTATTTGCCATAAATGCTCATATTGTCTTCTGTGCATGTACTGGAGTTTTGTCTAAAACATTCAAAAAGAGTGTTTTCTTTGAGCAGATAAAATTAAGGTACACTACTTAAATCTAACTGCTTGTATTAAAGGACAAAATTTACAAATAATCTATAAATATTAATATATTTTTAGATTTTATTTAAATAAAATTTCTTGTTTTGTGTAGAAAAAAACTAATTATGTATGGAAAGCATCATTATTAAACCAAGATGCACTGAGAGATGGTATTGAACGGAATTGATGTGGGTTCACACCCCTATTAATTACTCAGCCTTGTATCCTTTCAAACTTCTGAGACCTTTGTTCGTCTTCGAACCACAAATGAATACATTTTAGGTGAAAGTTGAGAGCTCCCTTGTCCTCCAATTTTCATTTTGTGACTGTGGGAACACTATAAGCTATGTTCCTCCATTCACATACAGTACATATTTGCAGCATTTTGTAAATCAAATGGACAATGAGTGGTGCTTAAGGTGCAATAAAAACATATTTGCTGAAGCAGCCATTCTGTTTTGCCTTGCTTTTACACAGCTTTGAGCTCTTTTGTCAGATCTGTTTTGCATGATTTGTAACCAAAGCTCAGTGCTTTCGCAGATGAGGTAAAGCACACGTTGGAGAAGCCATGTGCATGGAGATGCATACATTAAAATGTATAATTTTTACAGCTTTGAGGTTATAATGTCCTGCGTAACCTTCTTCATGGATAAATTGCACCATGATCATAAAGTCTGTATGTGTTTTCCATCTGAATACTTGTATGTATAGGTCCCTTTTTTTGGAGTTTCACAAAAAAATGTTGATTGTAGAAGCACATTTTTCTAGCCAGCCTGAGGAGAGAATTTTAACAAGAAAAAGAGAAATAGATTACTGTTGACAAACATTAATACTGTGGTGTTAACCTATAAGCCTAATGCAAACAGAAATGAAATATAATTATAATTTGCTTGAAAAGGCACAAAGTTGTTAGTACTTTACTGCCCTTGGTCTTTATTTCAGCTGAATAAAGAAAAAAAAACAGTGAGTTGTATGTTTTCGGAGGGATAAAATGTAGAAGCATTTTTTTCAGTGAGACTGAAATTCCCTTGGAGAAACACAAATAGATAATTATAGACAAAGAGTAATAGTAGGTTATAATTAGGATTCATTAATGGAATGTGAAAATTAGACCACTAAAAATATCCTAAAAAGACATTGGACTGGCCATGTTTAAAACTGTATTAGCTGATGTATGCACACCTATGACTAAAAGCTGGATTGGTATGTTGCCCAGCAACCAAACACATCCTACAGTTTGTCTAATGAACTAGATTAGTATTTACTGTATGAGTCACAGGTAAGCTGTTTTTATATCTACAGCATTTCATATATACTGTATGAGATCCTGGACCGCAAAATCAGTCTTAAGGTGCACAGGTTTTTTTATTTTTATTTTTTGCCAATAGTCAGAAATATATTGCATGGTTTAAAAGGATCAGTTTAAATTTTTTGGCATAATTCATAGAAATAAAGATCATATTGTAATGAATAGATACTAAATACAGTATGAAGATATTTTGTAAATATTATATATATATATATATATATATATATATATATATATATATATATAT
>CAIGQQ010036011.1:3978900-4017895 GCA_903798035.1 Danio albolineatus
TTTTTATGTTGCTTTAACTTATTTTAATAAGTTAATCAGGTTTCAACTAAATTATAGAAATACTAAGTTTAACTTAATATTTTCAAGGTCTTTGCACTCTGAAGTGTGAATTTTTTGTATGCATTTTTTGTATACTGCATAAAGAGGAAGGAGAGTTGTGCTGGATTATCCACAAATGCAAAGTTTATTTCAGAAAATCAGTGGGATTTTGATACATTGCTCATGATACTTTACACGTTCATGTACATAATCAAATCCTGAACAGAGACTGGCAGTACCACAGACATTATAATAGATGGCGACCGCATTGACATGTCGAAGCTACCATACGCGGACCATACTTTCTGTTATAATGTTTATGAGCAGTATGTCTATGGACACACCAAGCAGCAGCAGGGGAGAGGTGTGCCATTCACTCAATCCAGCATATAGGGGTTCTCAACTGTCCGCCACATTCTGTCTTTATTTTATGCACTGTGTTTGTCAAAGTTATCTGTAGCTCAAGCGATTTTACAGATGCGAAAAGCGGAAAAAAATCTAACCAGGATCTGTTTTTTATGACGGTTCGGAGGCAGTGTGGTTCGGAGTTCGGAGGCAGTGTGTCAATACGACTGACACAATGTGAGGTCGAATTTAATTATTAACGTGTGAACGTTACAGACAAAAATTGAGGATTCAGTGTGCAATAACCTTTCAAGAGTTCCCACTTAGATAAAGCTTAACTGTTTTAAAGGTTTGGCATGCTGTCCCTGGAATGAACCCTGAGCTCTATGATCCCAAGTCTCCTGCCTGGTCAATGAGCATTAGGAGGGACACCAGATCAGGTAGTTCTCGATAACTTCCCAAGAATAGACCGCCAACTGCACCAGTGTGTATGTATTAGGTGCTTGTGATGTTAACTTGTGTTACATGTCTTTAGACTGTGGGAGGAAATCGAAGTACCCGGGGAAAACCCACAACACACACAGGGAGAACATGAAAAATCCGAACACAGAGTGTCGACTGCCTCAACTAGTGTTTGAACCAACGACCTTCTTGCTGTGGGGCAACAGTGCTAGCCACTGAGCCGCCTTGTCGCCAAATCCTGGAATTGAGGAGGAGAGAGAAGGGATGGATGGGGGCGGGGATCTTCCAAAACGAAGATGAGCAATGAATTTTAGGCTGGATATTTATGTTAAATTTGGAATGATCCGATTGGCTTGCTAGTGATTAGTGATATGGATCAGCTGCAGTCAATCCTATCACATGCTCCTCTCGAAGTTAGTTTGTGAAACTTCACTTAGTCAGTTTGATTGATGTAAGTTGAGATGACTAAAAAAGTTAATTTGATTCAACTAATAAAAGTAAGGCAGCGAGATTTTATTTATTTTTATTTTTATTCTTTTACAGTGAAATAGCCCTGTAGTATAACCCAATATATTGTATTATTGAATATCGGCACAGGTTAATTCAGGACAGAGGAGGTTTCACACATCTACAAATCAGATCTGCAGAAGAGAAAGGAGCTGTGAGATGCACGTGCTTTGCTTGAACCCAGCGCCTCACTTCATTAAGGGCTGTGGTGGGGCGAAACGTCCATACTCTCTCAGACATGCTTGATTAGCGAGTGTTTGTCTTGGGGCTGCTCTTCACACTGAAGTGCACGCCAATTGCTTCCCGTCAAAGTGACTGACAGCACTCTTCAGCTTCCTCATTACAGTAGCTATCATTACGCTATTCATGAGGGTTTGTTGTTCATACATCATCTACTTGATATTCCGAATGGTCACTTGTCATTTAGAACACTTTCATACAAAGCGGCTCATTGTTTGGTGTGTTTAAACTGAGTACACAGTGTTTTTAGTAGGATCTGTGCTATTTTTTACATTATTTTTCTGTAGTTGTCGCTGTTTATGTTGGAAGTCGTTTCATTAGATTATGTAAGACTGTTTGTGCTGCAGTTCACCATGCATGATTTGTTTAGCCAAACAAGTTCATATTAATGAAAAAATTATATATTTATATTCTAGTATTGTTCAAGCGCACAGTGTCAAAATTCATTGACACTTTGGATGTGATGAGACTGGAATATTGTTTCTTATTTTCTTATTTGTTTTTTTCAAACAGTAGAATTCAGAGTTTTAGAGCGGTTTGCTGATTGATGTCTCATCAAAGACGTATGTAATATTGAATGTGTAAAATTCCACTATTCATTGTTGATTTAGCCAAACAAGTGTAATTTATTGCACTTCTTCAAATACAATGCAAAACATGCTGGATTCCACACAATACCTTAATGTCGTCCCAACACAAATTAAGTTTACTTATTTTTTTATTATTTTTTATTTTTTTACAATTTTAAGTTTAACATAAAAAATGATTCTGTCCCAAAACAAATCAAGTATTGTGGTGTCTCAGCTCATTTTAAATGAGTAGTTTGAGCAAGCAGAAAAAATATTGTTTTGAGTGTAGTATTCATGTTTACAATAGCTGTTTCCATCCACCTAATCTTATGCACGTTTTGGAATATTGCATAAATAATTGCTTAATGGAAACTCCAAGATACACATACATTTTGAAAATACGCTTACTAAACTTATTCATGCCACTGAGTTTATAAGACAAAAAAAGTGCATCAACTACAATGAAAACACATTTATCTCATAAACTGCATGCGCATTCAAAAAGTCATGTGATTTTGTTCTAACAGATCATGTGAAAACTAAAATAACAATTACAAAACATCTGAAGTGTTGTTTTGGTTATTCTAAAATGCCTTTTTCTTTTGAGATGCAAGTACAATGAAAGTAATGGTTCATTGGATTTACAATTTTTTTTAAGGTAAGTGGTTGTTTGCAACTTCTCACTGTACCTTTAAAACATTTTTTCAATGTAATTTATTTTAGAAAAAAAGGCCCACAGTGACTTCCACCACAGCAGGTTCCATTTTTCTTTTTGATATTTGGCACTAGTCTATCAGGACATGATGATTTTGTTCTCCAATTGACTCTTTAATTGAATGCAAATGGAGCTTTAATTTCAGAAAGGTTTTATTCCTGTTTTGAACATAGGTCAAATTCACATCTTTGGAGGGAAATATAGCTATTGTCAAGATGCATTTGATATTTGTATCAAATGCAAACTGTGTTGAGACTAGAATATTGCTTTACTACATTAGTGTACTTTTTCAAATATAAATTGAATGTTGAGCTGCATAATTGAATATGAATTAGGGTTGGGTGATGTCGACCAATTTGGCATCGTACGATGTCTAATGAGAAACATTGTGATGGATGATGGCATCGTCGGTATAGGCGGCGGTGAATTCATTATTTATAAATAATTAATAATTCAGAATGAATAAATTATTTGTATCCTACAGTTTCAACTACCAGACCCGCATGGTCTTTGTTTTACCCATTACCAAATCATAAATAAATAAAGTTACGCACAAATTACCACCTGTTAAGCACAGAAAAAAGGCAGTGTGATCTGTGTCATTATGATGGCATTGACAAACTTGGTTGGTAAAAAAGGTGCACAAGCAACAGGAACCAACTAACAGTATCTGAGGTTTTCGCTAACATTACAGTGTTCAATTGTGAAAGTGAAAGATTGAAGCACTGATGCTGTGGCACGTTACCTGATAGATTCAAAAGACAGAACAGCCGTTAGATAGAGACAAGCTCAATTAAATATCACGTTTAACAACTATAGAGAGACGCGATCCAGTGGTACATCCTTGTTAAACTGTCCAACGTGCACTGCTCTTTGAATTTTTGTGCTCAAAGCACCCGCTGATGTGCGTCTTCAGCAGTATAGTGTGGACGGAGGGCTGTTCAGAAATGCTAGATGAGACGCCAGTGTGAATGTGGGTTATTTTCAGTCTAAAATGGCATTTTAAAATGAATACGTATTAGTGTAAACGGGCCTAAGTATGTATTATTCGCAAGCGCGTTTGCAACGGGGCCGGGGCGGAGGATCGCGATGCCGGCTCAGCATTGTGACTTCTGTCAGCCATCGACGATGGACGATGGCATCGTCTATCGTCCTAACCCTAATATGAATATGATTATTAAAATGAAATCGAGATCACGATTAAAGGGAAAGCTGTGAGGATCATGTACATCTTGTCAGGGAAACATGGCTCTGTGATCAATATTAAAGAGGGCGCTCTCGCATGAAACTGCAAATACGCCACATAGAAGAGAAACAGAGGATTGAACTTCTGTAATTGATCCAACGTGACTAATAAACACACAACTATGAAAATCATCTCACAGAATTATTTTAAACTCTTCTCTGAAAATTATGAGGTGAGTGTGGAGTAAAAACATGTTTTTAATTGTAGTATTTTTAGATCAGCAGCAACAAAGAGCCATAGATCACTGAGAAGTGACGGAAACAGCTGTCAAATTGTCGAATGATTCGATTAGATTTCTGGATTACGCAGATTAAATCTTTTTCATAGCTTATTAGTAAATGGTATATCTGTATAAACGCTGCTCCATCTGAAAGCATGCGCTGAGCCGGTTTTACTGCCAAAATGTGCTTGAAAATCGCCTTTGATTAATTGTGCAGCCCTAAATGAGTGTTTTTATACCAAAGTGTCTCTAAATTATTCACACCATTTCATGCTAAGTTCATCATGTAAATACTAAACAGTTGATTTCCATTTTGCCTGACATTTGCTTGTCTGATATAGGGAGTCAGGAACGAGATGCATTACATCTGATATTAGAACTGATTCATCCATTACACTGGTGCATTGTGGGATGCGGAATTCATTCCGCTCAGTAAGCTGCTGATGTAATGTGTCTGCAGGGTATTCTGTACATACAGTTCATTTGTATACAGTGCAAATTATATACGCTGTTTGCTGCAGCAGAAGTATGGAGGTGTTATGATTATAGCCAGATGCAAAGACAGATGTCAATTTCAAAATAAGAGTCAAGATTTGACACCATTTCCTCATACAAAGTCAAATTCTGTTAGGACATATATTTTATTATTTATAAAATACCATAAAAATGTATATGAATGTCAGTTAGATGCGCTACATCGGTCTCATCATTATCATGGGTTGCTTCAGTGTCAATTACAAATTCTCTGTGGCCTTATGGGATAGTAAAGTGTCAATTGGAAATTTCATCAACTATTTTAAATTTAGCTTTAATCCTCGTATCAAATTTTATCTATTTTTAGTCATATTTAGTCAACATTCAGCTTTTTCAGGATTTTAGTCTTTTAGATTTTAGATGATTAAAACCTTACATTTTTGTCAATCTGCATTGTGGTTAAATTAACATTTGTTTTTTTATTATTATTTCAACAATTAAATTCAATTTGTTTTTTTAAATTTTACAATAATTTTATAATAATAAATGCTATTGCACATGAGCTCAAAACAAGATAATTTTAAATCATAATTAATTCATAATAGCACTTCCAATTGAAAATTGCATTAGGTTGTGTTAAAACAGCCAGACTTGTGTTGTGCCATAGAGGACGCACAATTTTTGTCAAAATCACATTGGCAAACAACATAGTAGAGATGCCTGTTCGGAATCATTACTGTTCTTCAAATGAGGGATTTAAATTCTTCACATCAGGCATCCTCAAGCGTATTTTTTTTGTTATATACTTGTTAGTCACTTCTCTTTTTTTGTCACTGATATTCCATATAGTCACAATTAATGTTTAATAATGTTAGTGTCATCTTATCAGAGTTGAGTTGGTGTCATCTTATCAGTTAATGAGCATTTTTACACATTGATCATCATCAAAAAAAAAAAAAAGAATACTAATAGGATGTACACTTCAGAATCTCACCAGAGGTAGTAATTCATTTTGAATTACTGAAATTCACAATGAAACAATGAAAATAAATTTTACATACTACTTTTTTTTCTTTTTTTGGCCTATAAATAAGGTAATATGCCATTTCCAATGTATTCCTCTTACAAATGTACTACTTGTATGTAGATGTTTTGAATTTTATAGAAATTAAATGCTTGTATTTTTCATGTAATCAATAAATAGGCTATGAAAATTTTAATTATCAAATTTTTTAACAAATCTTTGTTTTTATGTGGTTGGTAAAGTTTGAGACAAGTTACATATATTTTGAAACATAAATTAAATGTAATTTATGCAAATAATTGTACACATTTCACACTAGATAGAAGTAGGAAAACTTTATTTTGTTGTTGTGTTTTAAGACTGTTGTTGTTTTTTTAAGACTTTGTTTTTGTTATTGTTTTTTCTGTTTTATCACTTTAAATGATCCTAATGAAGCATGAAATGTGCAGATTAATTAGCCCTATTGTTCGGTAGTTTTGCTCTACGTTTTTGGAGAACTGGGAAATGCTAATGCGCTAATACTCACATCTTCATGCATAAATGATACAGAAGGGTGATGAAAGAAGTTTCACAACATCTCGGAACCTCAGAAGCACAAACGAACATTTAGTTAGTCTTCGGGTTAAAATGCAGCTATTTGTCACAAATTACCAGGTTTAAGCAGCATCCGTTTTTAAAACTGTCACCGTTAGTGGAGTAAACGCTGGCAGAATTGTCTCTTTTGTGAAGTAAACAGCTGCTTGGTTAATTGCTGTTAAAACTATAGGGAATAATCAGCAAACACCTCCTCTTCTTACTGAATGGTGTTCCTATACAATCTGTCATAGAACAATTCAAGTTTTAGATCATAAAGCACAAGAATGTGTTTTACTGCTTTATTATGTAGTCAAAATATTTAAATTCGGGCTGTCAAATGAAACATATTAATTAGGTTAGGGGCAAAAAAGAAGCTAAAGACATCAGTTTAGTCGTGATAAAAATTATCACCGTAAGGTGTGTTTCATTTCTGAATGAAACTGCGTTTTGAACGCAGATTTAACCAATAAGCGAGTTTAGTGGCTGCTTAGGGCACAGATAAATAAATATCTAGAGGTATAAACTATAAATAACATCCTTTTCTATCATGTTTTGCATAGTGAGAGTCAAACAAAAACATTTTTTTTACTCAATTAAATAATATTTATTATACACTAAAATATAAAGTTATTATAATTATGTAATGTTAATATTATAAAATAATATAATAAATAAATAAATTATAAATAAATTATAATAAATAAACTTATAAGTGTGTTCTCTCTGTGGTTGCGTGGGTTTCCTCCGGGTGCTCCGGTTTTCCCCACAGTCCAAAGATATGCGCTATAGATGAATTGGGTAAGGTAAATTGTCCGTAGTGTATGTGTGTGAATGAGAATGTATGGATGTTTCCCAGAGATGGGTTGCGGCTGGAAGGGCATCCGCTGCATAAAACAAATGCTGGATAAGTTGGCGGATCATTCCACTGTGGCGACCCCGGATTAATAAAGGGACTAAGCCGACAAAAAAATGAATGAATGAACTTATAAGTGGTAAGTGATTGTAAACAATTTATATGATCTGAATTTAAACAAGCGTCACGGTGGCGGAATGAGTATCACTATCACCTCACACGCTGGTTCATTAGGCATTTTTGTGTGGAGTTTGCATGTTCTCCCCGTGTTCATGTGGGTTTCCCTTCGGGTGCTCTGGTTTCCCCCCACAAGTCCAAAGACGTGGTATAGGTGAATTGGGTGAGCTAAATTGTCAGTAGAGTATGAGTATGTATGCATGCTTCCCAGTGTTGGGTTTCAGATGGAAGGGCATCAACTGCTTAAAGCATATGCTGGATGAGTTGGTGGTTCATTCCGCTGTGGCAACCCCAGATTAATAATGGTACTAAGCTGAAAAGAAAATGAATGAATGAAATGAAGATGAACATTACTAAATTTTATTTGTTTAAATTCAACGCATATAAATTGTTTGCAACAATTTTGCACAATCGTTTTTTTTTTTTTTTTTTTTTGTTTAGTAAGGGGTCCTTTTAGAAACTTGGCCCCCTTGGAGGAGTTGCCTAGGGCCCCCAGATTACTAAATCAGCCCCTGCATTTATATAAAGATCTGTTGACTTCATTAATGTACCAATTAATCAATCAATCAACAATCAATCAATTGAACAAATTAAAAGAATAAACAACTCAATCATTACAAATTGATCTGCATCTAGTGTCAGTTTAAATTCATTTTTTATTTTACATGATCACTTCATTAAAAAACACACATTTACTCACCTTTACTCACATGCGTGTCATTTAAACCTCTATGACTTTTTCTTTTGCTGTTCATAAACAATATTTAGATGAATGTGGGCAACCAAACTGTTTGTAGGAGAAATAAATGGTCTGTAAATATATGTAAACACCAATTTCGATGCAATTTCTGAAAAACAAAAAACAAAAACAAACCTAAATTAAGTTTGGTCAATTGTATCCTTAAAATGTGTGTAATACATTACATTTTGAATCATAACTAAAGTCTACATTTTTGTAAATTTCTATTTGATGCTTTTCGCATTTAATAAATAATGTCTGTTTAATGTAGTATCTTAAATATAATGTCTGTTTAAATTTAAATATAATATGTAATAGAAATTTGCTTAATTTGTGATTGATTAGGTTCAAACACATTTGAGCCTACCTGAATGTGAATTGCACAAGCTATTCTGTGCATTTTGAGGCAAAACATAGTGCACACTTGTCTCTTATGCTTTACTGCACCAGAGAAGAGTCATGAATCATACACTCCACATACTACTCCCAACTGTTCATATGCGCAACACATCAGTCTCCATTACGGCATCATATTTCTCCGTATCTCTCGCCCTTTCCTTTTTTCCTTCCCTTTCTCCCTCACTCCTTCAAATCCCGCTCCTCGGCCTCGTCCGCAGAGTGGAATGAAAATCAATAGTGAAGTCTTGCAATGTGCGAAAGAACATGATCTTTGCATTTGCTGTGTGACTGAGCGGCAGCATTTTAGAGGGGTTTGGGGAAGTTCTGAGTTTCCTGTGTGCTGAAGATGCCTTTTTCACAGGATGAGCAGTTCATGCGAGAAGAAGGGAGTGTTTTATCTAGTTCAGCTGTGCTCAGATGTCATCTTTCTGTCATTCTTTTTCACACAAAGAAATAGCCAAAAATGGATTTTTCCAAGATGTATGTTACTTTCTTATGTGAAAGACAAAATACTGTATAAGGCAGGATGTTGACATAAATGTTACCGTCAAGCCAACAGCAAGCCCTAATGGTTGGCATGATTACAGCTAAAAAGATGATTTTACTTAATTGGAAATCTCCAAAGGCTCTCTGTTTTAAGAGATGGTTGAATGAGTTGCTTTATGTCATTCAAATGGAAAAACTATGTCTTGAAACTTCACAGAAAAAAGCTGAAACCATATGGGGAGCTATCAGAAGACTCTTGGGAATCTAGCATTTTACGTTTGTAAATTTTCATCTCTAACCTATATATTCATGACACTGACTTTGTAAAAACGTGAATACTGTCATCTTTTTTATATTTTTATTTAATACAAATGTTGTGTGTATATATGTATGTATATATGTTTGTTTGGTAATTGAGACGATCCCTCCAATTATATTTTCTTTTTTTTTGTCTTTTTATTTAAATTTTTTGTGCGGGGGTGGGGGGCTGATGTTAATTATTCTGTACTATATTTTATTTTTTATTTTTTATGGGTATTGTACTGTTTTATTTTAATATATTGTAAATGTTAAATAAAACAAAATGTCACAAAAATTATATAAGTTATTTGAAACATTAAAGTAAACAATCAACAACAGCTTTATTGGCATGACAAATGTATTTCCAAAGCGTTTATACAGTAAAGTTTACATTAAAAAGAAGATACATAGAAATAAAAAAATAGTAAACACAGTAAATCATTCATTCATTCATTTTCTTTTCGGCTTAGTCCCTTTACAGTAAATCGTAGTAGTAAAAAAATAAAATAATAATCAAAATAAATAATTAAAATACAAATAAAATAAATAAAAATACTCTCTGCACAGTCATTGTTTAGATAGTATAAAAGTCATTACATCTATGGGATGTCCCCATAAAGATAGCTATACAAGTGTGTGCATATGTATGAACATTTGATTAATCTTTCACAATTGAGTTCAGAAAATAGCAGATTAGGAACGATGTGAGGGCAATTAAGTGGTAGTAAACTCAAGGGGTGTAACGGATCACGGTTGATCCGTGATTCGTATGGATCACAACCCACAGTTCGGAACACATGTGACCCACGGATTAATATATTTTTTTACTTTAAATCACTAAATTTGTATCAGTTGCAGAGAAATCGCCTATTGCTTCATTCAAATCACATGTATAAAAGCATTTAGGCTTTCCTATGAGATATAATAATGACAGAAGAAGTTGTGGAAGTTTATTTGGTTTCTTAGGTTATTAAAGATGATTAATGCACTGTAAACTGCACCATTAATCATTAAAAGCACTGGATCTCAACAACCACCAAACATAAATTATAAATAATGGTGATTTGAATATGTTTATTAATCCTTCGAATTGCTGCATTCAAATCTGTGATTGAAAAACACAAAAATCAGTAAAGAGATTCAGTCTTTAGTTTACAAACTGTCAAATAACACAGAAGTATTGGGATAACAGTTTGTAGTCTAGATAAAGCCACTGTTGTTTATGGTAAAGATTAAAATCACCATCATATGCATTTAACTTGATGCTTAAAATGAAGGTTTTAGGGAGCAATAACAATATTTAACCAATAGATGGCGACAACCAGCCATCAAAAATATGCCACTGAATAATTCTTTTACAGTATTTTACAGTTTATTTTTATTCAGCTGATAATTTCTTCATTTTAATAAAATAATAGGTTCTGGGTTATGTTTGTTAAAACCAAAAGTTTCTTGCAGTACTGTTTTTGTAATAAATGGAAAGCGAATTAAGTTTGCCTCCTCCCCTTTTTGGCTGATCCGAAAAATGGTCCGATCCGTGACTAAAAAAAAAACACAATATAATCCAAACTGTGAGATTCGGGATTCGTTACACCACTAGTAAACCCTCTCTTTGGAGTGAACTGTCTCTTTAAGCCCATCAGCAGGATTGCATAATCAGTAAGTGATCATTCTTCTCCGGGTAATTTCAGGTCTAATGCTCAAACAGTGATTTCATAGTCTGATGTCAGCTTCTGTTGCCATTTAATGATGGCTGTTTTTAATGCAGTGCTCTCCGTAAGTGCAGAGTTGTTAGACCTCATATTGTGTCATTACATACTCAGCTCAGCGTAATTATATAATTAAATATAATACAGTTGCCCCCTTTGGGTCAGGGTCTTGCAAACGCATTGGTGTTCACACTCACGGTCATTATAAAACAGCTCTTCTGTTCACCCACACAGTTCTAATGGAGAGTGAAGGACTTTACAGTAGGAAAAAAGAAAGAGTGAGTCACCTTGCAGAGAAGAAGTGCAAGAAAAGGAGACAAAGAAGATGTTGCGTTAAAAGCCCTGAAATCAATGGATTGAGCATACTGGCTTTAAAATGAGTTAATGTTGTACCTAATGAGCTGCTGATAAGCTGAAGGGTTAATATAGTGCATTGTTTGTGTGACGTTTGTTAGCCATGTGTTTTGCCTGAAATAACCCACACTCCTTTAGAGACTGCATCGATCTATTTTCAGCAGTGTTGCCATGCACACTTATTACTAGCTGCTTCAGACCTTTTTTTCATGAAGTTACTAATTTATGGGCAAGTGGTGGTATTTTTATGTATTTGTTTTTTGTGTAGTGTTAATGTATATTATATTATAAATGGGTCTTTGTACACAAATATGAAGCTTGTTGTGTGTAGAGTCAGCTAAACAAGAATTGTACATAAATCTGTTGTTAAGCAAGGTGCAGTTTGTGACAGGATTGCAGAGCTGAACTAGCTGCTGCAGTGGACCTCAACCACCAGGCCGTGGACTGGTCCAGGTCCGTGGATCAGTTGGTACCAGTTGGTATTTATTATCTGAGTCTGAACGATCTTTCACTTTGAAAAGTCTTTTCAAGAGTTCACACTTAGCTGATGATTGATAATAAAGCGTATTTGGCTCAGAATACCCTTGAGCCCGGGGCTCCCTCCCGTTTGATGGGCGAGAGGAGAGTTTGAGCTCAGGTGCATCTCGAGAGCTCCCCCCGCTTGTGAACGTGCTGAGATATATCTGACTAGGTTGCCTTAAGATGCTATTTAAGAGTAGTCGATTTAATAATGTTGTATGTTTTTGGACGGTGGGAGGAAACCGGAGAACCGGGGAAAAACCCACGCGAACAGGAGAGGCCAAACCAGGGGCGTTCTTTCTGTGAGGCAACAGTGCTAACCACCGGGCCACCGTGCCGCCCCATAAGAGAGGGAAAGGAGTTGGGGTGGAGGGGGGATTCTTCAAGACGAAGATGACTGAAGTAGAAAGCTCTGGTAATTTATAGTGTGTCAGGATTCGTCTGATTGGTGCAGTATGCAGAGCTGATGTGGTACCAGCTGTGTTCAATCATAAGCACGTGATCCTCTCGAAATTGTTTTATAAATAAACCCCACTTATTTTGAAAAATGACAGTATTCTTTCGCTTACATCTTGGTGGCTTGAGGGCCCAAATTTAACCCACAAGCAGGAAAATGAGTAAGAAGCAGACATCTTTGGAAAGTTTCTTTGCTAAGGGGAAAAGGACCAACAACTGTTAAGTAATGGATACGCAACAAATTTGTCAACAAATCAGGTGAATCCACTATGGCTGTGCAAAAAGAAGATCAACTGCTAGCGGCCTTTTAGGGGCTGTTATTTCTGATGGAGGTGCGGGCCTTCCAGACGCACCTAGTGAATAAATTCTTCGAGCGTACTGTGAGTCACACGACATGAACTGACCGATCAGCTTCAGCTTATATGGAATCGTAGACAAACACAGAACACCCAAACACTGCAGTTCTTTGTAATATTTTCCATAGCTGCAGCAATGTTTTGTCAGCTTGTCATTTTCTGAGAAAATGGTTGATGGTTGGTCATAAACAATTCTTTGCTACCTGGGAAATGACTCTCCGACCCTGTCAGTCAAACCCAAGTTCACCAGGTCTGGAAACGTGTCTGAAATACCTGATACTTTGAATCGCTGTAGTCACGTGACCTGGTGTTTCGAAACACTTTAGTCACATGGCCTGCGTGTTTCGAATCACCTTAGTCACGTGACTAGGCTCTGTCGGATCATGCTTCGGTGCAGTGTTTCAAAACACTTGCGCTTCGGGATCTCGACACTGTGTCAACTCAGTTTCACGTCAACCATTCCTACCTGTATATTGGCCATTTAAGAAAGTTTTTCCTTGTGAGGATAGTTTTTGTATTTGGGCCTGATTGTTGGCACAGCCAGAACAAACATTGACTGAAAATTTTGTATATAATTTTGTAGAAAAAAATGCTGGGAATCCACAATTTTTTTATTTTTGTGTAATGTAATGTAATGTAATGTATTGTAATGTAATGTAATGTGCATTTATATAGCTCATTTATTGTGTATGGCCATACCATACACCCAAAGGACATTACAATCGTACGAGGGGGTCTCTCTTCACCACCACCAGTGTGTAAGTGGAGAGGAGAGACAGTGATACGGCTAATTCAGTGGATGGGGGTTATTGGGAGGCCATGGTGGGTAAGCGGCAAAGTAGGGTGGTAGGTAGGTGGGTGTGGGGGGCTCTGTGAGGGGGCTTGTTGAGGGTGGGGGTGGGGTTGGGTTTAGTGTAGGTTGTAGTTTGTACCATAGGTTTTCAGTTCAGTTTAAATATTGTTACACCCCTGCGCAATATTAGCTCTGATTGGGACCACAAAAAATTGATTTGGGCAGCCATAATATATAGCCATAATATATACAGTATATTACAGTAATGGCATTCTCCTTTTATTAATGTGGCAAAGAATGATCTCACAGAGAAATGTTGACTCTTTTATTGACTCTCTTGTTTTGGAGTTGCTTTATGAGTTCCTTTTTTGCTGCCGCTGTGTTACAAAATGCTGATTTCTTACATCTGACATGGGGTTTTGTTTGTGCAAGATGAACTGTTTATCGCACTTCCTGAAATAACTGCAGGATAACCAATGGCCTGCTGTTATCACATGCATTCTGGCTGCGCTAAGCACTGGTGTTTGATAAACATCTACAAATGCAATTATGCTCTAACTGAATAAAGGCCTGCTTTGCTTAAAATTGTAGTTCAAAACCACAGTGGCTTATTAATCACACCCTTTGTCTTTTCTCTCTCTCTTCTTTTCTCTCCCCAGGTGTAAAAACCTGAATTACAATGGAAAAACTGCTCGTCTGCTTGTTGGTTATCGGAATGGCAGTGAAGGCCCAGATCTGTCCAAAGCGCTGCGTCTGTCAGGTTCTTTCCCCCAACCTCGCAACACTCTGTGCCAAAAAAGGGCTGCTCTTCGTCCCCCCTAACATCGACAGGCACACCGTGGAGCTCCGGCTAGCTGATAATTTTGTCACCAGCGTAAAACGGAAAGACTTAGCCAACATGACCAAGCTGGTGGATCTTACGTTATCGAGGAATACAATAAGCTACATCACTCCACATGCGTTCGCAGACCTGGAAAACCTACGAGCCTTGCATCTAGACCACAACCGCTTGACGCGAATAGCCAACGACACCTTCAGCGGCATGTCGAAGCTGCATCATCTGATCCTGAACAACAACCAACTGACCCTCATCCACATGGGAGCCTTTAATGACCTACTAGCCCTCGAAGAACTGGATTTATCCTACAACAACCTCGAGACCATCCCCTGGGAGTCCATTCAAAAGATGACCAGCCTACACACTCTCAGTCTGGACCACAATATGATTGAATACATTCCCGAGGGGACGTTCTCCCTCCTACAGAAGCTCAATCGCTTGGACGTGACCTCCAACAAGCTCCAGAAGCTCCCACCAGACCCACTTTTCCAGCGGGCGCAGGTTCTGGCAACATCCGGCATTCTGAATCCCTCTTCTTTTGCGCTAAGCTTCGGAGGCAATCCTTTACATTGCAACTGCGAACTACTGTGGCTTCGGCGGCTCAATCGTGAGGACGACTTGGAGACCTGCGCCACACCTTTGCACCTCTCTGGACGCTATTTCTGGTCCATCCCTGAGGAGGAGTTCCTCTGCGAGCCTCCCCTCATTACCCGGCACTCTCACGAAATGAGGGTTCTGGAAGGCCAGCGAGTGGCATTAAAGTGCAAAGCCAGAGGAGATCCCGAACCTGCCATACATTGGATATCTCCCGAAGGAAAGTTAGTTTCAAACACATCACGCACACTGGTTTACAACAACGGCACGCTGGACATCCTGATAAGCACAGTAAAAGACACAGGCTCTTTCACCTGCATCTCTTCAAATCCTGCAGGGGAGGCCCATCAGACCATAGAGCTGGTCATCATTAAACTTCCACACATCAGCAACAGCACAAATAACATCCAGGAGCCGGACCCGGGCTCTTCTGACATCTCCACTTCCACAAGGGCTGGAGCAAACGGTGGCAACCACACCGGTGACACCAAAACCAGTTCCGATAAGAGGGTGGTTATGGCAGAAGCCACTTCATCCACAGCACTCATCAAGTTTAACTTTCAGAGGAATATACCTGGAATACGCATGTTTCAGATTCAGTACAACGGAACCTACGACGACTCTCTTGTTTACAGGTGAGAAATGCTCACTTTTTTTATTCCGTCATTCTTGCTTGTAGGTTGAATCCACAGTAGGTTAAAGTACAAATGAAGTCAAAACTAGCCGTATGATTTAGCTCACATAGAGTTAGCTCACATTGCTAGTTTTGAGGTGAACAATTCATCTGTGCATGTCATTAAGAAAAAAATGTTTGCCCTTGTAATCTAAAATTGAAATTTGAAAATGAACTTCCTGTTTGTTTTCAGTTAAATTCTCAGATTATGTCTGTCTGAGATATTGAGCGTGGCTAACATGCTTAACAAAGCCCCTCCAACTGTCAGTTTTGACAACAAGGAGAAATGGCAAGGAGGAGGTATGTCTGTTAAGCTGTAATAACTTTTCTGAAACCCATTTCATGGTTTACTGAACGAAATGCCTACTTTACTACATCCAATCAACTTGTGGTAAAGAGAAACAAGCTACGCCCACTGTTAGTGTAATATTGTGTTTCTCTAGAAATTGGGCCATAATACAGAAAAAAAAATGGTCAAAACTTCTGGTTCATGTACACTTCAAATGCTCATACAGTTGTTGAAGTGGGTTTTGAATTAACATTATTATTCCTTGGGGTAGACCTGTTGCTATAATTCGTATATTAGGGCTGGGCAATTAATCGAAAAATAATCGAAATCGACATTCAGAACTTATAATCGATCTAATTTTCCCAGTTCTATTATATTGATTATTTTCCCTACTCTGTGTCACATGACCCTGCTCTGTTTAGACTGATTTATGCTGATTTATATCGAGAGCATAGGTATGGTCCAGCACAGCCTTTACATGATCGCATACCCACGCGCCTCTCAAAAATGTAACTACTCGTTGCAAAGACGCATAGCACAAGCTCTTTGATTGGTCGGTTTGATAGTGTTGACACACGTTGGTTGCGCAGAAATCCGTGGGATAGCAAAGAGCCGACAAGTGTTGTAGCTGAGTAGCATGTAGTAGCTGTTTTTGGTTTTCCTTATGATTAAAGTTGTTGCACGTCCACCTGTTCTCAACTCTGAATGAGCCCGTTTTAGCTTCTTGTACATTACGGTAGCATTCAGAAAAAACAAAAACCCCATGAAGAAACTCGACACAGAGGAACATTAACGCCAGCTAGGGTTTTGAAAGTGTAATTACAGAGCAACACAAACAGCATGCTGAAGTATATCAATGCACGGCTACGCGCAAGGCAAGTGCCGTACGTGGGTCACAGTGATCAAGTGATGATGAAGTTATTTATTTTCACTTTTTTATAAGAAAAAAGTGATTGTTGGTTTTAGGCAATATGTTTTAATTTCAGTTGTTCAACATGTTCTGATGTTTAATAAATAATCACAGATAGTAGATAGTGTGTGTTTCCTTTAATTATTTTAAAATCAAGTAATGCACCCTTCATTCAAAAATCTCTGACTTGTAATATGTGAACATATTTACTGTACAAAACCTGTCCATGAACCATGAAGGCAAAAAAATAATAAAATATATATATATTAAAAAAATAAATAATTTATATTTTAGGCCAAATCGCCCAGCCCTATCGGATATCATGCAATACATTCACATGACCTCACTAATTTTTGATGAGACAATATACATCACCCATCATGCTTACGTAAAAATGAATGTTAGCAACATTTTAGCTTTGCGCAGCCTCTGTCATTTTTAATCTCTGTTGGAGGTGTAAGAGAGCTCAGATCACTTTTTTAGAAGCAATGCGTACTGACAGCTGAAGAAAAGGTGAATATTCACATTTTCCTGAAAACTACAGACTGTTGGGAAGAAGTTGTACAAAAGAGAGACACTTTCTGCGAGACACTTTATTTTAAGCTTCAATTTTCTGCTATTAATAAACCATTAATTAACACTTTTAGCTCAATATACTACTAATTTGCTGCTTATTATTAGTTAGTAAGATTGTAGATGGATTTAGGCATTATGTAGCATTTGGGATGTAAAATAAAATCATACTTCATATATACTAATAAGCAGCAAATAACGAGCCAGTAGTATAAGCCAGTAGTTAATAGCAGAAATCCGTACTGTAGCTAAAGTGTTACACACTTCTGTAAAAGTGACATTCACAAATAACATTAAAACCATTTCATATTTACATTTCTACAAAGCTGGTCGCTGCAAGAAGGTCGCTGGTTTTAGCCTCGGCTGGATTAGTTGGCAATTCTATGTGGAGTTTGCATGTTCTCTCTGTGTTCGCATGGGTTTCCTCCGGGTGCTCTGGTTTCCCCCACAAGTCCAAAGACATGGTATAGGTGAATTGGGTAAGCTAAACTGTCCATCGTGTGTGTGTGGATGAGTGTGTATGGATGTTTCCCAGTGATGGGTTGCGGCTGGAAAGGCATGCGCTGCATAAAACATATGCTGGAAAATTGGCGGTTCACTCCACTCTGGTGACCCCAGATTAATAAATGGACTAAGCCAAAAAGAAAATGAGTGAATGAACTAACCTTAAGAATGAAATGTTTTTGTCCCTTAAGTGTTTTTATAGATACTTGCATTATTATGATGTTGCATTATTCAATCATTATATTCAGTGGCATAAAATAGTCTTAAAATGACAATAATATCACGTATTGCAATAATTTAGTAATTATATTGCACAACACAAAAAATGACATACCATGACTGGCCTATACTAAATCACGTGCTTATGCATATGTTCATTCATTCATTCATTCATTTTCTTGTCAGCTTAGTCCCTTTATTAATCCGGGGTCGCCACAGCAGAATCAACCGCCAACTAATCCAGCATATTTTTTACGCAGCGGATGCCCTTCCAGCCGCAACCCATCTCTGGGAAATATCCATACACACATTCCCACTCATACACTACGGACAATTTAGCCTACCCAATTCACCTGTACCACATGTCTTTGGACTTGTGGGGGAAACCGGAGCACCCGGAGGAAACCCACGCAACCACGGGGAGAACATGCAAACTCCACACAGAAATGCCAACTGACCGAGCCGGAGCTCGAACCAGCGACCTTCTTGCTGTGAGGCGAACGTGCTACTCACTACGCCACCGTGGCGCCCTCTTATGCACATGTCATTTAGTTTAACCTCATTTATATGTTAGTAAATTTAAAGAATTTAAATAAACAGCTGTAAGCAAACATGTATATGCCCAAATATGCCCAAACTATCATGATATGAAGTTTTTCTGCAGAACCTTTTTTTTACAGCTTTTCATCACTCTCACCAAACATATGCCACTCTGTTGCCAGATCCTCCAGCATGGCCAGCAGTTTAAATGCAATAACCTATTATACACATTACAGAGCTATCATTAGCCAGCTGCACTTAAGCACACAGTATTACATATTTAAAATAAAACACAACATGAGCTTTTTGTGAATCTTAATTATCTTTGTGTATTTTTTTACAGACAAATTAGTTTTTTTTGCTTTGGCTTCGCTAACCAAGTCTCAAAAAATATAATGTACAGGTAAACAAATAATGAAGATTAGTCTAACAAAGGACAACTTATTTAAATCATGAAACACTCAAGGAGTAAAACTGAAGCATGGGCCGGTAAAAGTTTCTGACAGTATGATAAATAAGTATGGATAAAAATATCACGGTTTCAATATATCACGATATTGTGATTACTGCTCTAAAATAAGTTATTTTTAAGTCTCTGGGTAAAAAAAAGAAGCTTTTTTCTCCATTGAACAAAATAACAAAATACATGTTATTTTTTGAAACAGTAAATATGCCAGGCTAAATAATTAAACTAAATCCTTGACTTCTGCTCTCTTAAGTAGTTTCAAAAACACAACTCTTTGCAACACATTTAAAAAACACAAAAAATATACATATACCTTAGGAACAGCATAACAAAAATTTAGTAGGGAAAAAAATTGCAGTTTTAAAACCTTGACTTTTCCAAACTGTGGTAAACCTTGAAATCAGTTATCATCCTATGTTGTCACATTAGAGATATTGATCTTTAAAAAAATACCACTATTGTTGAGAATAACTTACAACCTTTTTAAAGAGCCTCTTATCAGACTGCTTTTATGCGTTCAACTATTGAGATTTCCACTTTAGTAGACTTAATACAATAATCATTTGAAAATGAAGTACTTTGAGAATCTATCAATATTTCTCAAAGTGTGTACAACTTGAAAAAGTTCTATAATGTAAATGATACAGCACAGATATTCAGGAAATAGGCAGATGTGCATGTATGCTATTTAAAATGATGGGTTTGTAGATTCTAGATTGACATTAGAATCTGTCTAACTCAGTCAAACTGGCAAGAAGAGAGTGACCCCAAAAATTAGTCTAGACGTGCAAACGAGCTGACTTTGGACCTTTGGGACAACAGCAAAGTGTGAGAAAAAAAAAGATCTTATTCCGTACGTTAGCAGAAAAATCCATCACCAGTTTGTGTTTCTCTAATGGATGGATCAATGCTGTACATTTTGTGAAATGCTAGAAATCCATTTCTAATTTTCTCTTAAATGAATAATGCTGGGATAGTTTTTTTGTACTAGACTGTGTTGTGTTTTATTCCTATTATGACTGTGATCTATTATTGCATTGTTTGTATTGCTTCAATTTAATCTGTATTCTGTGAAAGTCTAAAAATGCTTTTTCTATTGTTATGAGGAGATGTCTACAAGTAAGACATTTGTAGACTGATTTGCCAAGGCAAATCAGTCCACAAATGTCTTACTTGACGTATAAAAATGAATGGAAGTGAATGAGACCGGGAGTGTCGAGCCAAAAAGATTCAAATGGCTGCGCCCGCTCGGTGTCAAAATGAATTGTTTCTTTGGTGCACCGCGATGCAGACACGGACAATTCAGTATCAGTTCTGTAGATCATAACCGGTTATTATGTACTGATGTCATTTATCTCATGTGCATGTTGCTGTAGAATACTATGGTGAGGGAGGAGACCGCAAGTAATTAAAATGCAGAAACTCTGCACAATTCACTGTGTGTGTTTGCTGGACAGTCGTTCACTGACACTGAACCTACAAAAGATGCCCCTGTTTTACTCCCATTGAGAAAATGAAAGTAAACTCCATTTCTCTCTCTCTCACTGTGCACCCTTTGACCTGCTGGCGTGACGTTTCCTCTCCTCTAGGCTGTTACAGTTTTACTTGTGGATCCAAACATTAGCGTGTCTATCATCAGCTGTGATCGCAGCTGCCGTTTATCTGTGTCACTCATCGTTGAACATTGCCAGCGCATTAGAGCCAAACCAGCCCTTTCTGTTGAGCGTGTGACCAATGATAGGCTTTTAACAACTCGTTTGACAACGCATAAAAAGAGTCAGATAATATTTACATGTTTATTTGCTTTAGTGCTCATGTTGTTCTGTGCATGTACTTTAGTTTTATTTGATTCATTTAGAAAGAGTGTTTTCTTTGAGCAGGTAAAGTTAAAGGTACAGTTCATATATCTGACTGCTTGTATTAAAGGACAATATTGTATTACAAATAGATATAAAATGCATTTTTAAATTATACATTTGAATACAAGAATTGTTGTGCTGTGAAGTAAAATCTTATTGTGTATGGAAAGCATCGTCAATGCACCGTGATGCATCGAGATATCGTATTAGACCGAATAGATGGCATGATTATTGTAACCGAACCTAACCATGAGACCAGTATAGGTTCACACCTTTATATACCATTATTAAAACTTTGCAGTACTCATTTAAATCAATAGTTCATCCAAAAATGAAAATGTGCTAACAGTTTAGGAACATTCAGGCTGCTCAAAACACGAGTTATGATATTTTGAAGAATACTAATAAACGAACATTTAGTGGTAGCCTTTGAATACAATAGAAATAAATATATACCTAGGTTATCGGGTGCAGTCGACTAATATTCTTCTGAATACCTTCTTATATGTTTAACATAGGCGACGCAGTGGCACAGTTGGTAGTCGCCTAGCAGCAAGAAGGTCGCTGGTTCGAGTCTCGGCTGGGCCAGTTGGCATTTCTGTGTGGAGTTTGCATGTTCTCCCTGCGTTCGTGTGGGTTTTCTCCTAGTGCTCCGGTTTCCCCCACAGTCCAAAGACATGCGTACACGTAAATTGGGTAGGCTAAATTGTCCGTAGTGTATGAGTGTGAATGAATTTGTATGGATGTTTCCCAGAGATGGGTTGCAGCTGGAAGGGCATCCGCTGCGTAAAACATGTGCTAGATAAGTTGGCGGTTCATTCCGCTGTGGCGACCCCGGATTAATAAAGGGACTAAGCCGAAAAGGGGAAACACCCATATACACTGATTCACACACACTCATACACTATGGCCAATTAGTTTATTCAATTCACCCATAGCATGTCTTTGGGCTATGGGAGAAACTGGAGCACCCAGAGGAAACCCACCCAAACATGCAAAAGCCACAAGGAAATTCTAACTAGCCTAGCCAGGACTTGAACCAGCAACCTTCTTGCTGTGAGTTGACAGTGCTAACCACTGAGCAACCGTGCCACCTACTGCTAGCGTACAATGTAAATAAATTACCGTAAAAAGTACTGTAAAATTTGTCATACTACAAGGTTAAAATGTAGTAAAGGGCATTTTACCATAAAAGTAAGTTGTGGTAAGGCTATTTTACTGTAAAATGAAATTGCGGTAGGGCCCTGCTACCGTAAAACACATTTATGTTACTGTAAAGGGGCAGTTGCAGTAACTTGCTGGCAACAGTGGAATAATTTGTAGCTAGTAAAAGTAAGCATCCTCACAATAATCAACCAATTATGTGAGTGTGGGGTGGGACTATTTGATTAACAGACTAATAATTGTATAGTTTTTTTAGTCAATTGAACTTTATTGCAGTTATTCCTGCTGATAATTACGCAGTGTTTCCAGTGTTTTGTTTTGTTTTTTCTCCATAATCCTGAACAATTGTAGCATGTCAGACTGTGTGAACATGGCTCCCATGTCACACTGTTAGATCTCAGCCAACATAATGTCAGACTGAACGACAATGAACGTAAGAAAACTCCCACAGAGTTTCACATCATCAACTTGTGACACTTTGACTGTCCTGCATTTTAAAATGATTCCTCGCAGCAAACATAAACAATCTGTAGCGGCAGTTTTGCACACAGCACGCCTCAATAATAAAACCAGGAAGATAAAAACGTTTGACATTTCCCTGCAGTTATTTGAATTGTTGCATGGATTGCGTCATCAGATTCTGCGCTCCTATTGGTTCTTGGATTGAAGGTCACACTGCAGGAAAGTGTCTGAAATCTTCTAACACTGCCAGAACTTTATTGAAGGGAAAATCTGATCACAACAGGCATTAAACGGCCGTCTGTCAACATTTCAAACCAACCATCAAAGACCACAGATTTTAGGATTTCAGCAATCTTTTAGGATTTCCCAAATTTGTCTCAGATGACAAAATCGTGGCTGAAATCTCACAGTGTGAGCAGGACATTAGCCAGTCTTAACCAGTCTGGATTGGTGGCTTTAAGAGGTTGTGGGAGCCTGAACACCTAGGGCATGTTAAAGCATACAATTTAATAATATTCAGAAACCAATGTATGTGTCTCCCAATCTGTGTCAGCGCTATCTCCACCAGTATTTCCTTTCACATACTCTGTACTCATAAATACACTCTCATTATTACATTCTTTACAGACTCGCTCGGGGGAATCAAAAAGAGATTCTTTTTTTTTTTTTGGCTTACTTTATCTCAATGGGCTGCTGTAAATGAGCCACAGTCTGCTAATTACAATAAAACACACACACACACTGGCCATGAGCTTTCAATGGGAAACACTGCAGAAGCTGAGCCATTACCTCGTCATTTTGTGTCCCGACCACATTGTGTGGGAAGCTCTTTTCACAAAAAAATAAATAAAAAAGAGAATGAGGCATACAGAAAGAGCACAGCTACATCTCGACCTTTTTTTTTTGTTACTAGAGAAGCATCTGGCTGATACCCCCTGTTGTTATCAAGTGCTCCCTTCTCGGTTAACACATTTAGCAAGAGGCCGGTCGCTGTGAAACATAGACCATAATTGAATTTTCGCCACAAAAACAGGGCTGTTGGAATTTGTTTCTGTGATAAAGCCACGGATAAGTGCCATGAACTTATAAGAGAGACAATCCCCTGCCAAGCCCGGGGTTAAGTGTCTCGCTCATGGGCACAATGATGATGGCTGTTATCTTGATTCTTGTTGCTCTGAAACCTTTCGGCTATGACTCCACTTTAAGTCGATATAAAATGCTCTTCATGATTTCATAATACAATATATTTGCTAGTTACACCAAATGTCCAATGAGGAATTGATTGGATTTTGCTATCTCAAGTAATCTTGTGTGACACGAAGGAAGGTCATTGAACATAGGGAAGAATTTGGAAATGAACATTCATTCATTCATTTTCTTTTCGGCTTAGTCCCTTTATTAATCCGGGGTCGCCACAGCGGAATGAACCGCCAACTTATCCGGCATTTGTTTTACGCAGCGGATGCCCTTCCAGCCACAACCCATCTCTGGGAAACACATCCATACATTCTCATTCGCACACATACTCTATGGACAATTTAGCTTACCCAATTCACCCTTTACCGCATGTCTTTGGACTGTGGGGGAAACCGGAGCACCCGGAGGAAACCCACGCAACCACGGGGAGAACATGCAAACTCCACACAGAAATGCCAACTGGCCCAACCGGGACCTGCCCCAACCGGGGATCGAACCAGCGACCTTCTTGCTGTGAGGCGAACGTGCTACTCACGCGCCACCGTGGCGCCCAGAAATGAACATTATTATTTTAATTATATAATGGTCAATCATGTAATGGCTTAAAAGTTCTCACAACCCTTATTTGATTTTTTTTGTGTATAAGAAAAATATGTTGAAATGTGTACTGCTTTTTAATGTTTTAAAATAGGTCATTTTAGTGAGGTGAAATGTAATTTGGGCAATTGTAAATATGCCTAACCCTCATAATACTGTACATTTAAAATGATTGTACAATTGTGGAACAAATTGTTGATAAGTTGTTGTTGTTTTTTTTTGCTGTTTTTTCCATCTTATTACTTTGCATATCCTTTTTTGCATGAATAATGTTACATAAGCTATACAATAAATTATACCATATATTTGTGTTTCTTTGCATACAATTTACAAGAACAATCGCAGAATGATCAATTATTGTAATCTAACAATATACATTTGACTTTATGAAAGCTACATATTAATTCTTGGTCAAACAACATTGGTATTGACATCAAATATTTAAGATAAATTAGTTTTATTTATATTTTATATATGTGATGAGGCGGTTCATTCTGCTGTGGCGACCCCAGATTAATTCATAAATAATTTAGCAAAAATCTTTAACACCCTAAATTTTTAAAAACTTTTTCTTATCTCTTAAAAAAAAAAGGAAAATAGTTAGTGAGAATAAAGTCCTATCACTTGCACTTTAGTTTTGTTTAACTTAAACAATTTATTATTTTTAGTAATAATAATAATAATAATAATAATGGTAGTAATAATAATAATTATTATTATTATTATCATTATTATCATTGTTATCGTTATCTTTTATTCATTCATTCGTTTTATTTCCGGCTTAGTCCCTTTATTAATTAGGGGTCGCCACAATGGAATAAACCGCCAACTTATCCAGCATATGTTTTTACGCAGCGGATGCCCATCCAGCTGCAACTATTCACTGGGATACATCCACACACACTCATTCATACACATACACTACGGACAATTTAGCTTACCCAATTCACCTATACCACATGTCTTTGGACTTGTGGGGTAAACTGGAGCACCGGAAGCGCGAACACGTGAACACGGGTTGAACATGCAAACCATACACAGAAATGCCAACTGATATTTCATCATTGGGAGTCCCCCAGTCCCCATTATTTTAGTGCCCTCAGTATTGTTTTGGACATGAAATGCATGTTACAGCTTTAACCAAAGGTGAATTGAAGGAATGAAACGATCATTTATCCTCTACTGAATTGTGTCACATTTCAGAAATCTCTGTTTTAAAGAATTTCTTTGCACAGTTTGACCATCAAAGTTATTTAATTAAATCCCCTGCTGATTTCACTTTGAAACAGATCTTACAGTTAAAAAGTTCAATTAAATGTTAAAACTTTCGCGAAAGTGCAGTACTGTATGCGGTCTGAATACTTTTTAATTAAACATTTTAAATCTGTTTCTTTTTTGCACTCACTATTTTTGGCCATTACCAAGCATTGCAAAGTTTTCAACCTCTTCACATATTACCAGCGCCAACTGCTTGCTATCAACTAACTCCTCCACAAAAACCAAACGTATGCTTCTCAGACATACTGACACTAATATAGTCTAAGTAGTCAGCTAGTTACATGTTACATCTAACAATGAAGTCTTACTGCATTAAGTTAGCGCTCACTCAAATTCTAAAACGATGCACATATTTCCAGCCATTCGGCGAAACATGACCCTAGCAACTAGCCTCTTGACATCATTAAACACACACTGAGTTACTTAGAACAACCCTGCAATTAAAGCGGCCGACTCGTTCATTTGTATGTACGACGGCGAACGCTCTGACCGGGGCCTTTGTGCTCCCAAATCCAGTTGGTTTGCTTTGGAAAATCACAGAGCGCTTCTTTGAGCTGAACGGCTGAATGGGCTGAATGTTAGCGACAGGTGGAACGCGTGGGGACGGATGATAAGAGATGTCATTGTTGGCATCTGAAGTGAACGTTTGGAGACTGATAGCAGACCTCGGGATCCTGCAGGTACAGCAGGACTTCCTGTAGATACAGAGGCGAAGCTGATTTACCGTCGCGTTTTAGACTTATGCTCTCTAGATGATGTGATTAAACAGGCCTGAAGCAGAGCAAACATAGAGTAGATAAAAGATAGGACCGATACCAGCGTTTGCTTTATGTGCTTATTGTAACATGCTCAGGAATAGCACAATGGGTTTTCTGTGCGTTTCGTGTTGGAGTCTGATGCACACATGGAAACGTGACTTGAATATAAGTATGTTGATCTGGAATGGCTTATTGGAATGGTGTGTTTTGTACAGTCCGCAAACCCATTATTTCTGCTTCGTTTGCTGTGAAAGTTGTTCATTTGGGATTTGTTTTGCAGTAGTCAAAAGCCCCTTTCACACATACAGACCTTTCTAGAAAATTAACAGCAATTTTCCGGAAAAGGATGATGTGTGAACAGGCTCTTTTTGAAAATACTGGTAAATTCGTTCAGGCAATTTTCCAGAAAGAGAAGTTGTAACATTACTGGTAGTTTGCCAGAATGCTGCTCTGTGTGAACGCAGAAGGAAAATTACCGGGAAGAGAGCGTTCACGTTTGGAGTGCACTGACGTGAGACATCTACTCCAGCCAAACAGAACATTCAGACGCATTCAGGTCGGCTCTGTTTATGCAAATAAAAGACTTTGAATGGTTTTTCAGACACATTTAGCTGCTAGATGTTAGTCAGATAATGTTTTTATGTTTCTTCTTAATGCCAAAAAATTGCAATGAAATGCCCATGATAAGGCACCACAGTGGCCTAGTGGGTAGCACGTTCGCCTCACAGCAAGAAGGTCGCTGGTTCGAGCCTCGGCTAGGTCAGTTGGCATTTCTGTGTGGAGTGTGCATGTTCTCCCCGTGGTTGCGTGGGTTTCCTCCGGGTGCTCCGGTTTCCCCCACAGTCCAAAGACATGTGGTATAAGTGAATTGGGTGAGCTAAATTGTCCATAGTGTGTGTTTGTGAGTGAGTGAGTGTGTATGGATGTTTCCCAGAGATGGGTTGCAGCTGGAAGGGCATCCGCTGCGTTAAACAAATGCTGGATAAGTTGGCGGTTCATTCTGCTGTGGTGACCCCGGATTAATAAAGGGACTAAGCCGAAAAGAAAATGAATGAATGAATGAATGCTTATGATAAACCGCTGTTTGTTTACCTTCAAGCTCTGCTTCAGTTGCTTGACGCATGTGCATGTGAGTGCCGGCTCCAGTGCTCTAGTGAGCACCAGCACACATATTATGTGCATCTCGACATGCAAAAGTGTTCCCTCATATGTTTTCATCGAAGTTGTTCACAATACTTATCCATCCACAGAATTTGTAATGTAGTCAAATATGTAAACATTTAGCTGCGGTTTGTGCTTTTGCCTTTGGATGTCTCTGAGACAAAAGCAGCTGCATGAATGATAAAGCTTTAAATAAAAGTGAAACCATCAAAAAATGCCCGACCGCTTCTATGTTTACAATCACAAGCGCAGACATTTAGAGATAATTCCTGGTTAATAAGGCCAGAATTTACCAGTATTTTGGAATGGATGTGTGAACGGTCTTAAAATTCTGGAACGTCCTTGCCTGTGTGAACAGCACTTTTTTTAATTGACTCCTAACGTCGTTCAGGAAAATACCGGATATTTACCAGTATCACTGTGTGAAAGGGGTAAATAATAGAAAGTCCAAATCTTTAAACATGCACAGGGAAAATCTAAAAGGCGAGAGTGATAAGGTAACAGTAATGGGTCCCTCTGCTGGAGTGGTGTTACACACCAACTTCTTTGGCATATGTTTTACGCAGCAGATTCTCTTCCTGCACAACTTTATTTTTATTATATTTTGTACCACTCTTGTTTGAATAGTGTATGATACGTACCGTATTTAATATTAAACAGAAGGGACTCAAATGCAAAATTATGGGTCAGTTATTAGCAAGCAATGATCCATTAAAACAATAATAACAACGTGCTATATTAAATGCTATTTTTGTAAACATTTTTTACGTAGTTATGACTGAAACTTTTGTTGTTGTTGTTTAATAGAAACTACAGATGCACCAAATATGCACCAAATTTTGGGGAACAGAATTTATCTGCCAAAAATGGCATTTCACAGAAAGAGACATGCTTACCGGAAAAGCAAAATCTGCTCAACTAACGTGTCAACGGGACATTTCCAGGTTGTAAACTTGTTCCTGATGCTTTCAGTAGAGCTATTGTGTTGTCATGGCAATGCTGGTAAAAAGAGGCTTCTCGACTCATAATCTTATACTTATAATATGACATTCTTTAATAAATAAATATTCAAAAGACTTTTTAGCTTTGGTATTCAACCAAGTGTACCCAGAATATTCAATGTTTCAGCCCAGAATTTTCATCTCAGTGCATCGCTAATACAGCTCAATAAAACACACACACACACACACACACACACAACAGTTGGTGTAAGAAAGTTGAAAAGACACAGTACCTAAAATATATTTTTCCTTCCCTATGCATATATGTAGGAGATTACTCTTAGGGCTACCGCTGGGCCCAAAAAAGATGTAAATTACACTTTTGCAAGAACTGCCACCACTCCTGAGGTTGTTAAGAATGTGTAGAGCAGTTTAATGAATGAAACATGTCATGTTTTATTGAAACACTGTTCTTTTCTTTCTCCCAACAGAATGATTCCCCCAACGAGTAAAAACTTCCTCGTGAATAACCTGGCGGCCGGGACACAGTACGACCTCTGCGTGCTGGCCATTTACGATGACGGCATGACCTCCCTGACTGCCACACGAGTTGTGGGCTGCGTCCAGTTCACCACAGAGTCTGAATATCTGCGCTGCCACTTCATGCAGTCCCAGTTCTTAGGCGGCACTATGATCATCATCATCGGTGGAATAATCGTGGCCTCTGTTCTCGTCTTCATCATCATCCTTATGATCCGCTATAAAGTGTGCAACAGCGGCGACGCAGCGAAGGGAACGTCAGTCATCGATGTGCACTCGCAAACCAATGGTGCGCAAGGATGTACCGTCACTCCGTCTGCATCCAAACAAGGTGCTTTGAGCTTGGAGGAGGGGGAAGGGGGCAAAAAGAGCTCCGCCGCAACTCTTCCTCCACCTCCGGATTCCCAAACGCACACCTCAGAAACCTCCATCCCAGACTGCTCCACCTCCACCTCCACGGTAAGTCAAAGCTGGGCGACTCCCGGCTCTTCAGGGTCATTAAAGCCAAAGCGCAAACCAGCGCCAAAGCCCGTCCCGTCAGCTGAGCAGCCCAAAGTAGAGGTGCTGCCCAATGCAGAGACGCAAAATACCAATCGCAACAACTCCACCGCCCTTCACCAACCCACCCCGCCCCCTCCGCCCCCGTCCCGCTTCAAAGACACCCCCATTTTAAGAAGGGCGTGTCCGTCTTCGTCCAAGTATATGACTCTGCCCGTTGAAGGAGCGCGGGCTAAACGCAGGTACTCTTTGAACGAGAACCTGTCGAAACACCACTGCTACATTGGCTCGCAGAAGCTGGGAAATGTGTTTTGCAAGCGGAGTATGTCCATGAATGGAATGCTTGTCCAAATGGCAAACTCTAATCTAGACAGTGAAAAGGCGGCGTTTTCCAGTTCCGAGTGGATTCTTGAGAGCACAGTGTGAATGTATGATGGAGTGCCTGCATCTCATTGTATGTATGTGTGTGTGGTTGTTTGTGTGAGTGTGTGTGTTTAGATCAGTGGTAGGCAATTTTAGTTTTGATGAACTGCAGTCCTGCAGACTTTTGATCCGGCCTAGAAAAAAACTCACCTGAATGTAGCTTTCTAAACTGCATCTGAAACCATTTACTCATTCACTAAACCATATATTACGGTGACCGAGAGAGCTGAACGTGCTGCAATTACAAAAAACACCAGCAAATCGAGGAAAGATCTGCATCAGATTGATAGCAAAGCCTCACAATGCAAACAATTAATAAAACGCACTGCATTTTCACACAACACAAACATTTAACGAAAACGCGCTGCATTTTCTTACAACACAGCGGAAATATAAACATGACGGACCCGGCTATTTAGGTTATGGTTATTTAGGTTTATAAATACTACAGACAAGGGAATCGGGGTATTAAAATAAACAAACAAAAAACTATCCTTTCAAAGAACACCTACAACTTCACTGAGCAATCGGCAGAGCACAGCAGCGGCCGTCATGTTTTTGGGTCCCCTTGAAACATTTCAGTTGTGTTCCGTTCTTTTTGTGTTGTGAGAAATGCAGCCTGTTTTATTAATGTTTACATTGTGTGGAAATGCAGCACGTTTTATTAATGTTTGTGTTGTGTGAAAATGCAGTGTGTTTTTTTAATGTGTTTGCATTGTGAGGATTTGCAGCACGTGTACTGTCAAACAGATGAAAATCTTTTCTTAATTTGCTGGTGTTTTTTGTAATTGCATGTGTTTTCTTAAATCGCAGCACGTTAAGCTCTCGCGGGCACCATACTATATAGTGTATGGCAGTTGAGTGAACTATATCAAGAACTAAAATGAGAGGGTGAATGAGAGCAGTAATAAACATTATTAAACCTACCAGAAGTTATATGTCACCATTCGTTAGTTACATTTATAATTTGTTTACAAAAAGGACAAAAACATCTGCTTGCCATTTTTATTGTCTTCATACTATATATTATATATAGTATGAAGAAAATAAAAATGGCAATATATATATAATGGCAATATATATATACACAAATACATACATACATATATATATATATATTATATGCGTATATATTATATAACAACACATACAAATATAGCAACAGCATATAAATCAAACTATAAATGTATTTAAAAAAATATGAGAAACAGATATCATCAAACTAACACGTGTGAACATACGTTATTTATTATTTTTATATTACTCCTACAGTAATCCTGGCTTATGAATTATGAATCAGAGGTGGAAATTTTCTGTCATGTTTCCCAATCTTTTGGTCTTTCAGTGCCTCACATTGGATTTTTGGGAAATGGTGATTCAACGAGTGCACATTGGGTGGATTGTGGGTAAAAAGTAGTGAACAAATAATGGCAATGAAGTCAGATATTACTCCAAAATGGCGCACACCTGATACAGTGTATCTGTATTTTTAGCGCTTCACTTTTTCCACATTTTTTTATGTCACAGCCTATTCTAAAATGGATTAAATTTATTTGTTTCCTCAAAATTCTACGCACAATACCCCATACTGACAATGTGAAGAAAGATTCTTTGAAATTGCTGCAAATTTATTCAAAATAAAAATTGTTGATAGTTTTAAAATAGTTGATGCACCTTTGGCAGCAATTACAGCCTCAAGTCTTTTTGAATATGATGCCACAAGCTTGGCACACCTGTCTTTGGGAAGTTTTGCAGTACATCTCAAGCTCTATCAGGTTGAATGGGAAGCGGCGGTGTACAGCCATTTTCAGATCTCTCCAGAGATGTTCAATAGGACTTTGGTGGGCTCTGGCTGGGCCACTCAAGGACATTCCACGGGTTGTTGTCCAGCTGGAAGATGAACCGTTACTCCAGCATTAGGTCAAGAGCACTCTGAAGCAGGTTTTCATTCAGGATGTCTCTGTACATTGCTGCATTCATCTTTCCCTCTATCCTGACTAGTCTTCCAGTTCCTGCTGCAGAAAAACATCCCCACAGCATGATGCTGCCACCACCATGCTTCACTGTAGGGATGGTATTAACCTGGTGATGAGCAGTGCCTGGTTTTCTATAATCGTAACGCTTGGCATTCACTCCACACAGTTACATTTTAGTCTCATCAGACCAGAGAATTTTGTTTCTTATGGTCTGAGAGTCCTTCTGATGCCTTTTGGCAAAATCCAGACAGGCTGCTATGTGCCCTTTACTAAGGAGTGGCTTCCGTCTGGCCATTCTACCATACAGGCCTGATTGGTGGATTGCTACACAGATGGTTGTCCTTCTGTAAGGTTCTCCTCTCTCCACAGTAGAACGCTGGAGCTCAGACAGAGTGACCATCGGGTTATTGATCACCTTCTGCCCTGATCACTCAGCTTAGAATTTACTTTTAATAAATTTGCAGCAATTTAAAAAAAATCTTCTTTCACATTGTCATTATGGGGTATTGCGTGTAGAATTTTGAGGAAATAAATAAATGTAATCCATTTTGGAATAAGGCTGTAACATTAAAAAAATGTGGAAAAAGTGAAGCGCTATGAATACTTTCCAGATGCACTGTGGGATTGTCAAATGGACGTCAAAATTTGGACATCAAAATAAATGCTTGATGTCAATTTGATGTTGTTTTACATCAAGGAGCCCGCTGGGTAGATGCAGTTTCACATAAAGCTCTTTCAGCGATATATATTGCGATATGAATACAGCTTCACAAGATAGTTTGAATGGCACTATTTAACGTTTTTCTGGGGAATCTAACAGTATTCAGGGACAGAAACTAATTAATCACATTTGCAAAAAAAATGTCTTACTTTGCTTCGTCTCTTTTCTAGTCCAAATATCTAACAATTCTTAGATCAAGTATGAAATGTAGTTTTGTATTCAACTTTGGAAGAAATAAATCCAAATTAAGCCTTTTTTTCTTTAAAACAAATTATTGGTGGATATTCTCCGCGTGCTCGCGTGGGTTTCCCCCAGTTTCTTGCCACCATCCAAAAACATGCAACTTAAGTTAATTGACTAATCCAAATCGGCACCATAGACATGCTACTAGTAAGTAGTTATATCTTAAAAACAATCCCTAATTGCTTTCTATCTTCAAACAGCAGGGGAGTTCTCGAGATCTACCTGAGCTCAAACTCCCCTCTCACCCTGCAAACAGGAGGGAGCCCCGGGCTCAAGCATCTTATGATCTCTCTCTCGGGACAGCATGCCAAACAAGCGTTTTAGTCAATCATCAGCTGTCGTATTTCAAGTGTGATCTCTTGAAATACGATTCTGTAGCTCCTGGTCAACTATTATTCGGACTCAACATTGCATAAATGGCCACATTGCGATGCAGAAGCTGAAACGATATATTGCGCAGCCATAGTTCACCCCAAAATGAAATGAAATTAAAACTCATTTACTCACCTTCCTACTTTTTTTTGTTTCCTTCTTCTGTTGAACACAAAGAAAGATATACTGAAGAATCTTGGGGGAAAAATACATTGGGAAAAAAATATTTCTGTATTAAAGTAATTTTTGTTTCTAGTATGCGTGTCAGTGGCAGTTTTTTCCAACATTCTTCAGAATACCTCTTGTGTTCAACAGAAGATCACAATTCATAAAGGTTGAGTAAATAGTGAGAAATTTGTCATTTTTGGGTGAATTATTCCTTTAACTTGTTCAGTTGTGTTTTAATATTGTAGCTTGATCAAAACTCTGCAGGACTTCATCCCTCCAGAACTGAACTTGCTCACTCCTGCTTTAGACTCTCACTATATATAAATGTATGTGATTGTATGAATGTGCACGTTTTGCACCATTTCTTTTGTTTCCATCTGCGAATCATAATTTCTGCTTTTTTTCTATTAAAGTTTTTTTGTTTGTTTTCTGGAAACCCATGGATTACTGTGGATGCTTGCCTTGATGGAGGTGTAAGAGTGAGATCCAGACGTCGCCATCTTCACTTCACGCGGTAAGAGGAAAGCATCGGTGCCTTCCTGTGTCCTCTTATCAGGGGCTCCTACTGGATCGCTTACACGGATGGAAAGAAACATAAGAGATTTCACAAAAAAGCCTTTCTATTCAAGGAAATGACATTTCCTGCATATTATAGAAAACTCTTATTAAAAAAACACACAAGTATATAAGGACTTGATACTGGGACCTGTTATTAAAGTGATATTTTTTAAAAAAACAAAGCGTTTTTTTTTTCGGTGACATTGGTTTTGCCTTTGTTGTAAGGCACAAAAAAAAGAATATCCATGTACAGAAGACAACATCTGCTGTGTTCTTATGTTGTGTAAAATAATAATAAAAAAATGAAACTATTCTGTTTGTGTTTATTATAATGAGCTTCAGATGGACTTTCATAGGACAGTGAAGATCAAGTTTAAGCACCAAAACTATTAATGCGTAATACACCTTCAATCCCGCACAAGTATATATTATAACGTGTCTTGTTTCATTTTTTTTATGAGTGACATAACTTTTTAGCATTATATATAGAAGACACTGACTAACATGTCAGAAATGTTCAGAAATCATTGTGAAATAGTCAGAATAGCATGAAAAATACCCTGAATTGCAAGATGTGAACAGTTAGAAAGTGAGAAGTTCAGAAGTTTAAGAAAAACATGTAATATTCTGATGAAAAAGTGTAACATTTCAAAGTTAAGTTTACTTATAAACTAATTTTGAGAGGAGCACGTGATTATGATTGAACATTGAACAGCTGGTCCTGCATTAACTAATGAATGATTCTCCAATCAGATGATTCCAAACTCAGTATAAATAACCAGAGTTTCTTATTATAGTTATCTTCACCTTGAAGAATCCCCCCTTCCACCCTACTCCTCCACCTTGCCCTCTATAGGGCAGCACGGTGGCCAAGCGGTTAGCACTGTTGCCACATAGCAAGAACGTCAGCGGTTCAAATCTTTAACAGGCCAGCTGTCATTTCTGTGCAGAGTTTACATGTTCTACCCGTGCTCACGTGGGTTTCCCCTGGGTTCTCCAGTTTCCTCCCACAGTCCAAAGACATGAGTCATAAGTGAATTAAGCAATCTCAATTAACACTGTAGTCAAACTCTTAACTAGCAGTATATCTCTACATAGCAAATCATAATCTGTCATCAGCTCTGACAAAGGGCGGGAGAGTTCTCGAGACCTAACTGAGCTCAAACTCCCCTCTCGCCCTGCAAACATGAGGGAGCCTCTCTCCTGGGACAGTATGCCAAACTCGCTTTATAATCAATTATAAGCTAAGTGTGAACTCTTAAAATGTTAACAAAAAAGTTCAAAAAATACATTATGAATTAAAAAAAAGGGGTCCACGCAAGTAAAAAAAATGTATAAGCCCAATATTCCAAGTGGAAAAAAGTAAAGTGAAAACGTCAAGATGGAATCACAATCAAAATATACACTCAAAGTCAACAAGCCCCTTGCTAGACGTGCAAAATACAAACATGTCTTATGGAAAAGAATGGAGCGAGTTTAGTTTTGTTAAATGATTCATTCTAGTTGGTTATAACTAAATGAAGAAATAATCAAATGAATTAGATGAGAACTTGTTGATTCAATGAGATTTAAGCTCTTCATATGAACGACTCTCACTAGTGAGTTACTGTGCGCCTCCATCACAGTATTCAATTCAACTCATGTTTATTTCTACAGCGCTTTTACAATGAAGATTGTGTCAAAGCAGCTTAATATAGAAGTTTTATACATTGAAACCGTGTCAGTCCGATGTTCAGAGTTAAGGTTCAGTTTTAGTTCAGTTCAGTGTGGTTTAAAATTCAGTGCTAAAAGTTCACACACTGAAGAGTAAATCCATCGATGTGCAGCTCCACAAGTCCCAACCAAGCAAGCCAGTGGCGACAGCGGCGAGGATCAAACTTCACCAATTGACGAAAGTGAAGGAAAAAACCTTGAGAGAAACCAGGCTCTCTTGTCTCGTCATCCAGGTGGATGCTGTACACTGGTGGTGGATGAGGAGATCGCGTTGTGTAAAAGCGCTTTGAGTGTCTATGAAAGCGCTATATAAATGTAAGGAATTATTATTATTGTTGGGCACGACCATTTCTCCTCTGGCCATACTTCTTTTGCAGAGCTGCAGTTTAGGCGCCCGAGGCTGGAGAACGCTACACGTCCATCGTGGAGAACTGCAGGTGTGAGTAGGTCACCGGCGGGGGACCAGGCTGGCCCACAGGATCAAAGCAGAGACTCGTCTGTCAGTAGGTGGCAGTATGCACTTATAAGGGTGTTCGCATACCCACCAATAAAACAGCATAAGAAGAAGTCACTGCACATGATTAACTTAACAGACTGAACTTTTAGACTTCTGCAGTTGTGGTGTTCCACATATGTACTGTATGGTACAACTTAATCTTGACTAGTGATGGGAAGTTCGGATCATTTTACTGACTCGGATCTTTAAGTCTCGTTCATCGAAATGAACGAATCTTTTTTCGAGTCATTTCGTTCATTTCGTTCAATTTGTCAATATATTATTAAACGAATTGCTTCCAAACACATGTACAACTAGCCCAAATGTTGATCACACTACAAATAAGTCATAAATAGAATGCTTTAAGAGAAAATAATCATTCACTGTTTGCCTGCTCTTTTGTCTATGAAGATATTTTTGCCTCTTTGCTCAGCTCACCTCTTCATGTCTTCGAATTTCAGTGGTTCGTTCACGTCACACGGACAGTCCATATAATCTCAACCAATGTACACAGTCTGAGCCGAAATGACTTGTTCACCTTTCGAGTCTTCTGGTTCGTTCATCACGTGACAAAATGTAAAGAGACATAACTCAGACCAAGGACTCGGGGGGTGAACAGATCAAATCTCTTTCCAGCTCTAAATGCATACGATTGGCTTCTGTGTCTTTCACGTGTTGAACGACTCGGACCGAGGACTCGGGAGGTGAACGGATCAAATCTCTTTCCAGCTCTAAATGCATACGATTGGCTTCTGTGTCTTTCACGTGTTGAACGACTAGGACCGAGGACTCGGGAGGTGAACGGATCAAATCTCTTTCCGGCTCTAAATGCATATGATTGGCTTTTGTCTTTCGCGTGATGAATGAATTAAAAGACTTGAAAAATGAACAAAACCTGCACATCTGTGCGCAATCTGCGCATGCACGGATGAACGAATCACTCTCTGAGAGGACCCGAGTCATATTAAAGATTCGTTCAAAATGAACGAATCGTTCAAGAACGACCCATCACTAATCTTGACAAAAGTAACTTAGAGACAAAAGCAAAAATGCACTTGCAGTTCCTTTTGCACATTGACGATTTAATCCTTGCACTGTTTCCTTCAAACAAGCTACTGGAGCATGAACACTAGGGCATGAGCTTGAACAAGACTGGTGTGACTGAACGAAAATGTGCAGTTGTAGCTGGACAGAGGCTCTCCTAGACAGCAGTTATGACACTGTTCCTTTAAATGGGGTGCTAGCGCAAGCAAGCTCGGAGCAAAACAATCACTGATGCTCATGACATCGTTTTTAAAGTAGTTGGTATTTTATTAAATACTACTGTTTTGTTCTGTGTTGCTCTTTTACAGCTTTAAAAAAGTTATGCTCTTGTCATAATTTAATGTTTATTTGTGTTAATGTGTACAGTAAATGTTCCTTTTTTTTGGTTAACTTCACTGCCAAAAAGATACTTTGAGACATATTGTGAGGAAGTGAGGCGATATAGCTATATTGGTAATTTGGTGAAATCACAGCAAACTGGTTGCAAGTTAAGAACTTCAATGCTGCCAATTAAGACAAATCTAATTGAAGCAACAAAATAGATTTTAACAACTATACATGGACAAGACCGAAACGGGTTGATGTAACAAGGACGAGTTTTACTGACAGTGAGTGAATAAGAATAAATTCAATCAAATAAACACAACACAAACATTGTACTTCGATAAGCTGTAAAGAAGTTACACAGACCTATCAAAACCCTGTTGAATTTACACACTTATCTTGTGTTAATTTAACATATTCAAGTTTACTTGATTTGTCTAGATGCACAGTGGATGCTACGATTAAATCATGTTGATTCAACAAATTATTTTGTGAGTGTACGCAGTGTTGGGGAAAGTTACTTTAGAAAGTAATTCATTACAATATTGAGTTACTCCCTTGTTGTGTTAGTTACTTTAATGCATTATAGGTTACTTTTCAGCTACTTTTGCTTTACTTATCTTTGCTGATACCTGATTTCTTTCAGAACCTTCAGGGTTTTTTTTATATACAGTATATACTTTTTAAATAGAGGAGCTCTGCATTTATAAACTACACCTTTACCAGTCTAAAGCAATGCGTTTTCTACTTTTGTACATTTTCTTTTATTAGTTAAATCCGGCAATCCCATTTTTCTTTTTTCAATGCGTTCAAAAAAATGAACAAATTCTCTCATCAAGCGCAGGATTCAACTTGACAACATTAATTGTAATTCAGCAATATATTTTTTAAAGCTAATCAATTAAACGAAAAAGTAAATAAAATATTATTACTTAATTGTTTAATGTAATGTGTTTTCTTTACTCGTTACTTAGAAAAGTAATTTTATTAAATAACTCTCGTTATGTGTAATGCATTACCCCCAACACTGCTCATGAGATCAAAATTTGGGAAATAAATGAAGAGTTTCAATAACCTGAAAAAAAGTGCCGTCAGAAAATTCCTTCTAGAATGAGCTTCTTTTTTCTCAACCTCTTATGTTTGTGCTCAGTTATTTCATTTTAAAACAAATGAAAAGAACCAATTAATCACCATAAAAATGAAATTACTGAATCGAACACAAGAGCCTTAGAAAAATGCTTATTTTAGAATGCATTTTTAAATGGCACTTAAGAGGTCTTCATATATATATATATATATATATATATATATATATATATATATATATATATATATATA
>CAIGQQ010036011.1:4017905-4029619 GCA_903798035.1 Danio albolineatus
ATATATATATATATATATATATATATATATATATATATATATATATAAAATGATATAATTCTGAGTTGTTGTTTTCACAATGGGGTATATGCACATTGACTTTTAATTTCAGCCAGCCAGCCTCAGAGCTTCCGCTGTCTTTCTATTATAAAATTGGCAGGTTTAAGGTCTGATTTATTTTTAAAAAAAACTGTGATCTTCACTGCCTGATAGATATACGATAGAAAAGTGAGTCTCAGACCGGACAAGAAGCACTGCACTAAATTACATTGTCCCCTGCCATGTCTTCAAAATATGACAGTTTATTTTACCCCAGTATTTTCAATGGAGTTTCTGTGCTCGCCTGCTGATCCTGACAGCGCTAGCAGTTATACTGTTTCTTCTTGTTTTATGCTTGAACAACTAAATGAATGCTTAAGTCTATTTAACTGAATGCGCTGAATTGAACAGTTTTGATTGAACTAAATTAACTATTTAACATTACAACATTGATGCTGTAAAAAGAACCTTATGAAATTGAAAATAGTCACGTTAAACATTCAAAGTTCTTTTCTTTTTTTTAAACACCAGCTGTGCATATAGCATTTAATATATAATAATTGTGAAACAAAAACTTATAATTCCAAGCCCAAAGAAAAATAAAAAGAGATCTGTCAGTGTGCTGGATTTCTCAGTATGTTCTCCTAGTGTGAGCTCCAATCCAGCTCAATGATAATGTGAGCAAATAACAGAACCCAATGCTCTATGGTTCATTATTCGTTAAAGCATCCACATTATGCACTGATTAAGATGACAGTAGAACACATCATTTACTCACTGGCGTAGAAGGAATGAGTGCAACGACTGTTTAGAATGTGTTATTGATATTATACTCTTGTATAAGGAGCTGATACCCCCATTTCTTTTTAACAGGTTAAGTAACGTCCTCTGAGACTTTAAACAAAGTAGGAGGAATTACCCTCTAGGTCTTCAAGCAGGCTCGGGTCAACATTAAAGCTGAGAATCAACAAAGTGGATTAGCAGCTGTACTTACATTCTGAGTTGGAAGCTTGTTTCTGCCACATCGTTATAGGTGAAAAGGTAATTGCAACTCTTTATGTCAAAAATCACACTTTTTACACAATTCAAGCACAGTTCACAATATCTCACAGTTCAGACTTTTATTGTTTAAAACTGTATTATATAAATATGATTAAATTCAAATTTTAATTGTCACATACAGTCACATACAGTTTGATATGCAGTGAAATGCTTACACTAATAATACAATTGAATTAAAATAATAAAAACAAAATTTAAAATTATAAAAATACTTAATTATTTTGGAGAAATAGAATAAAATACTTAAATCTTAATTTTGGAGATAGAGAAGTTACTTAATAGGAAAAAGTACAATGTATAAAAATAAAAAAGAAAGCTATCTGTACAAACAGAAGTGTTTCTAACAAGGTGTCTGGTGCATAACTGTGCGTTCACACGTCAAAGTTCGCTCTGGCCGTCCAGACGACAACACTAGCTACGTTTCCATCTACCAATTTTTATGTGTATTTTGGTTTGCGCATAAACGGTTGATGAACATGACAAGATGCGTATCAAGTTTCAAAATGTTCATGAAAAAAGTATGCGCATAACTGAGTAGGATAAACTTTTTATTCGATAAAAGATGCGCATAAACGATGATGGAAACACTTTAACCGAACAAAAATATATAATATATATATATCCTAAAAGTTAACTTAGCACAAAATAGTCAAGTAAAATCTACTAATTTAAATACATCAGTAAAGTTTACAAGCTTTTCTTGAGTAGATTCAGTGATTACTTTTTACAGTGGGCAATGACTGAATTAGCTGCGTATTCTGCACGAGTGTTGCGGTTGATATTAATACAATTTCAATGTTTAATAATACTGTGAAATTCAAGATTTGTGATTCATACAGCACCGGATAACTCAAAACAACAACCACAAATCTCTCCTCCATCATTAAAATTCTCCGTAGTCGTCTTGACAACATAAACACCGCAGTCACCTCAACAGAAACCCCGCCTCCTATTTCATTTGATTGGAGAATGAATAAGATGCGACTGATGTAACGCAATGTTTTTTTGCTCAGAGTTGATTTTTTTAAACTGCGAGTACACTGCACACCATGGAAAAAATGTGAGGCGCAGCAGGCGGCTAAAATGCGAGACGCACAGGGCACATAAGCAGTGTGCGAAACGTTCATGCCCGTTAGTAGATCATTCATAAAAGGCGGCTCTCATCACAAACATCGTGTTCGGTGTGATCAGCCCCGAAGAGTGTAAGGAATGTTTCCTATTGGCCGTTTGTGTTAATAACTATTTAAAAATAGGTATTAATAATAATAACAGTTAAAACAGTTGTGAGATTTAAACATGGCTTCATGAAAAACATTATGGAATCCTGAATTTGAATTTAAATTTTGGAGAGAGAGCGAATAGTATATAAACAAAAATTCCCAGATATAAGACGATGTTAAAGGATCGCTACACTTTTGTGGGGGAAATGGGCTCATTTTACATCTCCCCTAGAATTAAACAGTCTAGTTTTACCATTTTTAAATTAATTTAGCAGATCTCCAGGTCTGGTGGAGGAATTTTTAGCTTAGCTTAGCATAAATCATTGAATTGGATTAGACCATTAGCATCTTTCTCAAAAAAATTATAAAAAGACTTTTAATAATTTTCCAATTTAAAACTTGACTCTTTTGTAGTTACATTGGATAGACCAGCAGGAGCTGAAAATCGATCCATCGCTCAAGATATTGAATTCAGAATTATTAGTCCTCAATTATTCCTCATGTATAGTTATATATCATAATAATTGAGAAGAGAAAGTCTTAATTGTGAAATGCGAAGTCTTAAATATGTGGGCAAAATTTTGAGATGTAAACAATACATGAACAGATAAAATCACCATTGTCAGGGGAGGAAAAAAAACGGCAGCTCCTTTCAAGGACTCGAGTGACAGAAGCTCATGTAAAAATGTCCTTGCTGTGGCCCTGTTAAGCCCCGGACTCTTAATGGTAAGTAGCTTTGGGAAGATTTCTGTGAACACATATGCTTTCCGCTTGGAGTAGTTACATCCCTCTTCAGCTTTATTGTCTCACAGGGAGATTCGCGAGTCAGAGGCCCATGTGTCTCTGCCATCAAGATTTAGCCGAGGGCGTTGACATTTTAACAACCCTCACTCCACTTTTTCTGTCACGAGTCTTTAATCGGCATGTGTCAGCTCATTAGAGGAAGAGGAAAACCCACCACAGAACTAAAACCAAGTCTTGAGGGGGAAATTAAAGCATAATTGTTCTTCGCAGGGATGTCTGCTCAACTTTGCTTCAATGAGCAATATTTCTGGTATTTTAAACTGAAATAACATGTAAATGTAATCTTTAATTGTTAAAAATAATAATACATTTGATAGTTTATGAATAAATGCACAGGAATGCAAGTGAAAATGAAAAACAGATCTGTACAACATCTGCAGACAGAACAGATGACAGTAATTAAATAACAGCAGCAAATGTAAGCTAATACATATTATTATAATATATAATATTTTTGATTTTATTTTTAATAATATTTTAGATGATTATGTTTTAATTTTATTTTATACTATAATTTATTTTTAAGGCATTGCAGTGGCGCAGTGAGTAATGCTGTTGCCTCACAGCAAGAAGGTCGCTGGTTCAAGCCTCGGCTGGGTCAGTTGGCATTTCTGTGTGGAGTTTGCATGTTCTCCCTGTGTTGGCTTGGGTTTCCTCCAGGTGCTCCAGTTTCCCCCACAGTCCAAAGACATGTGGTACAGGTGAATTGGGTAGGCTAAATTGTTTGTAGTGTATGTGTGTGAATGAGAGTGTATGAATGTTTCCCAGTGTTGAGTTGCGGATGGAAGGGCATCCGCTGGGTAAAACATATGCTGGATAAGTTGGTGGTTTATTCCGCTGTGGCAACCCCTGATAAGCTGAAAAGAAAATGAATGAATGAATGAATTTATTTTTCATTTAAATGTAATTATATTTTTGTTTTACTTTATTTCATATCATTTTATTTCATATTATTTGATTTTGTTTTTTATTTTATTTTATTTTATAGTGTTTTATACTTTCTTACGTTTCATTGAAATCAACAGCTACCTTCAAAGCATGGTAAAAAACAAATAATAGAATCTAAAAACAAATAAAAAATAATTAATTTAATTAAAATATAAAATAAAATCAGTTGTTTGGTCTCCAACAATATTTATAATAATAATCTTTAAAAAAAATAATAATAATTTAATTATCTATTTAATTATTTGTCTTCACAATAAAGAGGAATCTCATACAGGTTTGGAAATAAAAGATGGCCCATTGTAACCTTTGATTTGGCCCCCCATCCAATCTGAGAAGAGAGTGAGAATGATGGAAAGGGTTTGGGCGAATGCCTTTAGGACAGATTGTCATTTGACATAACGTTTTTTTGTTTGTTTGTTGTATTGCTGAGCTACAAAAAAGCAAACTGAAATTAAATGTTTCAATTAAATGTTGTGAATAAATCAGATTTTTTAGAGTCTACAGTAAATGATGTCACTCGACGGATAGAGACCTATGCAGAAGACATCTGGGTCAAATCAAGGCAAAACCTAGTGTAATTCTATTATACATTATATTATATAGTATAATTATATTATATTTATAAATTAAATTATATAGTTTTTACTGTAATAAGTTCATAATAAAATGTAATGTATGCTGTATTAGTTAATGTAAAGTAATGTTTTCTAGTCAATTTACATTCGGCCCACAAGCCTCAATCAAGTTTGGTTTTTGGCCCTTCATAAGAAAAGGTTTGGACACCCCTGGCCTAGCTTAAAGCCTTGCGGAACAACAACTTTCTGTTAATAAATGCCAGATTATTATAATTTACTGTACAATGTTGATGTTAAAAATTAATATCACGCTTGTGTACTGTTACTACCGTGCGATAATACAGAATTCCATAAACTGAATTATTTATAAAATAATTTCTGTAAACCAGGAGACATTCTGTATGTGGTTTGCTTGAGAGATTAAAAATCAACAGATGTCTTTATAATCCACAGTGCAGTTTTGTAAAGATGCAGGATGTTTCATTTGCTTTTCTGAGACTTTAAAATAATACTCGGAAAAGCTGGATTTGGAAATATTTTATTTTGACAACACGCTTGTTTTACAGTTCCTCTAAAACAAGTATTATTGCTGTAAATGTACAGCATATATATACACTGTTGAAGTCAGAATGATTAGCCCCCCTTTTAATTTTCCAAATGATGTTTAACAGAGCAATGAAATTTTCACAGTATGTCTGATAATCTTTTTTCTTCTGGAGAAAGTCTTATTTGTTTTAATTTGGCTAGAATAAAAACAGTTTTTAATTTTTTAAAGACCATTTTAAGGTCAAAATTTTTTTCAATTATTCAGTTATTTTTCTCCATGGTTTACAGAACAATCCATCGTTATACAATAACTTGCCTAATTACCCTAACCTGCCTAGTTAACTTAATTAACCTAGTTAAGCCTTTAAATGTCACTTTAAGCTGAATAGAAGTGTCTTGAAAAATATCTAGTCAAATATTATTCACTGTCATCACAGCAAAGATAAAAGAAATCAGTGATTAGAAAGAGTTATTAAAACTGTTATGTTTAGAAATGTGTTGTGTAAATCTTCTCTCCGTTAAACAGAAATTAGGGAAATAAATAAACAGGCGGGCTAATAATTCAGGGTGGCTAATAATTCTGACTTCAACTCTGGTGTATGTTACCCAGCATCTAACAGGAGCCAATCTTGACTGCAAATACATGTCATCACAACTTCAACAGCCAATAACATCTGCTGGCTGCTGAAGAGCTGAAAAACACTCAGATTCCTCCATCAAAACACAATCTAATTCAGCATCTCTATTACTCTCTGTCTCAGCTTTATAATAAAGTACAGATATCCAAAATCAGTATGCAAAAGCTGAAACACGATCTGATTATACAGAAGGAGATGCCATGTTTGCTTTGTTTGCTTCAATAATGCTGCATCCTTTCATTAACTGTTTTAATTAAACCAGGAGTAGATTTGGCTTATGACAAATGATTGGCAAACGTGTGAATTAGATCAGAATCCTCTAAATCTATCTGTCCTCTATATCTCTGGACAGAAGAAAATCTCTGGTTGCTGACCATCTGGACCATGCTATCCACGCTGAGCTTTTTGGAACACACACACACACACACACACATATATATAATCATAATAAAAATAATAATAATAATAAGCTGGCTAGGGCGACACGGTGGCGCAGTCGCCTCACAGCAAGAAGGTTGCTGGTTCGAGCCTCGGCTGGGTCAGTTGGCATTTCTGTGTGGACTTTGCATGTTCTCCCCGTGTTCGAATGGGTTTCCTCGGGTGCTCCGGTTTCCCCCACAGTCCAAAGACATAGGTGAATTGGGTATGCTAAACTGTCCGTAGTGTATGTATGTTTGTGAATGAGAATGTATGGATGTCTCCCAGAGATGGGTTGCGGCTGGAAGGGCATCCGCTGCGTAAAACATATGCTGGATATGTTGGCGGTTCATTCTGCTGTGGCAACCCCGGATTAATAAAGGGACTAAGCCAAAAAGAAAATGAATGAATAAGCTGGCTTTGACAACAAGATAGCCAATAAAAACTGCCCTGTTTTAGTAGCTGTTGATGTTTGTTGATGTTCGCCCCCCATTTATTGTATAACAGCTGGATACATTTTGATGTCAGGGTCACCCAAGGATGGTTATCTTTCAGGGGGTATTTATTCAAAACAATGCAGATAATGCAGGGAGTGGTGCAGCAGAGGGAGAGCGATCTCATACACAGTTCATAAGGTAAGCATCAGAGCTTCAGTCAACCACCAGAATAGCTTAGTCACTTCCTTTATTTGTTGCATATGCATCCACAGGTGAACAGAAACATCCACGGAAGAAGGCGAGAGGGAGAGAAGATGAGATGAAGGACGTACTGTAGGTATTTAAGGTGTGTGGTGATTGCAGGTGCAAGGAATCAGTATTCTGGTGATTGTTCACGGGTGTGGTGAGAGGTGGATGGAGAGGGAGAACGGGGATTTGAGCAGCAGGAACGAGCCGAGGGTGTGTCTTGGGAACACAGCATTTACAATAATAATCATTTGATTATTTACAGTGGTACCAATAAAGATAAAAATGAGCAAAAAACAACAAAAATTAAAGCAAAGAATTATCAAGAGGTTGTCTGATCTGAGGATAAAAATAGAAAGATACAGAAATTGAGTTTAGTTTAGTTTAGTTTATTTGTTTACAGGGTCAATGCACATTAATAAACATTACTGTAAAATGTGCCAGAATTAGCCAAGAATGGCTATTTTTCATCTGTAGACCCCTAACAGAATGTTAAAAAAGCCACACCTAAAATAGAAGCATACACAGCATAATAACATAGAATACATTATCATATATAAAATACAGTAAAAAGAGTAAAAACAGAAACAGATTGATGGCAGCAGAAGAAGACAAATGCCATCAATAAACAATACAAATAAGTGTCAAGAAATACAGCACTAATGCCGACAACGCTGATTTGTCAATAACCAATTTTAACATGAATCTGAAAAGAACGAAAAGTAAGTGATCTTCTAATTGTTGGTGGGATAGAGTTCCATTCCCTAGCAGCTTTCACTGAAAATACTGACTGACTGAATTAACTTTTTTTGAGAGGAATAATGCAATCCCCTCTTTCACCATCTCTAGTAGTTCGGTGAGCAGTCGTTCTAACTTTCACAACTGATTTAGTGGTGAAGTCGGGTTATGTAAAGTCTTAAACATTAAACAAATATGTACGTATTTAATTAAGCAGAAGAGAGCAAAGAGGGCAAAATAAAAGAAGGTAACAGCCATTTAGAGAGTTAATAGATTATACATATTAAAGCTCGTGCAAATTGTAGATGTTTTGAGTGCTTTTTTGTTGAATAATGTTGAAACGCTGAAACTCTTCCTTATTTTGATCTTGCAGCTATGTGTCCTAAATTTTGGAAGTTGTTCATTTGTTTATCTCAAAAATGTAAATCATTCATTCGTTTTCCTTCTGCTTAGTGCCTTTATTCATCAGAAGTCGCCACAGCGTGATGAACCACCATATTAGCTTATGTTTTGCACAGCAAACGCCCTTCCTGCTGAAACCCAGTAGTGAGAAACATCCATACACACTCATTTACACACACTCATACACTTATGTCCAAATTAGCTTATTCAATTCACCTATTCATGTCTTTGGACTGTGGGGGAAACCAGAGCACCCGAGGAAAAACCAACGCCAACAAGGGCAGAACATGCAAACTCCACACAGAAATGCCAACTGACCCAGACGAGGCTCAAACCAGCGACCTTCTTGCTGTGAGGTTATTGCGCTTGCCACTGAGCCACTGTGACACCCTGTTACAAAATAACTGTATAAAATGATAAAACATGAAATGATAAAAACATATGATAATAATTGTACCCAGCTTAAATATAAAATAAAGTTACATGAGAGAGGGAGAGACAAAGAGAGTAGGCCCCGAAGATAGCCTGACAGCAGTAGCAGTAGAGTCCAGAGCTAGAGAGGAGCAGAGCAGCAAAAGAGACAGAGCAACGTTTACCACCTATTTTGTCTCTTTCTTGACCATGTGATCAGAGCCCAAATACTGAGACATTCAATCTGACCAATCAACATGTGAGCACATTGTAAATCTCCCAATGTCCACATACAGTATTGGCCCTGATCTTATCAGTAGCTGCCTTTGGAATCTAGGTGAAGAAGACATGTTTTGCCATACAAATAAATGCATATGATCATTTACATTTTTACAATATCATGCTTAAAAACAACAGATTTACATTTCTAGAAAAAAAAGTACATATCGTAATCGTACTCTATGAGCTTTTGAAAGAATTAATTTTAGCTGATTGTGAATCTACATTATTAAAATCAGTGGATATAATATTTTCTTTAGATTGCCTTCTCAACAACCCTATAGTTATTGTTTTACATTCATTCATTCATTCATTTTCTTTTCGACTTAGTCCCTTTATTATTCTGGGGTCGCCAAAGCGGAATGAACCGACAACTTATCCAGCATATGTTTTACGCAGCGGATGCCCTTCCAGCTGCAACCCATCTCTGGGAAACATCCATATGCACTCAGTCACACACCTACACTATGGACAATTTAGCCTACCCAATTCACCTATACAGTACCACATGTCTTTGGGCTGTTGGGGAAACCGGAGCACCCGGAGGAAACCCACACGAACACGGGGAGAACATGCAAACTCCACACAGAAATGCCAACTGACCCAGCCGAGGCTCGAACCAGCAACCACAACCTTGCTGTGAGGCGATCGTGCTACCCACTACGCCACCGTGGCACCTTATTGTTTGACATGTGCTAATGAATTATTCTGAAAAGTAACTGATTCTATTTATTTTTTTTAAAGTTATGCTTCAGTTTGAGTCTGTCAGAGTGTGGGTGTGTGTGTGTGTGTGTGCGTGCGTGCGTGTGTGTGCGTGTGTGTGTGTGTGCGTGTGTGCGTGTGTGTGTGTGTGTGTGTGTGTGCGTGTGCATGTGTGCGTGTGCTTGTGTGCATGTGTGTGTTTGTGTGTGCGCGCTCACCAGAAGCCTCTTCCCTCATGTTTACATGCTCATTCCTTCAACACAATAGAGAGCAGCTATATCGTGAAGAGGAACATGCTTGAATTTCACTCTCTTAAAGTGCAAATCAATGTTAATGGAGAGGAATCAGACAGTGGACGAGACACACCAGAAACTGTCCAAACTGCTGTCCTCGAGCCTTTTAAAGCTCTCAGGCAAAGCTTTGGGAAAATCATCAAATAGCAGCTTCTGGCTTTCAGATATACGCTAATTTAATCAGGGCTAAATGGAAAACATTTTTGCCTCGTCACTGTGATGTCTTTGGAAGTTACTCAGACGTATAAATAGCACTGTGACTCTCACCAAGCACTGAAACTTTGTTTTCACAATAATTATCTTAATTAATATTTATTTAATGTTTCCCTTTATTAATCTGGGGTCGCCACAGCGCAATGAACCATCAACTTATGTTTTACACACACATTACTGGGAAACATCCATATACACTCATTCACACACATACACTACGGACAATTTAGCCTATCCAGTTCACCTGTACCATCTTTGGACTTGTGGGGGAAACCGGAGTACCCAGAGGAAACGCATTCAAACTCCACACAGAAATACTGACCCAGCCGAGGCTAGAACCAGCGACCTTCTTGCTGTGAGGCCACTGCGCCACCGTGACGCCCTTTATACACAATTATTTAGTTGTTTAATAGTTATTTTTTTCAAATTTTGAAAACAAAACTAAAATAGTGGTATTTTTATGCTTTGTATGTGCTTGTAGAAACTTCTGGGTTGCAAAAATGAAAGAAATGAAAACTAAATCATGTGTAACTTTAGTTCCTAAATGAATTTGTTTGTGATAAACTGTGATTTTGATCTCTGTAGTTTACTTGTTTACAGTTTTACAGAGGTGAAGCCTGGAAGTAAAGTCTTGTGCTTGAAAAGATGTTGATATTGAATATTCCTGCGCATGGACATGATCATCAGTGGGTGAGTATTGTTGCTCTACTGGCCTTTATTCTCAGTGACTGCAGGTCCAACAGAAGAGCAGCATTTCAGTGAATCTGGATTACTGTCCACCGTGACTGACAGGGTCAATAATCCTGACTTAAGCCTGACATCCAGTGATTGGCATTAACAGCAAACCCACCGCTGCGCTCAGCTTCATCACCCATCACTTGTTTTCTTTTTGCTAGAGCACTCTGTTGTCTATAAGATACAGTGTAAGGCAACATCTCTGCAGGGAAAAAAAGGGTTGTTTGGAGTTTTAAAATTAAATTAAATGTACAAAAATAAATAAAATAAAAAAACAATAATAATATTGTTATATGTTGGACTATATAAATTACAGTATATGCCTATTAAAAATATCTGAATTATATGCAATGTGATGATGCAACCATTAATGGACATAAAATAACATTAAATAAAATTCTATGGATTATCACATATGTATAATTATATATAATTAAATACTTACTAAAATAATAAATAAATAAATTTAAAAATTAAATAAAAAATATCTATATTTGCTAATAATTATTTGTGAGTAATTATTAGTATAGTTTTGTGCACAATTTACTGCCAATGCAAATTTGAAAATTTACAACACTGGGAAATGTAAAATAATGAAAGATTAATAAAATATGATAATAAAATAATATATAAAAATTATATTAATAATTAATAATAAATAAATAAATAAATAAATATTACGTGCAGTGTGTTAATGCAACTAACTGCCAAAATCCTAAAAAAATTAAATTAAATTAAATTAAATTAAATTAAATTAAATTAAATTAAATTAAATTAAATTAAATTAAATTAAATTAAAATTTACTACACTGGAAAATGTAAAATAATGAAATATTAATAAATGTAAATACATGTAAAATTAAATTAAATTAAATTAAATTAAATTAAATTAAATTAAATTAAATTAAATTTACTACACTGGAAAATGTAAAATAATGAAATATTAATAAATGTAAATACATGTTAAATTAAATTAAATTTAATTTAATTTAATTTAATTTAATTTAAT
>CAIGQQ010036011.1:4029719-4053646 GCA_903798035.1 Danio albolineatus
AATTAAATTAAATTAAATTAAATTAAATTAAATTAAATTAAAATTTACTACACTGGAAAATGTAAAATAATGAAATATTAATAAATGTAAATACATGTTAAATTAAATTAAATTAAATTAAATTAAATTAAATTAAATTAAATTAAATTAAATTAAATTAAATTAAAATTTACTACACTGGAAAATGTAAAATACTAATAATGTATAATAATAAAATAATACATAATAATTATATTAATAATTTATAATATATAATAAAATAAATAAATAAGTAAATAAATAAATAAATTACATGCAGTGTGTTAATGCAACTAACTGCCAAAAATTAAATTAAATTAAATTAAATTAAATTAAATTAAATTAAATTAAATTAAATTAAATTAAATTAAATTAAATTAAATTAAATTAAATTAAATTAAATTAAATAGAGAAATAAAAAATATACTTACTAATACAATAAGCAGTTTGTTAGCCGCTACACTGAAATAAATAATAAAATGCATTATATTTTAGTATATTTATGAACTAATATGTATAGTAGTATGGATTTTACTTGAGAGTGGTTTGTTCAAATGCTGAATAATATTGAAAGCATCATTTCAAACTTCTGTAGGAGGCCAAGAGTCCACGAGTGAAAGAGATTCATCCTTGCCCTTCAAATTCACACAACATGAATAAATGTCAAAGTGTATTATTGAAGCTCACAGAAGATCAAGTCTTTCTCAGAGCTGGACATCAACCACCAGCAATGCAGATCACCAAAGCAAACTCTGTCCATCAGTGTCAGCGCAGCTTCTCCAGATGAAGCTCAAACACACAGCGCTGCCATCCATCACCACACAATCAACACACAGCAGAGAAGAGAGGCATTTACTGCAGGTCAGGGTTTATCTGAGAGCTAAACACACTCACAATAATGATAAATCCATTCAGATACACAGATCAATGCAGCATCACTGCTCCTAAAGAAAACTGCTGCTTAAGGCTTATACTTTTTATAATTATTTATTTATTTAATCACGGTGGCACAGGGAGTAGCACAATCGCCTCACAGCAAGAGGGTCACTGTTTCGAGCCTCGGCTGGCATTTCTGTGTTTAGTTTGTATGTTCTGCCTATGATCACGTGGGTTTCATCCGGGTGCCCTGCACACATAGCTAAATGTCTCTGGCTCAGATCTGGCCCACACAATCAACATTTGCTTGGCCCATACGCCGCAGTGAATTATGGTACATGACTGGACCAAGTCTGGCTTTCATACAAGGGGCAAACATGGACCATATCTGGGCCAAGTCTCAGCCAAGTTATTAAGCTCTTGGGCTATTTTGGGTAATTCTGCCTGAATTTGGCCTTCCGATTTAATTCTGATTTAGCAGATGTCAGCAAACACAAGAAAAAGGAAATTAGTCTTTATAATAATGTATGTAGGAGTTATTCTATTCCAACTGCAAGGAGGAAAAATGCCTTTTTTTTATTTCCGCCTACCTAATTTTGAAGTCTCCCCATACCCATATACAGTACAATAAATCCAATATCTCAACGTCATTTTACAGAAATCCCTTTGAAATTACAAAAAAAACTGCTGTAAGTGATAAATATTAGATATGTTGTCTGTCCTATGATGAACCATCTCAACACAAACCGCTTTCAGTTTTTTTGTCCCAAAGCCGTTTTAGAAAGTGTATAACTCAGGCTCTGTATGATCTATCAAACTACAGAGAGTTTTGATTGTTACCAGCATATGTCAGGAGACACTAGAAATGTAGTATGCAATAATTATTTAACGTAATCATATTTTCACTAATTTTGGAATATCATGACCCTAATTTGTTGCGTTTGGCACTTACGAGACATAGCAGGGGATCACTCATGCACATAACCTCAGAAAATGCTAAAAATGGGCTCATTTTATCACGGAGAACCTAAGGTAAAAGACAATACAGCTTGTTTGGCTATCTGTGCCATTTGCCGGCGCTCACGGAGCAAATAATCAATAATTTCCTTTGTATATTTACAAAAAAGGAGTTTATACCTTATGATTCATTCAAAGACTGTTGGATAAGTGATTGTAAATCAGTAAAAACAATGGTGGATCGTTGTTGTTGGGAATGAGAGCTTTCATTTGATGTATGACTTGCTCATGTGTGTCTTATATGAGCAATATGAAAAATATGCATACTGAACCATGTACACAACCGGAGCGGTCAACATAGTGTAAATTAAGTGTAAAATAAGAGTAAATAACTTTGTTACAGTACAACAAATATCAAAGTGATGTATATCGGTTGAAAATAGACATTACAAGCTTTCACTCATATGGTCATATGGTGTTATTGATACAGGCAGACCTCTTAAAAACTATAGTTATTCTCCTGATGACTTCATGTTGTTCCCGAAATCGTTTAACAGGTTAATAACCAATAACTGGGCCAGATATGTTGGTGTTTCATGACTGCAATGAATTTGATAAACCCATGAAGCATTTTGCTTTATGAGTATGCTTTTTCTCAAAGGGCCTTATTGGTACATTTTTTTTCTTAACACAAAAATTATTTAAATGTATTTCAAAAAAGGGTCAAGATAGGCCAAATTTACATGGCCCACATATACATTTTTAACATCTGGGCCAAATACTACATTTGATGTCTGGCCCAAGTCTTGAGAAGGTGCCACCTCTGCCAAACCTAGGCCATGTTTGGGCCACATGCTGTATGCCAGTGTCGGACGAATGTCTGCGGTGCCAGCTTTATGACAAATCTGGGCCAGATTTCTTTGCTACCCGGACGGTTTTCCCCACAAGTCCAAAGACATGCGCTATAGGTGAATTGGGTAAGCTAAATTGGCCGTAGTGTCAAAGACTATCCACAAGACATGTCACTCGTATACTTTGGAGTGGGGAAAAGTGTAACTGTCAATATGACTAATGAAGCCCCGCCTTCTAGTACAGGAGCCAGCCAGCGAAGGCTATATGGCAAATAAAGCCCTCTTTTTAGTACAGAAGCCAATCAGCGATCGCTATAGAATGACAATTCTCTGGAGGAGGGGATCGGACCAGGCATGAGTTTCTGCAGATTTTGTGTGATAAAAACGTTTAAAAATGAAACTAATAGACAGCTGTTGTTTAATTTTATTGGGTATTCGTAATATGAAATGGAATTGTAAGCTTAGCAAATAGTTTTGGAGAATTTGATGTTCCCCATTTAAACAGAATGCCCAAAAAAACTGACCGAGAGGCATTTCAAAAATGGCCGCTGAGTGAAATGACTTGCCTTAAAGGGACTTTGTTTGTGTATGTTTGTGAATGAGTGTGTATGGGTGTTTCCCAGTGATGGGTCGCAGCTGGAAAACCCGCTGTGGCAACCCCAGATTAATAAAGGGACTAAGCAGAAAGAAAATAAATGTATGATGATTATTTGTTTATTGCCACAGTTGAATGGCCTGAAGGTTAGTAAATTAACAGGTTATTTTAAATATTTTTGGGTGAACTATCACTTTAAGAACTAGTTTTAACTATAGCAAAGGGGTCATCATTCCGGCTTTTTGGATTTAAATTAGAGCTATCTGCCCTTTTTTCTAACTTCACTGCGTTCATTCAGTCACTGAATACAGAAACGTCTCTTTAAACTGATTCTGATTCATTATGAGCAGAGATCCAACACTTGAAACAAAAGTTCAGCTGCAGGCTCATGGAGAAAAAGGTAAGTTAAGTGTTTTTCATGCTCTGACTGGAACAGAGATTTATTCAAAAACCTTCTCCACCATCCTTGACAGTGACTTCATACCTCAAACATGTGTTTGTTCTATATTCAAAAACTGCTGCTTTAAGTTCAAGAAGCGTCTGCTTCATCTCAGATGGCAACATTCCATGTTTCAGGTGATTGTGAGTTTGAATTAAACTGTGCCTTCACAGAGTAGACGATTATATTTACAGCAACTAACATTTTTAACTATGTTCTGTACTTTACTGAAACTATTGTATCTTTCTGTTTACAACTGAAATTGCAACACAGCACCATTTTGGATGTAAAATATGTTTTGTTTCAACACTGTCACGACAATTTGTAACTTTCTGACTTAGTGGCTAATTCATATGAATCTCATTGGTACAGATTTCGTATGATTTTCTCATCCTCCAATGATGGTTTTGTATAGGGGTGGGGTTGGATGCCACGCCTTCCAAATGTTACATTTTCATACGACTGAACTTGTATGCATTTATACAGTTGACAAACTTCCTCCTTTAGGACATTATACACACCGAGTTTGAAACACCAGAAACATGTTTAATATGATGTGTGTTTTATTAGACTGCACAGAGCAGCATTAGAACAAAACTACAATGTATTTACAGCTCTGCTTCTTCTCTACATGATCGCAAGCAGAAGAACAGAAAGCGCCTAACTGTGGCATAATAAAAGCTCCCCTGCTTTCGTGTGGCGATCATATCTCATCAGCAATTGTTTCAGCATCCTGTTTCGCTTACTCTGCTTCACACTACCATTATAAAAAATTTAAACATGATTTTTCTATAGGATATACTGATTTACACTTAGTCATGGCGTCATTAATATATACTTTGTTATGAACACGCACCCTCTAGCAACGAAAATGACATTTTGTGCCTTTAACATTATTTCATAATGAAATGGTAAAATAATCGAGTGTGACTTGTTTTCCGTAAAACACAGTAATCAAAACCATAAGAAAATTATGGCTTTTCGGACTGTTTCATCGCATAAAATGCCACACGGTGTGCTGAACTATTCATTTGAACCGCTTCATCAAAATAAACGGTTCAAAAGGACCAATTCGCTGAAATGACATCCCATCCCATCACTCACTTCAAAAGTAAGATCACACAGGACAAACGACACGTAACTTCCTAGGCAATAACAGGATTCACTGACACAAACATTAATTGAATTGGCTCTTTTCATCAGGCTCCCACAAGCAGGTATCCGTCATATTTCCAAAAGAGCCCTTCAAAAGGCAGGAAGAAAAGCTATTTTTGCCTGTACTCTACAGTAGAGGAACATCTCATTACAATAGATCTGTCTCTTTCTCTCGCAGTCTTTGAGATACAATCCTTTTGAGTGGCCTGAAATCATTTATTCTGTGTTTCTCAGAACTTCAAGCACACAGAGCGTCCGTAATGAACAAGATCATCATGAGATGTGACGGAAAAAACCCAAAACTCCCATTCACAGTCGTTGCGAAAAAGCCTTATTAATAAATAATTGGGTGCAATCGTGCAGCTTTGAGAAAACTTTCATGTAAAGTTATTTGGAAAGGCCCGTTTTACATTTAAAAGTTGAGTTTTTGGGGGTGGTAAGCACTTTGAAACACATTAAAAAAGATCTGCAGGTGCGCATTATGCAAATGACTCCTTCTCTTAAGCTCGCGAATCTCACCGCTGTTTCAGCCAGTGTAATGGCTTTCAAAGAAACCCCAGAGGTCTATTATACAGAATATAATAGTACATTCGTCCTGTTCTAAAACCAACCTAAATGTGACTTCTGCCAGCAAACGGCCTCCTAGTTATCAATGACTTTAATAGACTGTATGAATAAGTCTAAAATAGGAATGTTTAAATAAAAGAACAAAGCTTTCTATTCGCAAATATAGGCTTTTTTTATTTTACTCTGTAGTTGGGCATTTGCATATTCGGTTAGCAGGCAATTACAAGAGAATATATCAGTGCATGGATGTTCCGCTTGTAGCACATCACTCAGTCGTGCTCATCGGTGCATTTCAAAAAGGTTTATTGAGTGGAAATAGTCCAAAAATGTAAGAAAGGAAAATCAAATTAGTGGAGGAACTCTAGGGTACATTGTGTTCTGTTCTGTAAAGTGGACTTTATGGCTTCTAGAGCAGAGGGGTGAAAATACGGGAAACTTATTAAAGAAATTATTCTAAAATATTAATATATTGTTGTTATTGGAATAAAAAATTAAAAGCACAAAAAAATTAAATGCATATTTAATAAATCTATGTTTATAATAAATAAATGTATTAAAAACAATTTTTCGAGAAAATAAGGTAAATTCATTCATTCATTTTCTTGTCGGCTTAGTCCCTTTATTAATCCGGGGTCGCCACAGCAGAATAAACCGCCAACTTATTCAGCATTTGTTTTAAGCATTTGTCCTTCCAGCTGCAACCCATCACTGGGAAACATCCACACATTCTCATTCACACACATATACACTACGGACAATTTAGCTTACCCAATTCACCTGTACCACGTCTTTGGATGTGGGGGAAACCGAAGCACCCGGAGGAAACCCATGTGAACACGGGGAGAACATGCAAACTCCACAAAGAAATGCCAACTGACCCAGCCGAGGCTCGAACCAGCCACCATGTCGCCCTAAAATAAGGTAAATGTAGAAAACAAATAATTTATTCCAAATTCTTAATATATTGGTGTTAATTGGAATGAAATATAGAAACACATAAACAAAAAATACATTTGTTTTTAAACTATTATATTATTTAATAATTATATTTATTAAATATGTATTAAATATAAGATGGGGGTAATAAAACAACATTTGAGAAAATAATGGAAGCGCATTGAATAAATAAATGATTCTAAAGTCTTAATATTTTGTTGTTAATTGGTATAACAAAATCAAAAGAACAAAGACAAATTAAAAAATACAGTTTTTTGAAAAATATTTTTAGCAAAAATGGGTGTCACAGTGGTGAAGTGAGTAGCACGATCACCTCACAGCAAGAAGGTCACTGGTTCGAGCCTCGGCTGGGTCAGTTGGTATTTCTGTGTGGAGTTTGCATGTTCTCACCGTGTTGGCGTGGGTTTCCTCCGGGTGCTCCGGTTTCCCCCACAAGTCCAAAGACGTGGTATAGGTGAATTGGGTGAGCTAAATTGCCTGTAGAGTGTAAATGGATGATTCCCAGTGATGGGTTGCAGCTGGAAGGGCATCCTTTGCGTAAAACATATGCTGGATAAGTTTGCGGTTCATTTCACTGTGGTGACCCCAGATTAATAAAGGAACTAAGCCGAAAAGAAAATGAAATGTATTTCTTAAAAATAAAAGGGGGGTGAATACGAAAAAATGGGAGAAAATATGGTAAACGTATTAAATAAATTATCCTAAATTCATAATATCTTGCTAATTGGAATAAAACGTAATAAAAACAAAGAATTATTACAAATATATATATAAATTAAATGTTTATAAAAAATAAAATGTATATATAGGTTGTTGGATATTTGTTGGATAATTATGAATAATATTATTATTCATAATTACTTGTTTATAAAATGATTCTCTATTGCAGGTTGTTCTATTGCATTGGTTCTTTAATTTATAAAATAAACACCAAAAATAATTATTTAATTTATTTTCTGTAGTGCATGATATTAGGTTTAATGCTGATAGCTCAAATTATAAAGTGTGCATTTAAAAAAAATGTCTGCAGTAATTTTTTAATTGATCAAAAAGTAAAGATATCTATAATTTTCTTTTGAACGTTTTACTTATCAGACAATTCTGTAAAAAAATAAGCAGTTGAGCTGCAGTCTTTTTTTAACTATGACAATAACAAGTCAAAGACAAGACAATAACTAAATCAAAATATTAGCTATAAATTGTATTGAATATATTTAAATGTTTACAATTCCTTTCTGTATAATATAATATTTTTAAAAATATTTTCCTGAATTTATTCAAAATTATAGTATTACACAGTAATATTGTGAATCATTTTGAATACGTTTTAAAATGCTATTTATTCCTGTCGGCTAAAGGCAAAGGTGAATCTACAGTATTACAAATTCACATTTTGAGCCTAATAAATTTGTTTAAATTTAAATATACCCTCACCGGCCACTTTAATAGGTACATTTTACTAGTACCGGGTTGGACCCTCTTTTGCCTTTGTAACTGCCTTAATACGTCATGGTATAGATTCAATAAGGTACTGGAAACATTCCTCAGAGATTTGTCAGCTGCACATCAATGATGCAAATCTCCCGTTACACCACATCCCAAAGGTGCTCTATTAGATTAGGGTCTGGTGGCTGTGGAGGCCATTTGAGTACAGTGAACTCATTGTCAAGAAACCAGTCTGAGATGATTCGCGCTTTATGGCATTTTCCATCTGGAAGTGGCCATCAGAAGATGCGTACACTGTGATCATAAAGGGATGCACATGGTAAGAAACAATACTAGGACGTGGAATTGACACGATGCTCAGTTGGTACTAATGGGCCCAAAGTGTGCCAAGAAAATATCCCCCACATACACCACCACCAACCTGAACCATTAATACAAGGCAGGATGGATCAATGCTTTCATGTTGTTGACGTCAAATTGTGACCCTACCATCCGAATGTCGCAGCAGAAATTGAGACTCAACTGACCAGGCAACATTGTTTTTTTCCCAATATTCTATTGCCCAACTTTATTGAGCCTGTAGCCTCAGTTTTCTGTTCTCAGCGGACAGGAGTGGCACCCGGTGTGGTCTTCTGCTGCTGTAGCCCATCCGCCTCAAGGTTGTGCATTCAGAGAGGCTCTTCCGCATAGCTTGGTTGTAACGAGTGGTTATTTGAGGTTATTACATGCCTAAATGCATTGAATTATTACCAATGTGATTGGCTAATTAGAAATTTGTGTTAACGAGCAGTTGGACAGTTGTACCTAATATAGCGGCTGGTAAATGTATTGATAATTTTATGATTTATACTACAGGGAGCAGTGTAGTAATCCTGTGAACTGGAAGGCAGTTTAGAAAAGTTGTATAGCTCAGCGGATGGCCATGTTTGCATTTGGTTTTGATTACAGCATTGTTTATCCCAGCTGCGTAGTATCTGAAATTAAATCACTCATGTCTGCTACACAGTTGAAACAAATTTTCCTCTCTCATTAAATGCTTCTGCTTGTGATAAAAGCACCTGAAGAGAAGTGTTGGCAAGCTAATATTTGATGGTTTGTGTTCTGTCACCAAACAAAACTCAACAATGAGACCTCTATTCACTTTTGGAGAGGAGTGAAAATGAAGAATCCGACAGTTCATTTAATAGCTATCCATTTAAACAGCACACAGCGTGTATTGAATTCTAATGCCTTACTTTTACTCCATGCAGACAACGCTTTCTGTTTAAATGATAGATTCTTTTCAGGACACAAATTCAATCTACAAAGGTGATTTTAAGGTAAAAAGAAAGAAAAATAAAAAAGAATCTGCTTGCTTTATAAAATGGTGAAACGCAAGACAACTTTTAATTTTCTGGACCCGTTTTAAGCAGCCATTAAAAATGACATGCAATCACAAACAAAGTTGGCCTCAAAATGGATTATTTTCGGGGAGGGGTGTGGAATTCAGGTGAGATACTGCAGGCAAACACACCTGTCAATTTTGAGATGTTTACCCTTTTCATAGTGATTTCCTATCTTTTCTGTTTGATTTAACAAACCTTAAACTGTTTATTTCTTTACACTGATTAGAATCCTATTTCTATCGTGATACGTTTTCTGTGGTGCACAATTTCCAGCGATAAAGCGCAAGAAACGTTTTTTTTAATAACACAAGTGGTATAAGGTATAAAAATACATCATAAAACATGTTTGTCCGTTCACTATGCTTCATTTACTCGAAACACAGTGCGTGAAGAACGGTACAGTTTGAATCATTATGAGTCAATTCAGCTGATTCTTTAAATGAATCGTTTTCACTCACGCTACGGAATATGATTCATTCACTGAATGAACTAAATGAATCAGACGGCCACGTTGTTGTTGTTATCGCCAACATTTAAGTTGCTTGCTGCACCTTCCTTGATGTTTTCACTGTCGTACAAAAGGTACTCAAACTACTAAAATGAAGGAGAGAGAAGTGTTTGTAAAATAACAAAACAATTGAAGTCGAGAATAGTTGTAAAGCTAACGTTATTTTGAAACACGATTTTAACCTCAGGTAAATAGCATGATACTAGCATGATTCTGACATTATTTAGCTAAACAGCATGCTTTATTTAGTTGGCTAATGTTTATTGAGGTAAAGTTAGTTTTAAATGAACACATTCGTTCAGTGCTAATTGTGTACCACGCTACTTTTAATTTTCAGTCAGAATAGCATGCAAGTATACTTCAAAACAACATTAGCACTATTTGACTAAGCAATGTTGTACTTTAATTGTCTTTGCCTGCTAGCATGATTTCCCCATATGGAATTGGCAAAGAATAATTTTCTGAAAATATTAAGTCCAAATGTACAAATATAAAGCCGACTTTAACGTTACCCCAATATGGTAACATGTTGTATCAGGTTGCTAATAACATATAACATGATTCGACACTTTTAATATTAAGCTTAGCACTATCCTATCGTGATTTATCAGGTTCGTACTCATGTTTCTAGTATGATTTTACGCAGCAAACATGCTTTATCCTGTTGCTAGAATGATATCATGCTTTAACACGGCTGTTCAGTACGTTTCTAGCATGTTTTTGTATACTTCTAAGCAATCTTACTTTTTATGGTGGTATTTAAAGGGATATTTCACTCAGGAGTCATTTACTCACCTATTACTTTTTCACCTATGTGGGTTTCTTTTTTCTTTTGAACACAATAATATATTTTGAAAAATGCTGGTTGATTGACTTCCATAGTAAGTTTTTTTTCCCTATTATAGAAGTTGATGGCTTCCAGCAATCAGCATTCGTCAAAATATCTTATTTTTTAAGTTCAGCAGAAGAAAGAAACTCATAAAGGTTTAAAACCACAAAGGAGAGAATATTAGATAGGTCATCTGATGATGAACAATTCCAGAGTTATGAATGAGACATTTGCAGTAAAAACTCAAAACATAAATTCACAGAGAAAGTCTTAACATTCTATTGATACATCTGTTTATTTTCCAGAACAACTGAAAATAGGGCGCCACGGTGGCGCGTGAGTAGCACGTTCGCCTCACAGCAAGAAGGTTGCTGGTTCGATCCCCGGTTGGGGCAGGTCCCGGTTGGGCCAGTTGGCATTTCTGTGTGGAGTTTGCATGTTCTCCTCGTGGTTGCGTGGGTTTCCTCCGGGTGCTCCGGTTTCCCCCACAGTCCAAAGACATGCGGTACAGGTGAATTGGGTAAGCTAAATTGTCCATAGTGTATGTGTGCGAATGAGAATGTATGGATGTGTTTCCCAGAAATGGGTTGTGGCTGGAAGGGCATCCGCTGCGTAAAACAAATGCCGGATAAGTTGGCGGTTCATTCCGCTGTGGCGACCCCGGATTAATAAAGGGACTAAGCCGAAAAAAAAATGAATGAATGAGGAAAATAAACATGCGTTATAAATGTGACCAAAAAAGTATGCAAGTTTGCAGTATACAACATACTTTGTAGATATTCTGTGAATTAAACTGCACAATCCAAAAGAAATAATGCTAATCAAAAGGTTGAGATTCGGCTCTCTATAGAACAAAAATGGTTGATTTTATTTTAATTATCATTTTTGCGTTTTTTTTTTTAAAATATTTTATTGCATTCTTTCCCCGATAATATCCAAACAGTATAGATGTATGAAAAATAGAAGTCCTATCAGCAAATAGATGACATCAAATAGATAGCAACAAAAACAAGAAAGCTGTAGAAGTCTTACATCAAACTTACACTTTTCTACCCCCTTCTATGCACCATTCCTCCCATCTCCCACCCCTCCCTATTTTCTGAGGCCTTCAATAAGTACGCTAAGATGAATCAAGACACAGATAAAGAAACAATAAACCAATTGAAAAAAGTTAAATAAATAAAAAGATTAAATAAATATGTGGGTAAATATAGAAAAAGAAAATGTAAAGTAAATACTAAAAGTCTCTTTTTCTCCTTTTTGAAATTCTAGTCAACAGGAATGTTAAATGAATGAACCTGAAATGTTAAGGTTCTCAATGACAGACAGTATGGGACTCCATGTTTAGTTAAAGGAGTTCAGTGATCCTTTAAAACAGTGGTTCTCAAACTGTGGTACGTGATCCACTAATGCAGGGGTGTCCAAACTTTTTGCAAAGAGGGCCAAATTTGATAAAGTGAAGATGCCCGGGGGCCAATAGTTCCTTCTGACATTTTTTTCACCACAAAAGTTAAATGAAAATACACACTGTTATAAAAGTATTTTCATTGTCACAATTACCTTTATTTTTCAAATGGCAATATAACCAGATATAAGCCACTCAGGCATGAACAACTCTAAACACACAATTATGCCTTTCTTTCATATCTGGAGAGTCAGATAAAATTGAACAAACTGTATAGAATACCTTACATTTCTATGAGTTTGATATCTATCTTTGCCTCATGAACATTTTAAACAGGAGTTATAAGTAATGCAAAGTGCTCTGTTATCATTAAAGTTTAAAACAAGTAAATTTTCCTCTTGTCTTCTACAAGATCTTTCAGGAAGGCAAAGTTTGCATAACAACTACAGGAAGATTATACCTTATAATTGCCACAATTGGGAAAATCACTTGCCACCACAAGAAATAATCACCTATGTAAACATAATAAACTATGAGTTATATCTACAGTTATTTAAGAGTTTAATGAATTGTGTTTGCTTTAGTGCATTGCATTAGTTTGCTTTAGGCTTTACTGTTACATAACTCTTCATTTGCACACCAATATTGTCCTGTGGGAAACTGTCCATGACCTCTTTCAAAGCTGGGAAGTGCGCGGTGCAGGGCTCTGTTAGGGACAAGTGTAGGAAGGCAAATCAATGCCAAAATTAATCGAGCGCAGCGGTGATGTTTACGCGCGAGGAGAAAATGAATCGCGCCTAAGCGCAAGGAACTAAGATTACAGGCCTAAGCGCGAGGAAACTACAGCTCGCGCGCGCACTGAACTGACCCACCGCGAGGAAACGGGCCTCGCGCGCACACATCTTCATCGCGTGATGTGCGCGCGCGTGTGATCAGTTCTCTCCGCTCGTGCGAAATTTTTCCGATTTTTGTTAGTCTTGGGGCGGGCCTTGGTTTACTTGTTATCTCTAACACGGTTACTCTCCCTTGGTTTATTTATTCTAACAGAGCTAGCGAGCCATAAATAACACATTATGAGATGGAATCTGCGGGCCGTATGAAATCCAACTGCGGGCCGTGATTGGCCCGCGGGCCGGACTTTGGACATGCCTGCACTAATGGGACACAAGCTTCCTCCTAGTGGTACACGGAGGAATCGCTGAAGAATAAAGTAAAAAAAAAAAAAAACACACTTTTAACCCTCAAAAATCTATTTACTGATCCCATCGGTGTTATCATACGCATCGTATTATAACACAGATGGGATCAGTAAATTGATTTTAATAGGCTAAACCTTTTATTTAAGGGGCTGACAATAATAAATATTGTTAGAATATTAATCTAAAATAATAATTAGAATAATAATCTGCCTTGTTTTTGAACTCTTCAGTGCTGTCTGCTTAATTACGCCTACTATGCTACTGGACTTCAATAACAGTTATTATGGTGGTACTTGGAGGGGCAATTTTTTTCTGAGGTGGTACTTGCTGAAAAAAGCTTGAGAACCACTGCTTTAAACTAATGTCTCAGTTTCTCAGGATAGATGCAATGTAGAAGCTCTTTAATGCAGTGTTCTGATTATGGAGGGGGACACACGTTTTCATTTGAGGAGAATTGCACACCTGGCGAGCAAGGTGGTAAAGGCAATGACAGAGTGTGTTGACGTTTGTGTAGTTGGGGTTGAAAGATAACCAAAAAGGGCAATCAGAGGGTCAGAAGTGATGATTGGATTAAGGGCTTGAGAAAGAATTTTAAAAAATATTGGACCAATATACTTAGTTTTGAAGAAAACATGTGAAGGTAACGGCCGGTGACTGCTTGCATCTGCTACAGGCATTGGTTCTGTCCGGAAATATTTTAGAAAGTTTGGCATTAGTGAAATGGGTCCTATGAAGTACTTTACGTTGTAATAGGGCATGACTGGCACAAATAGATGAAGAGTGAACTAAACTGAGAATGTCTTTCCATTGGTCCTCAGAAATCTCAATACCCAGATCTTGCTCCCATGTTTGTTTAAGTAAACCAGTTGGATATGGAAGCAAATAAGGCATTCTAACATAAATTGTAGATATCAGCTGTCTTTGACTCATGTGACTGGTAAATCAAATATAATAGTTTGAGAGACATTTTTGAGTATTTCTAAAGTACTGTTAAATACTTGTTTACACAAAGCACTTATAAACGGTTTTCGTATTTTGGTGAAAGCGTTTTTCATGGCAATGTTGACATTTGCATGGAATTGCTTATGTTATGAAATTGCATGTCTGTATTTTTTTTCTAAACTGACTCTTTGTATATTTTTTCTGTAAACAAAAGCCAATGCCATTATTGGAGAGATAGTGCCGATTCAAATACTTATCCAAAGACAAACACAAAACACATCAGGACATGTAAGAAAGTAGGACAAAATAATGTATAAATAAAACTGGACTATTTATTTGAAAATTAAAACAAGCGTTAAACTTTTTTTTTGTGGAATACTTTCAATGTTACTGTGTCAAAGAGCTGAAGTTGTATTACCAACTATTTTACACACTTTAATGGATGCATGAACGAGAGAGAGAGAGGCCTGAAAAGCAGAATAATGAGGTAATAATTAGCAAAATGATGTTATTAAGGGCAATATTTGAATTAATGTGTTTCTTTGTCCTACAGGAAAGGACAAGCAAGAAAGAAGCTCATCACTCATTCATGTATGCCATATCTGTGAAGGGTGAGTACATTTTTCTTTCTCCATTAATTATTGAAGGTCTTCCTTAAGACAGGTGTCATTCGCCAGTGCAATAACCCGGTTTTGAATTCCGGGTTCTTCTCTAAAAATATCAACCTGGTTTTTGAATATATCAGTATTAATGGAACTTATAAATATGGATGATCTGTAATTCAGGATATTCTATATCCTGCTTGCCTAGTGAGTAGTGACCCTGAGTCAGTGTTGGGTGTAATTATTTACAAAGCTATTATATTAAATGACTTTTCTGCTAAAAAATTAAAGTTAGCGATTACTTTTCATTTTTAGGTAATTTAATTACTCATACTTAAGTTACTTATGAGTTACTTATACTAATACTATTATGTAGTTATTCATAACCCAATTTTTGAACTAAAGAATGTTCAATTTGATCAGCAGTTGCACAATAAGAATGAAATTAAATAAGAAATTGGGTGTCATTCATTTCGAAATATTATTTTGCATATAATGTTTAACATTTTTAAAGTTTTAATTTAAAAATAAAATAAAAGGTCCTATTTGACTCAAATTTACCAAATTAAAAGAGTTTAATGTCTATTGCCTATGCATTCGTTGAGATTTATATGCATTTTAAGTAGTATTGAGTCAAATAATACAAATACTGTTACGACTTTAAAGTTTAGCTCTAGGGCTTAAAGAGGTAACATTTTGATGTTACTCAATTTGATGAGAGTTGGTGGCAAAATAGCAAAACGACAGCCAAATATGACAAAATAAGTGAATTTATTTACACAAGTGAAAACATTTCAAACAGCAAAATAAGATGTACAAGTTGAAGTATCTCACAAAAGAAAATAAATCAATTAATGTATGTTGTTAAGAGGATTTCAAGCAATGCCAAATAAAAGAAAGCAATATAACAAAAAACCCAAACTGGCTGAAAATTATCCTCTTAACTGCTAAATAGAAAATAAACAAACAAAACATCTTCAGCAATTGCTTAATAAAACTTACAGCGAGTGACACTCACTTCTAGACTTGTGTATATATAGGAGTTTTCTGCGTGTTGCAGGGTGTATGTCCCATAATTTGTAAACTCCTTGATTCCCAGGGGAATTCCGAAACTGATGATCAGGGATCAGGAAACAAGTTATTACGATAAGGTACCACCACTGATTCAAAAAAAAAATCAAACATTAAGCAAAAAAAAGCCCAACACACACCAACAGCAAAAGGCAAGCAAGGCAAGAAACAGAGCGCGAGCTTCCATGCTAGCGTCCCTTTAAACTTTGAGCTTTCTTTCTGATTGGCAGTGAAGGTGTTGACGTCACAGAGAGTAATGATGATTGACGTCTCCATGGACGAATGGGTGATTATAAGAATTGACAGAGAGAGTGAGCGCACAAGCAAAACAACACCGACACATACTTATCACCGTAACAATACATATCAACGAACTTATTGTTCAAACAAAGTAATTTAAAAAATGAATTTAACTATCATTTTAATTAGTAATTAAATACTTTTTTGAAGTAACTTACCCAACGGTGTCCTCAGAAAATACCTTTGGTGTCTCAGAAAACCTCGGCAATCTTTCAAAGCCTTTCTAGCAATAGAAGCGTTTAAGAAGCTTGTAATGTAATGGCTGGCCTTTAGATGAAACACATCATTGATATCCAGTGTTGCTTCTCAATGCTGCAATGACATTTGACAGAGCACCTCTGTGATTAATGCTTCCAGAAGCGAGTCAGGAATATGTCAGTCCTAAAACATTTATGTGCAAGATATAATAATAATAATAATAGCCTTCTTTAAAAAAAAGCATGATCTGTGAAAGGTTGTAAAGCAAAAAAAAAGTCTTCTCTATGAACACAATAAGTTCTCCACAGGTTTAATTTGTTGTGTTTCACATAATAACATTGATCTGCGATACATAATCTTGTTTGTGCGTTTAGGCATAATCCATCACATTCAGTCAGAAAATACAGTCAGTGTTCAGATGATTTATTAAGGACACTAATATAACAATGATCATCACTCAGAATTTGTCATTCTGTCTTATGCAGAGCTGTTGTTTATGATAAATGGTAACAGCAGCTTTTTTTGAGTTTAAATAGTTTTTTTTTAAAAATAGCTTTTTGTTGGTGAGTAGACATTTTGAATGCCTATCAGGTACCAGCACATTGTGAGAGTGTGTTTGCGTGTGTGTGAGATGAGAATGGTCAGTGGTCAGTGATTGGCACAAATACAGAAGTGGAGTCATGCCAGCTGGCACTTTACGTGAATATGATAGAAAATGGGAAAATGCAACTCTTGACAAATAGAGAAGCATTTTGTAATTCACTGAAAATGCATCCATTTTGATTCATTGTCCATTTTTCTGTAAAATGATCAGAGAAAGCCTACGCTTAGCCTTCAGTGAATGTTGAATTTTTGATTATTCATCTCACAAGGTCAAACTTTTTTTATCAGCCGCTTTCTTTTTTCTTCACATTCTGTGAGGTTTGGTTTTTTTCTTTTGTCTTTTTTTAACAATTTAAAACTATGATTTATGTGTTTCTAAAGTATTTAACAACAGATAGCTTAATATTAAATATAATGGATGTTTTATTAATTTAAAATGTATTAAATGAAATTGAGTCTAATGTTCATTTATTCATACTGTTTTGTTGTGGCAGCCACTGTAAAAGTAACATAATAATTTAGAATACTGTAGATTTGTACATTTTGATATTCTTTTTTAACATTGTTACAGCTGAGAAGGCAGACCAGAATGATTATTTTAAGGGTTTACAGATTACATATTTAACAGGGCCTATAAACGACCAACCAACCTTCAGAAAATGTTTTTTTTTTTTTGTTGTGTTCTATTTCAGGCGACCAAAATATTTTAATGAGTTTGTGAAATATGTTCACTTTTAAATGGGTTCTTGAACAATTCTTTTTTTTGTTTCTGTTTTTCCCCCTAAAAAGTAATTTAATATTGTATTTTTGGATTAATTGTATAAGTCTTGTACTAATTGTATACGTTTTGAAATAATAACTATTTATTATATTTATACTCAGGAATTGGGCAGGCCAAAACATCTATTTTAAGTATATATTAGGGCTGCACAATATAATGTTTCAGCATCAATATCGCAATGTGTGCATCTGCAATAGTCAAACCGCAAAGATATGCAATGTTGAGTCTGATTTATAGTTCAACGGGAGCCACGGAATTGTATTTAATTACTGTGTTTATATGGACTATACGATTTATGCAAAATGCTTTTCTTACCTAAAATTTTTGTATTGTTTTTAATTCAAATATTTCAACTTTAAAGTGAGAACAAGACTATTTTATCTACCCCACTGGCAGATAATTCAGTTTTTGTACCTGAATATGATTAGACTCCCCAGAAAACTAGTAGTATTCAAACTGTCTTGTGAAACAGATGTTTCCAATATCATGCAGCCTTATAGTATGCATTTAAATTCATGTTTATTCAATTCAATTCAATTCATTTAAACTAAACTGTTCATGTATTAAGCTCAAATTAGATTATCTAGCATATCCAATACGGTAGATCTCATTTCAATGTCATCATGGGCTACCTATTTGTGGAAAATATCAACTGCAAAAGCACAATGTGATATGACCATTTTGCTATGTCAGTGTGCACTGAAACTCTTGTCTAACAGTTTAGCTCATTTCAGTCCAGAATCAATTAAAATCTGAATATAATCTCCACTCTTGATTCTAACAATCCCATGTGCTGCTTTTGTTGAGATATTCAATTTAAACTGAGGAAGCCAAAAGCCCTGCACACCCACTCTCAAACACCTACTAACTGACTCGCTTCACAACACACTCATTATACAATGTCGAATTATTCTTTTATTCACTGTTTCAAAAAAAAACCCCACTATTTCAACTACACAAAAACGAGCTGCCAGTGCCTAATTATAGGTGACCGTGGCTTAGTTGTCTTATAACCAGCTTTTTGCACAGCCGCACAGGTTGTTGATGTAAATTATTAGCTACTTGTCATTGATCTGATGGACTTCAGCATCTAGTATTATTAACACTGAGTCTGTGCTGTGTTCTGGATGCAGCACTTTGTGTATCCTGTGTTTTTGACAAATACATTGGTTTTGTTTGTTGCTGTGATGGTTGAGAGCAATGAGAAGAACTGGTTCTAAATATTTCTTACTCCACATTTCTCTCATGATCGTGATATATAGACGTGTGACATCTCTGAAGTACAGCAAATTCAAATGTCACTACCAGATCTACACAAATAAGCAAATCATTTATTATAGTATTTTATCCTGATTATCACTTGGTTGTCACTTAGCAACATGGCAGACTAATAGCAGATACAGAACATCTAATTAGAATGTAGGTCTGGAACTGCAGTATCATTTTTAGAATGTGCAACATAAAGCAGAACTCTGTCATGAAAACACAATTAGCTGCATTATACACAATTATTTAATTTAGTCGTGGAAAAAAAATCAACAATTGTAAATATTTGTCACTTTATAGTCTATATATTAATATAACTATATAGTAAAATATATTAAGGGGTATATATTAAATAATATATTAACATGTATTAAATTCATACCATTAAGACATTTAGGTTACGTCCCAAATGAGACATTGTGCACTTAAACATTCAAATGTGTAGTGTATGAGTTTATTTTTACTAAACAGAAATTCAAACCATTTCCAGTTGAAGTTTAACAGTTGCCAAACTAATGAAAAAAATGACCAAACTACCAAAAAATACCTATGTTAAGGTACAATTGCGTTCATCATTGCGAGGTTATATAGGAAATTATTGCTTGTCTTGGAGATTTTTGCTTGCACAATCCAAAATAAATAATCCAACTTTAGCACCTGATAGTTTCTCCCCTGCTACCTGAGCAAATCTGCAAATGTTGAGTGCATGACGAGTTAAACATTATTTTGAAAACCAATACAATCAATAGAAGCTACTATGCATTTTCTTATACTTGCTGGGATATTTAGATGAATTGCTGATAATAAGAAATGTTTTCTTTTTGAAGAAATATGATGAGATCTTCAATGCAAACTTGATTCTTTATTGTATTGTATTCAATGAGGATATTATGTTAAAGGAATATACTTGTTTACTGTATTCTTTATATTGTTATACCCTTTCTTGGAATCAAAAAGAGAAGAGTTCCACATTTCTCTTTATCAGTTTAATAAATGCATTATCTGGGTATTTAAAGTGCACTTCTTTTTTTATAATTTTTTTGAAGTATTAAAAGAATGCATGAGTTACACCCAATTATAATACAAAATGGCATTTAATAGTACATTTATTATGCGATTTGGGATGCACCTGTAATAAATTAACAACATGCCAATATGTACACTAGCTCTGAGCTTTTGAATATACATATTTCTTACATATTTCTGCACTACATAACTCTTTCCTAATCAAATTCTTTGTACAGACTTGGGTTAAGATGATGCTGGGCATACCTACGAATTACATAAAGCTACACACACACAGCTATGTTTCAATTTCAGCTGAAGGATAAACCCTACCAAATTAAGTTGGCTTCATATTTTAAAGTCTCTAACTCCCATACAGAGCGTGACAAATACCGCTGGGCTGAGGATGTCCCCCGAGGAATGGGCTGTAAAATAGACCACTCTAATATTCATTCCAGCTCATCTTCTCTTCCAACACAGACGCTATTAAAATGCAAACAGTTTAAACACTTTGCCGCCTACCATTAAAACAAAATGATATGCACGGAATTAAGTGGCCGGCTGTCCTTGAGTGTGCCTTTGCAGGATCATGTTCGCTGTGATTTATCTGGTGCATTCCGCTCACAGTCGCTTAGCAGACATGATTGAATCTCTAAAGATCCTGCTGTAATCTGGGACATGTTCTACGCTGAGGTATTGTGTTCAGTTTGTTCATGTTAGGCCATCGATGGGTCGCCTTTCCGTCGGCATCGAATTCCTGCTCTCTTATTGCTACAGTATACGGCATCCATGAGTCGGAAACATGATCCAAAAGCCAGGAAGAGCTGGAATCTGTCAATTGCATCTGTCAAATGCCTCTCAGCCACCAACTGCACTGTCGCATTGATTGTCAATAGTCTTTTCCTTCCATATAGCTCAAATGCTTCATTGCATCATGGGTATCATGTAAAAGGTCTGAAACGTATAGTATCAAAGTGCACAATGAATGGGGTGGGTTTCACAAAAAAAGAGAAGCAATTCTGAACTGCCTGGAATGAGTTGTCAGTCTGCAAATGGCAAATGACCAAAACCAAAAGTGTGTTTGCTACAAATTTGCTTAATGTCAGTTGATGGTTTTCATTGGTTGCTCATATTGTCTTCCTTTAATTCTCAAATATTGTAGTTTGCACCTGAGGCTTGAATAGTTTGGTTGTTGTTGTCTCTTGTGTTAAATAGATGCTAATTTCTGCAACACAGGCTCATTCTGAAAACGTAAAAACTTTAAAATGAATGCTATATGGGGCAGTATTACCAGCTGACCGCTTACCTCCGTATGAGCGGCTTTTCCATTGTTACCAGTTTGTCCAGTGGCTCGCTGTGTACATCGGCGGATATCAGACACAGAGAGGAGTTGAATCTCTGACAAAAAACAAAAGACAAAAACAAAAGCCAAAAAATAAAATAAACATGTAAATAACAGGGTGAGAATGTGGTCAAATCTGAAAACGTATTAAAAATCTGGTGGTTGGATTGCTTTTGAAAGCACTATTGGTTGGGTTTAGGGAATGGGGTGATCTGGTCAATTGATGCTTTTAAAAACACTATCAGTTGGGTTAAGGGAAGGATGAGAGTGGATCAGTCCTTCAGCCAGTCAGTCAGTCAACAGCAGCTTCTGGTGGATTTATTTGAGATGGGCAGGCGCGAATGGCACTTGAGAGAGAATATTGATATCTCAAAAATGTACAGTACACAGTGGCCTCTGGAGGATTCGTGAAAACAAAAACTGCGAAAAAACATACCTCCTTGGACGTATTTGGCACTCTCCAGAAATGTAAATAAGGGTACGCGTTCAGAATGAGCCTGGGTTGGATTTCTGGATCCGATTTACATGTATTTTCCAAGAATGAGGACCAGCACTCTAACTCAAATAGTAAAACTGGTACCAGTGTTTTTCCTACTTTGACAGTCCATGTTTACAGGTTTTCAGCTTTCTTCAAAATAAAAAAGAAAAGCAAAATAATCTAAACTTATCCATTGCATAGAAAGGAACTGTGTCATATTATCCTGAAATTCAGTGTTTATTTTAGGAAATCAGTGGCATTTTGATATATTTTCATTTCTGCGTATTTATATATGGATATATATAAATACTAGGGCTGTCAAAAAATTAATCGTGATTAATCACATCCAAAATAAAAGTTTAACATATTTGTGTGTGTACTGTGTATATTTTATTATGAATATATAAATACACACATGCATATACTTGATAAAATGTTGGTTTATATTTAGATATATAAAAAATATATGTGTATGATACAAATTTTACATTTGAATATGATGTAACTACTTTGATGTAACTTTTTTATATATGGTTTTGGCTTCTATGAATGTGTTTATCACATATACATAATAAATATATATAACACACACACATATTATGTCAAAACAAACTTTTATTTTGGATGTGATTAATCACGATTAATTCTTGGACTTGCCCTAATAAATACGCATATAAATATGCATATATATATATATATGCATATTTTTTCAAAATCTGGTCACTCCTTTCATTGTTTTAGACCCCTTGGTCGTTCCTTATTTTACTTGCTGTAAATGGTCAGATGACCCAGTCTGTGTCAACCAAATGCGCATGGAATTTCGTCACCAGAGGTTTCATAAACGATATGATATATGATATAATATGAGCAGAAAGCTGAAAACTTTCATTGAAAACAGATACAGAAGTCAATTGTTCTTGTTTTTTAGCTTATATACATATGTATATATAATTTTTTTTTATATATATATATATTTTTGTGTGTGTTTTTGTTTTTTTGTGTGAGCGGGTAAATGATGAATTTTCAGTTTTAGGTGAACAATCTCTTTAATAGTTTCTGTATTTTGTGATTCACAGGTGTTATCCATTTATTTATGTTTATGGTCCCATAATGCAGTTCAAAAGCATAAACAAGCAAAGAAATAACTGCTAATTTACATATTTTTAATAATAATAAAACAAAATTATACACAGTGTGGAGACGACAATAGGTCACTAATTATAATATTTCCTCAAGGTTTGTTTACTCTCTTGTTTCAGGAAGTCAATAGCTAATTCCATCTTCAAAGATGTCATTAAAATGGCATGTTAATGACTGCTCAGAAAGCAACGTGTAATCTGCGGTTTCCCATCTATAGCATAAGAGGGGCTTGGGAGTCAAAATCGACCATCAAACTGTGTAGTACATATGAACCCAGCAGAAAATAGCATAATAAGGGCACTTCACCGGTTTCTATGTCCTTGATTGATGCTCCTCAACCCAAAACACATCAATACTGCATAATAAGTGGAAAGAAATCAACAGAAAATGTGATACCGTTGACCATCATGAAGCTGAAAAGATCAATACACGACATAAAATAAAGGTCAGTCATTTAGAGGAGTGCAGAGTACATTACATAATAGACGCCTAATAGAATGCCAAACAGAATATAATTAACATATCGATTTGGCACACATTAAAGAATTTTCTTATTTCCCTAGATGTTCCTACTAACACCTAAGAAATTAAAGAAAATCAATACACTTGCTGTGGTTTAGTTGCACTCATTTAAATGCTTTATAAATGGACTGCTGTTTGTCTGTGTAGATACACAAACTACATTTTCAAGTCGTTAAATCTTTAATTGCACACATGAAAACCATAGCATGTTAATGAAACGGTTGAACTTTTGCGTGCAGTGTTTGAGCTTGAAAAACATTTCGTCTCATTTACTACCCACCCGCATTCTAACTACGCCAGGTGCTAAATGCTCTGAAAAAGTGCTGCGCCATATTTAATTGAAGTCACTGTCATTCTTTAGTGCAAACATGCCTTATATTTAAAACCGGCTCATTATAAACACACAGAACTCTCAGATCTCATCACTTTTGTTCTGGTGCAATTAATGTCATGTTGTTACAGCACATGAAAAGCAGGCAGTAAACATGAT
>CAIGQQ010036011.1:4083601-4151943 GCA_903798035.1 Danio albolineatus
AGATAGATAGATAGATAGATAGATAGATAGATAGATAGATAGATAGATAGATAGATAGATAGATAGATAGATAGATAGATAGATAGATAGATGCAATATTTATTTTTTTATATTTATAAGAAATATAATCAGTAATTTACAGAATGAAACAAAAATCACAGAACACTGTAAAACTGAAAATCAATAAAAGTTACTTTAACTTATAATTAAAAAAAAAAAAGTTAATACTTATGGTAACTAATAAACATTATATTAAGCAGAACTCAAACAAATGAGTTTTTTGTGTAACTAATGCTAGAAGCCATGTACCAAACCATTTAAGTAGCTATATACAGTGCTCCGCGTAATTGATTACACCCCATTTTAAAAATGAATATTTTTATCCATTTGGTGCATTTAAGATTTATTAATCAGATATATTTATTCAAATAATAATTTAGTAACCAAACATATTCAAAAAATGAAACATAATACAATTAAATTCAAGCAAAATATTGCAAAAAAAATATTTACAACCTACAAAACTTCAACAAAATTTTCAATTTTTTTGCTTCACTTTATTCTTCCTCTTTTAAAAATTTGTATTTGATATTTTTCTATAAAATATAAATTTGGGGGTACTAGTGTTTGGACTGTTATTGTAAGTTGTTTTGTTAGATAAGCTCCGGATTTGGCTTCATGACTGACTGATCTAATGTATATGCACACATACAGTATTGTATAGCTTCCTGTTAAAATATGAACTTAAAAGATAGATTTGTGAGGGGTGTACTTGTTTATGCTGAGCACTGCAGTTGTGTGGACTTAATTCATTCTATTAACAGAATTCACACCGATTTCATAACCGAAATGAAAATGTTACTTATAATCAAAGCTACTAATAATCAAATGTTTAAAGATATAAACACGCACAATATTTTTTGCATATGACTCTGAGTATGGGTTAAATACTGTACATAAATTACATGAACACAAAATTAAATAATATTAAACACAGAACTTATATATAATATATATATTTCTTTTTTCTTTCTTTGTAAACATGAATAAATTAGACCTTATTTAATGAATAATTGAAATGTTGAATTTTTGTCCTAGACTTGAGCGTGCTTATGGAGCCTATCCACAGTTCACTCTATTTTTGGTAATGATATTTCACTCTGCACATGACACAAACAGACAATGAAATGTCACAGAGAGGGGCGACGTCCCGTCCAGTCTGGAGGCCTGAAGCATCAGGGTTAATAGACTCATGGCATTTAAATTAGTGAGTCACAGCCCTGTTTTTTTAGATCGCCAAAACCACATTAGCTACATTCTCTAATTGAAAATATTCCACCCTTAAACTGCATTGTTCTTTAAAGAAATTTTAAGGGTAGTTTTATACATTTAAATATATGTATTAATAGTGGAAGATAAAAGTTAATTTGCTTTGACAGCTGCAAAATAAATCTACTAACATACAGTTGAAATCAAAATTATTCGCCCTCCTCCTTTTTCAAATGTCTTGCAAATTGTTTAACAGAGCAAGTATTCACAGTATTTCCCATAATGTTTTTTCTTCTTCTGGAGAAAGTTTATTTTGGCTAGAATAAAATCAGTTTTTATTTTTTTAAACCATTTTAAGGTCAATATTCTTAGCTCCCTTAAGCAATGTATATTTTGTTTGTCTACAGAACAAACCTCCATTATTCAATGATTTGCCTAACTTGCTTAATCAACATAATTTACACAGTTAAGCCATTACATGGCACTAAACTGAATGCTAGTATCTTGAAACGTATATCTAGTAAAATATTATGTACTCTCATCAAGGCAAAGATAAAAATAAATAAATAAAACTATTATGTTTAGAAATCTTCTTTCCGTTAAACATAAATTGGGGGAGGGGGATAGGGGCTAATAATTCAGGAAGGCTTTTAATTCTGACTTCAACTGTACCTGTTTTCACCAAGTCAAAACATTACAGATGTATTGAGCATTATGATGTATTTTTTTAAACATGATATTTTCGGTGTTTTGCATGTGACAGTTGCTCAAGCGGCGTACATGTCTTTGTTCGTGTGCAATAGAGCATCATGGATATTAACGAGAGCAGAGATATTGGAAGCATAATGCATTAGCATATTTAAAATTTCATATGCCTCGGGCAGGTACGTCTAGAGGAAGTCTACTTTTAATACATTATCATTAAAAATTAAACAAGATTGACATGAGTGAATTGTGTTTTTTATTTAAGATATAAACGGGGTGGGGGGAGTATCTCTATTAAACTGAGCATGAATCTGGAAGGAAGCTTTGCCCTATTTGTCCTTTGTGCCGCAATTAACTGATCTGCATAGTAACTTGTGCGAAATGAGGAGTTTGAGCTGCCGTTAAATCCTTCAATTCAATTACATAAAAAAAGAAGCTATTTATGTATAATCCAGTGGAAATTAAGCCCCATAAAAGTATTATAGCTTTCTCTGTGCACTGCCAGTGGTGGTAATCTGCTAACTGTAACTTATACAACTGTTCATCAATTATTTACACAGAGGACTAGGGTAAGTTTTCTAATAGCATACGCTAAATAATAAATAGAATCCCTTCTATGACTTTCTTTCGTTCTTTTTTTTATGAGAAGCAACGTCTGACCAGCTGGAATCTGCAGAGTGTTGTGATCTCTGACTGTAGTATGCTGTTAAATACTGATGTTTAGGTTTGACACTTCACAACATGACCCAGATTTTACAGTAGACAGCTGTATGGGTAGTTGATTGGAGACATTGACAAAAAATGTATTGGTAACGTACTGGAATTTTGTCTCAGGGTGTCAGAATGAATTGTTTCTTTGATTCACTACGATGCAGATGCGGACAATTCGTTATCAGTTCAGTAATAGGTCATAATCACCAAGGTGTGGTTTAATACTATGGCTAAAGAGACGAGGGCGAGTAATTAAAACTCTCCAACTATTTAAAAACTGTGTACAATTCCCAGTCTTTCACTGACACTGAAGGTATAGCAGAACCCAGGAGCCCCTACTTCACTCCTAGGGAGATAATGAAAGCTGTAAAACTCCATCTTTCTCGCTCTCTCACTTTAGAACTCTGAACTGCTGGCGTGTTTGTAAGGCAACTTTTCCTTTCCTCTATCGATGTTAAAGCGTTACTTGTGGTTTACTCCACCACATGTCGATTCTTGAGTTTTCTCCACTGTCTCTATCCCGGATTAGCTATGATAACCGCACATTATGCTCATAGACTGTAACCATGGCTGTTCTTCAGTGTTCGCATCACTCGTTGGTGAACAGCACTGACAATTTTAGAGCCAAACGCTGCTCTTCGGCAGCGCTCAAAAAGCAAGCAGGATAATATTTACATTGGTTTATATTAATGGTAATCGAATCGGGAGACCATGGTAGGTTCACACCCCTAATTTTGTCAATAACTAATATTTAAGACTGATAACTTGACTGTTTCTGGCCTGTCGTGTATAAATAAATATTGTATGATTGAAAAACTGTCAGTAGGTGGCTGAAATTTCCTGTATTATTGAGCATTTCACAGAATAATTTATTCAAATGTTTTGATGGCAGCACAGTGGTGCAGTGGGTAGCGCTGCCACCTCACAGCAAGAAGGTTGGTGGTTCGAGCCTTGCGCTGGGTCAGTTGGCATTTCTGTGTGGAGTTTGATTGTTCTCCCCGAGTTCACATGGGTTTCCTCTGGGTGCTCCGGTTTCCCTCACAAGTCCAAAGACGTGTTGTAGGTGAAATGGGTAAGCTAAATTGTCCGTATGTGTGTGAATAGGAGTGTGTGGGTGTTTCACTGCGATGGGTTGCAGCTGGAAGGGCATCCGCTGTGTAAAACATATGCTGGATTAGTTGGTGGATCATTCCGCTGTGGCGAACCCAGATTAATTAAAGAACTAAGCCGAAAAAGAAAATGAATGAATGGCTAATTCATTTAGATAGATTGTCTTTACTGAATCATTAACTCATTTTGTATGTTTAAAAAACTAATTAATTCAGGAACTAAACACTGCATTGCTGCTTTGAGTTTTGTTTAAAACTGTTCATTGGTGGAAAGAGAAATAAAAACAAGTATTGTCTAAAACTAAAGCCATCGTCAAATATATTATACTAATGTTGGTTATAGTTTTTTTTTAATGGCATCATGCTAGCCTTTACATAATAAATGGGAGAGTACTCAAATTATTTTCTTACAGTCCTATTTGCTCAAATAATGAAAGAAAACCTCAATGATGGTGTTATCAAGACCTTCAGAAAAAGGATAACAGCAGAAAGAAGAGAGAATGATGTCAAATTTACTGTCTCACTCATTGATGCTGTATTACAAACACATTGCATAAGCAGTAATTTGTTTATTTGTAATTTGATACAAAGATGATAGAATAAAAAGTATAGCTTTATAAATGTACTTTAAAAAAAATCTAAATGTTAAAAACTTTCAAAGATGACCGTTAAAGGCATCAGAACCATCTTGTGAAAAGGGTCTATAAGTGTATTTAATTTGATGTTACATAAAAGAAAAATAATTCTTTATTCAATCAGTTTGAAATGCTCATAAAATAAATGTGGACAACTCAAATACCTTGTGTAGAGAATTGGATGATTGGAGTTAACTAAATCTAAAGCCAACGCCATAAAACTAAAACAACAAAACAAAAGCAATCTCACGCTTCTGTCTGCCATAAACATTATTCAGTAATGTTTTCCAAGGCGTTGGATTAAAGATAGTAATATTATCAATAATGTCTTTTTTCACTTCTTAAAGGGGGACGTCCACTACGATTTCATATTTTAAACATTAGTTCATGTGTAATGTAGCTGTGTGAACATACACAACATCTCTGAATGTTATACGCTCAAAGGTCAATGCAAAGAGAGACATTGGCCTTTAGAGTTAGCTTAGCAAAGCCAACAGTGAACAATTTTTGGTGACTACAAAAAAATACGACCGGGTAAAGGAGATCATATCCCATCAGCTTACGCACATACTGTACACCCTTTGCAGTGAAGGGGTGTGCCACTGTAATGTTATAGCGGAGAAAGCTAAAATGCTGTCCAAATGCTGCTATTTCCACAAAGCTTCTTCTGTTTCTGTATTTGGACTTCCAAGGACGTTAAAACGAAGAGAGAAGTGCTTAATTTGCCCTGTGCTCAATTTAATCATGTTCCAGAGAATTATAAAAAAAAAGATATAGCTCTAGCATTTGACAAAGGACAGCTTCCAGAATCTATCTCACATCAGTGCTGGATTTGGGTAAAACTCCTCAAAGGAGGAGCAGCTCCAGCCTTAATAGACGAAGCTGTGGATTGTGAACCACAACCTGTAAGTATTTTTATTTGTAAAGAATTAATCTATTACATGCATCGTTTCTAGCGTTAAAGGTATGTTGTAGCGAGGTTGTAAACAAGGATTTAAACAACAGGAAATGCTGTTTGGCACTGTTAAAATGTATATTTATTAGTCAAACCGCTGTAAACACCCAGAATCTTCACCAGTGCTGCAGTGTCTCTCTACGTGGCTGCATTCCCTGAATTCTACATCTCAAATAACGAACTCGCAAAAGATTATAAATGTTTCATTTTACTTACACATAGCTTTGCACTTCATAGATATAACCAAGCCTTAAAAAATGCACTCCTGACCACCCCTTTTAAGATCCTAAATATCCTCAGGAGCCATGAGTATTCATTTTGTTTTGCCAAGGACCATAAATTCAGCAAAACAATATTCATTAACATTCTGCTGAAAAAAAGCCACCTACGTCTTGAGTAAATTAACAATTTTTTTATTTAACTACTTTTAAAAATATTTTAACATCTCTTTTAGATAGTTAATTTTTTATTCAAAATATATATTTTTTTTATTTTAGAATGCAACTATTCAACATCCATTTAAATACTGTATTTAAAAGACTCGACTATGTAACTAAACCACTGTACATCAATAAAAACTGACAGCATTTACTGTAATATTTCAGCTATTGTGCAGTCTAGGGATAATCTTTAGTAATGTTGCTCTAAACAGACAGTCATAAACAAGCTGAGAAAAATGTGAGCTGCTTGATTACAAATTCAGTCTTACTTAATCAAAGGCCAGTGGAGGTTGGAAATAATTTCCTCTTTGTCAACACCTCGTATACAACATTTCACTTTTATAAATGCTCCGTCACCTGTGAAATGCCGTTATCAGTTGGGCTTCCTTCCTTCACTGTGTTTCATAACAAATTCATTATCTTAATTAAAGAAACAAATGAAGGAATAATGTGATATGGAGAAATACGAGCATTACGTAAGTAATGTTGCAGACTGGGAGAACTGATTCGTGAGTGTGCAGCTTCTGTCCCAGAGGTTTTTCAGTACATCACCAGGCCAGAGAAACAGCAGGAAAGACTGTTGTTTGAGTGTTTGTAGTGACCCGAGAGCACTGGCGCTGCTTTTGTTCTGTCTGCTGACTTTCAGAGGGCAGCTGAGGCCATTCAGATGCGCACAAATACACACTGCTTTTCAATCCAGACCAACACAACACAGTGTAAAATAACATCCACTGCAGCCTTGCAAACATATACGTTCAAGAACAGACTTTAATTGAAAAATACAGCAACAACAGACAAATATTATTGTTAAAAAAAACTTCATTATACTAAGTTTTTTTTTTGAAGCAGTGATTCTTTTACGCTGATTTGGAGCTTAAACATTGTTTTAGCAGTGTTTAAAACATTTTTAGGTTAGGTCACACAACTGCATGAAGTTGTGTTAATAAAGCATGTAATACGACACAGAATAACTATTACTATGACTTAATAATAAGATATATAACTCTTAAAGGGCCACGAAACCCCCTGTCTCAGTGGGGTGTTTTCACACCTCTAGTTTGGAAAAGCTCAGGAAAGTGGGTGTGTCCAGCTCTGTTTAGGTGGGAATGTCGTGGGAGGGAAAGAGAGAAGGTTTTGCATAAAAATGGGGGTTTCCATTTGTGCACGCGCTGATTTTCACAGAGGTAGAACACACACAGACACAGGGGAGAAAGACAGTGACTGTGTTTACATAGACGTCAGTAATCAAATTATATGCTAAATTCTTAATTTGTCGACTTTAACTGCAGTTTGGCACTTTCACTTATATGCAGGAACATTTCCTGCATGCCCCCGTGACAAACGAGATGTGAGAAACTGCTGAGTGGGTTTTTAATGGAGTGTTTGATACCGCTCGGCTTATGAGAGAAATAAAAAACCTCTGCATTTCTCAGTGACCTAGATGCTCTCTCTAGGTAGTGTCAGAAAGCTGTGTGTATAGACTATCTTGTCACAAAATGCGGCGAAAATTCTACAGGACAGTAGTTTGACTACGGTGTTTACATGTTTACACTCGGAGAGCAGCATTCACAGTGGATCTTTCAGTCTATAATATTGTACTGATATTAACGTACTGTAAACTCAGTAACAGTTCTAATCATTTTGACTAAGGTCTGTTTTTAAACACTGAAAGAGTACTGCTGACGATACGAACTAACTTTGCCATCTGAATAAACAAACTAAGACCACTGATGGCTTACTTACCAAAACTGTAAAGACTGGACAATCAACATGAACTGGAGCCATGTGTTTTTAAAAAGGAGACGAGCGGCAAATCCGTATTTTAACATTTCCAGATGCAGAAAGCTCTCGGGTAAAAAAAAAAAGTTCCTTACAAACGCATTTCTGCTGCGTGAGTCCTCATAGCGGGGAAATAAAAATAAAACCTTCGTTGCAGCACATAAACACAACACTGACGATCTGTGTCTCCAAACAATTCTTCTTCTTCCACTTGTTTTGGCAACACAACGTGCTGTCTCTCTGCCGTCTGAAAACTGCAACAGGTACAAGCAATCTTCGAAACTATCATGCATATTAATGAAGTTGCAACGCATACACAATAGAGCGTGCTGGTTGGTTTGAACCAAGTCTTTCTCATGACTTAATGCCACACACTCAGAGACGTCACGATGCACTGACCGGTACAGACGTCCACTCTCCACGCTGGAATACACGCATGGATCTCATCGGCATGACGAAGTTTAAAAAATTAGTTTCAAAATAGAAGAACGAATTTGCTTGAAATAACGCAAAAACAACCAATTTTCATTCTTTAGCAAAATATATGTGTCCTAGTGTTTATAGCAGTGTGGGACACATATATGACATACTGTCAACAGCTCAGAAAATGTGTTTTTGAGTTTCGTGACCCTTTAAAGGTGCAGTATGTACGTTTGACACCCAGTGGTTGAACTGGGTATTGTACCCACATTTCAAAACACAGCCAGGCGCAGGTTGCCAGATTGACGACATCAACAGCATGCCCGACTATTGAGCCTAAAGGCTGATTTAAGCCGTGTTCTAAATAAAAGCAACGGCATCCAATAGATGGAATATCTTCCATATTAAAAAAAGTTTTTGTCCCAACCAACACCTGAAATTCATATTTCAGAAACGGCTGAAAGATTTTGTAGTTTCGAATGGGTAATATGCACAAAAGTGTTGTTCAGCCACTGAAGTCTTCTGGCGATAGATTGGTGTAGACTATTTTCAGTTTCATATGGTCCTTTTAGACTTTTAGGTACTTTGAATATTCGCTTTGAAATAGCGTGTAAGTATGGCTTAGTAATATGTGTAATTCCTGCACACCGCCACTCAACCACTAAGCATACTGTAGTCAGTTCAGGACAAAGCACGTCAGAGAGTGAAACCAGCAATCCTCACATGCATGTAATATTGCACATTATGACAAGTTTTGCTTGCTAATTACATAACAGAAAATTAGCTAGATATGATACAGTTTTTCGTTCAGAATTGTAGGATTATAAAGTACTATAAAATTTTCTAACTGGCGAATGATATGATCTAGGGCAGGGGTTTTCAAACTGGGGTCCGCGGACCCCAGGTGGGCTGCAAGAGGGCGCTGGGGGGTCCGCGAAAAACTTGGCAGAAACAAAAATGATTTATGAGATTTGTTTTTCCAATCCTAAAATTATTAATGACCAAATCTATATATATATATATACGCAAAGGACTTTGGGATAAACACATTACAATTAAGTATCCCCTTATTTAAATCATAAAATTATAAAATATAAATAATTTTATATATAATTTTATGATTTAAATAAGGGGATACTTAATTGTAATGAGTTTATCCCAAAATCCTTTGCGTTCTTTAACGTTTTGCATAGTTGCATGGAGCAATTAGCGGCTGTAAGTGCAGGACAGATGATGGAAAGATTTTTAAAGAATCCCGCTCCCGCAAGCAGTTCATGCAAAGCTGACTTGGCGAATGCTAAGGCAAAAACCAGAAAATATGACAAATCTTACATTGCGTTTGGATTTACCTGCATGTTAAAGCAGGGAGTCGATAGCCCCCAATGTGTTCTTTATAAAGAGATTCTCTCCAACGAATGCATGAAACCATCCAAGCTCAAGCACCATCTACAGCACAAACATCCCAATGAGGCAGAGAAAATCGACTGACTATTTCAAACGTTCAGGAGTTGTGTTTGAACAGGCAAAGGGGTCCCCCGCAAGGAATCATCATTTTTGGGGGTCCCCGAGATTAAAAAGTTTGAAAACCCCTGATCTAGGGTGTTTCTAATGTCATCTTTAAAGTGCACGCCTTCGTGTTTCAGAGGGCATGGCTTTGAACAGCAGGGGAGAGACTGGCGTCCAGCCATAAGTGTGATATGCACATTAATATAGCGGCATTTTTTTAGGACACTGTATAACAATAATTTATATTTTTACATTACTGTTACGCTTGGGTTTAGGGTTGGGGTGGGGGTAGGCTTAAAAAACAACAACAATTTATTGGGTAATTTAATAGATAACAATAATACTTGGTACTGTGACGGTTGGGTTTAGGGTTGGGGTGGGGGTAAACGATAATAAAATACAATGAATGGGAAATTTAATAAATAGTATAAATAATTCTCGTTAACTTCCGACCACAAACGTATCCATTCTAGAAACTACCGAGAGACTGGCTGTTTCTCAATATGCATTCTTCAGCGGTCTTGCGTCCTTGTGTTCTCTTGTAACGTCATCATAAGCTGTCAAAGTTCAGTTCCAATACTCAAGACCGCAAGAACGGAGGACACGTGAAAGTTTCTGGATGTGTTCTTGGTATCGAGGACGCACCGATGCAGACTTGATCACCGAACGCACTCTGGAAGTCCCAGAATTCATTGCGACTGGAGATGAGAAGCGCAGTATTTTATATAGATTTATTATTAAAGTTCAGAGATATACTTATTTACCTCAGGAGTTTCTCTAAATGAGACGATGAAAGTAAACATTACCATGAAAATCTTAATAAAAGCATAAACACATTAAGGCTGTTTATTTGCTGAAATTCATATTAAAATCTGTTTTATTTGTGTTGTGCAGCGTATATTTGTGAAGTGCAGAGAATATATTGTGAAAAGGGGAAAAACGATAAATTGTCGTATGAAGGCTGTGATGTTTAAATAATTTTCGGTTAAAGATGTGTGAGGGTCATGTGACCATAAGGATGAACACAACATCTCGTTCCTCAGTGGAGACATCCATTCTCTGTGTCCTTGGAATTGAGAAACAGCCCATGTGTTTCCAAGATATTATGCTAACTGTTTAGCACTGCACCTTTAACAATCAAGTTTTTAAAAGTTTAATGCGTTGTGTCTAAGATATATGTAACTCAATTTTAGAGCATCCTATATTTTTTTCAATTTAGATCATCACACTTTAAATCACTTTTTAAGTTGTTGCAGAAAGAGGCATTGACGCTAAGGGGCTCCGCATATATTACAAAGCCTTGTTTGTGAAATATTGTTTCTTAATCTACTCGCTTTGCCATATTTCCCTTCAATGCTGCATATGCCCCTCGACTGCACTCAACACGACTGTTATATAATTCTCAAAATCTGCTTAGGGGCAGAGCGGCAGACATTCACTCTACTTGCTCATCTTAAGTAATACCACTGTCATCATCAATATCTCCATCACCACCCTTTCCACTAATCACGTCTGTTTAATTGTGTCGAGGTAGAGTATCGCCCCTGCAGCCTACAAACACGCACGCACGTATACAGGCACGCACACAAACACACAACTCTGATCGCACAGAAGACATCGTTGTGTGAAGAAAGAGCCCAGTAAAAACTGCTGCTGCTTAAAACTCCACCTCATTATAGCTCTGCATCTGCCACATTAAAGCCTCTACTTTTCAGATTCACTTATTAAACTTTTATAAGACTTGATAGAAACAGAACACACACAGTTCGCCATAGGGAAACAGGTTCTCTAATGCGTTCATATAAACAGTGGTGCTTCCGAGGAAGACAGATAAGAATTTTACTACATCAGTACAGCTTTAATCAAACATAATTGATTTGTTCAAGACTTTAGGGAAACCAATTGGCTTATATGGGTTGTTTTATGTCACTGATAACCAAATTCAGCAGCTTTTTTCACCCAATTATAAAAGATTATATATTAGGGTCGGCCGATAAAATCGGCATTATTTATTGGCCAAACACCATTGTCAATGACGATAATAATAAAGTTTGATATAAAGCGCTATAGTTTTAAATCAAAATAGTTTTAATTAAAATGTTGCTGCTGAGCGAGCACCTTGGAAGCAATGCCAATAAGCTTAGGGTGTAAGTTTGTCATTTCCAGTGGAGGCGCACAACTTGTACATGGGTGCGTTTATCAGGCAAAATTGTTAAAAAACATCGGATATTTTCAGAATGGCACGAGCGAACCCTTATTCATCTAAGTAGAACTATCCAATCTGCTTCAGATTGCTTTAAAGGTTAGTTCCGTTACTTGAAAGCTCAGATTTGATTATGATCATTTGATTTGTTGACAGAGTTTGAGGTTTACTGCATCACTATTATTAACACCTTAAAGTTTGCGTTGATTGTTTAGCATTACACTATCAAAACTTTTTCATTTATTAGAAAGAGATGAGATATTTTTGTTTTTAACTATTAAAACGTTTTGCCTTTCGTAACGTCGGTAAATTAAAATATAAAAATATAAAAATATAAGTGGTTAAATAAAAAAAAAGTAATTTCTAAATGGATTGTTAAAAAATATTAATAATCATCTATATTTATATTATAATATTTTAAAATATCAGTATTGCTATTTATAAGTTACTTTAATAATGTCAGTGTTAATTATATTAATTATGCAAGTTATACTTTAAATGTATATCTAAAAATACAATAAAAATATTTAGTATTTCCATTATAATATATGTACAGTAACCTTTTCGAAATATGACAAATTAAAATGATTAATTATGGTCAGACATGGGTTTGATGATAGCAACTCTACTGAACTCTTGTTTAATTAAAAGAATAAATGCATAATAAAAAGAAAAATAATAACTAAGAATAAGGTTCTTCTCAATTATATTTATTAAAAGGTTAGTTCATTTAAAAATAAATAAAGCACACCCAATAATGACACTGAACGAAAGAAAATGTTGTTTAAATTCATTTGTAATTTTATGAGCTCAAAGTGTTTTTGTAGCTTGATAATATTCAGATTGAACCAATAAAGTCATGTGGTCTATTTAGAGGATTTTTTTTTTCTTGTGATATTTTATGGAGTTTTATGTGTTGTGACCATTGCTATGTATGGAGAACGAGGAAGCTCTCAAATTTCACCTCAAATGTATACATTATTGTTTCAAAGACAAGTCTCAGGGATTATGAACATGAGGGTTAGTCATTTATAACATCATTTTTTATTTTGGGTGAATAAACCCTTTAAGCTCCAAATCTATTTCACCTCCCTTGCCATCACAAATGCATTTAGATAAATTACCTGATTTACGTGACATGAAATGGATTGCATAATGAATGTCCCAAATTAAATATGAACTACAGTACAACAGTTCAGTCGTGTTATTGACGTTAAACAAGCTACATAACAAGTCTATTGGTCTCTCAAGTCTTGAACAAATCAATTCTTTTCATTTATGTTTTTTTTAAAGCCATATCGATGAAGTGAGCTGTTTGTCTGCCTTCCTCAGAGGCACCATTGTTTACTTTGAATGCACAAGCACACATCATTAGGAAAGAAAACCGCAAAATATTGAATACCAAAAGGGTCTTTTTCGTTCTCAGATTGCTTATTTCACAATGCTGGGCAAATTGGTGAGCAAATGACTGAGCGACAAGTGTCTTCAAACCATCTGAGGATAAAACCCCCACTTATGGCACAAATCCTGCCTGTTCTCATAGCACCTCAGCCCACTCAAACTGAATAATTGTCCTCGGTCGTAGGCACATCAGTATTTAGATTTAGCCTTGTGGGTGGTTTGGGTAATCGTAAAAGTTTCCTCATTACTAATCATGACTTATTGTGGTCAACATGCCATCAAGAGCAACTGCTATTTGCATATTGCCAAGTGTAAACAAAACCAAACAGAAAACCAAGGCAACACAGAAAACAGGAATAGTTCATTCAGAAAGGAAAATGTGCTTTTATAGTCTCCATGAAATCTAAATGTATGTCGGATTTATCACACATTGTTAGACTTTAAGGAACACTCCACTTTTTTTATTATTATTATCTTTTTTAAAACAGTTGAGTTTTACCATTTTTTAAAATCCATTTAGACAATCTCCAGATTAGGCAGAAGCACTTTTAGCATAGCTTAGCATAAATCATTGAATCATATTAGACCATTAGCATCTTGTACAAAAAAAAAAGCAAAAAATAAAAAAGTTTCAATCATTTTCCTTAAGTACTCTTCTCTAGATACATTGTGTTCTGAGACCGACGGGAAATCAAAATGTTTTATTTTTTTAGCTCAACATGACTTGGAACTATACTCCTATTTTGCACATTACACAGCATTTGAAAATCCTCAGCTTGGTAACTAATGCCTGATTCACACGGGACTTCAGCGTCAACGCTTGACAGAGTCTGAAGTCGGGACTGACGCAATCGTCATAGCAGCGTTCAAATTCCTAACTGCGCTGATGGATCCACAAATTAGTCCGCCAATGCTGGACATCACCCATTCAAAGTGAATGAGAAGCGTTGACGCCTTGTGTGAATGCAGTGTCAGTCAGAGCTCTGCATAATAGCATTTTGCTTGCTGCAGCCATGGTCCGGCAACAAAGTTTTTGATTATTACACTAAAAGGATAGTACCTAGCCACATCTGCCTAGAAAATTGCAACTTTTCATTTTTAGTCTTGTAACAGAAGAGTTAAGCTTTAAATATGAAAATTATCGAAACTTTATTTTTTATTTTTTAGAATTTTTTGATTAAACATGCTAATGGTCTAATCTGGTTCAATGGTTTATGCTAAGCTAAGCTAAAAATACACCCACCAGCCCCTTTATGAATAATAATAATAACAAAAAAAATAAAAATAAACTCAACAAATTAAGTTCTAGGTGACTTGTAAAATCAGCATATTTACAAAAAAAAGTGGAGTGTTTCTTTGAGATGAACAATGAATCTGTGCAAGTTAATTCACTGGAAAATGGAGGTTGAGATGTTGTTGATTTATTTGTATTTTTTTTTACTGAAGCTGTTGTCCTTGTTGATTTGTAAACTGAAAGTGTCAGCAAATTGAAAGGCAAAACTAATAGATATTTTGACCATATATATATATACATATATATATATATATATATATATATTTTTTTTTATTTTTTTTCACAAGCATATTTCACCAATTCCAATCCACATCCCTCTTTATTGCTAATATAATTTTTTGTACGTTAGATGTATAGTGTTCTTTTAAAAACTGGAAGTGAAAAATGTCTTTTTGTATTATTATAAAGCAGCTTTACTTTCACAGGTAAAATGGCACCAAAACAAGCTTTAACTTGCACTGAAAAGTCAAAAGGTACTACAACAAGATGTAAAAGAATAGAAACTGCCTCTGTTTTTTCACAACTGCAGCCTTTACTTTGAGTCTCCAGAGACTTTGCAAAGGTAACGAATCCTGAAACATGACCGCCACTTAATACGCACTACAAACTGAAGTGTCATAAAATAGATAAAGATTGATTTTAGTCTTCAGGGTAAGGAGATTGAGAGACCGGCACCATTTTCTGTTGTATCACTGTTTGGAGAATTACCTTTCAGAACCTGGCAGTAATTTTTGGGGAGTTACTCAAAACTGTAATGATAGCAGAGTTAAACAGCTCTGCCCTTTCCTTACATTACATTGACAACATGCTGTAAAGCTTAGCATTGAAAGCCTCACCAATAATAACACATATTTACAGGTTTTGGCCCATAAAAAAAATTCAATGTCTTGAGTTGAAACTGCTTCATAGTTCACGAAAAATGTTTATTTGTGTGAGTGTGAGCGCCAGTGAGCATGTGGCATGTTTTTGTGATATGTCAGGATCAAATTTGTATAATGACATAAGTATGACAGGCAGAAGGTGACTTATGAGAACGTTGCCCATGTCCCCATTTTTCAAAAGGCATCTACAGCATACAGGACGAGCTTTTCAGAATGTAGAAATGCAATGTAAGGATTGGATTTAGAGAAATGTTTGGGGTAGGACAATAGAAAATACAGCTTGAGTGTGTGTATAGAATAAAAACATACATAAAATTCACAGAAAGTGTGTGCGTGTGTGTGTTAAATAAGTTAATCATCTGGGCTTTTAAAGTGCGCTTTTTCATTTTGGATTATTCAGAGCGAGAACACTTTCTGCACTACTGTTAAGGCTGTAACGATGCATGAATTTATGTTTGACCATTTGTTACAAGGCTTTCTGTTTGGTACACATTACAAAACGATTTAATGTGGCTATTTGGAAAAGAAATATTTGGGGATAAAAGGGCCTAAAGTGTCTGAAATGTTTTCAGTGCTGCTGTACTTAAATAATACCCAAATAATAACAGACAGTAAAAAAATCAGGCTTTACTTTTCTTAAAAAAATAAAAAATAAAATAAAGAATGTTTTTTGTATTGAAAATAATTTGTTAACTGTTACCAGGGGCGCCGCTAAGGGGGGGAAAGTTAGGACGATTCTAAGAGCCCGTGCACTCTAGGGGCCCATAGAGATCTGCTTTATAATTAATAACAGTACTATAATGTAATATAAATTATGAATGTATCTCTAAATTATAAGTAAAACTATTTATTAGAAATAAAAAATAAAATACGGCTTATATCTGCCCCTCGTGTCTGTCACAACTGTCACTGTCAAATTGCACCCCCCTCCTTTCACTGTATGGTTCAGTCCGTCAGTTGTGGGAAGAGAGTTGATGCTCTGAGTGTGATCGACAGGTAAACTGTCAAAGCAGCGATGACCTCGAGGTTACCATCAGCTGCGTCCCAAATCGCATACTTATGCAATATTCTACGCCTTTTTTTTAGTATAAATAGTGTAAGTAGTGCGTTCACACTGAAAACTCTAACAATAATGCACTTTATTTACCCAGATGATGCACTCATTCAGCCGGTAAACAGAAGTGTGTTTATAATGGACACTTCACACACACTCAACGACTGCAGATTTGAGCACGTAACAGAAGGGGCGGAGCTGTCTGGCACATGTTGGATAACTTTATTTATTTTGGATTGTAAAAAGCAGTATTCTCCTGCGAGAGTGATTATAGCGCCTCCCGATGGTGAGTGCGTTTACACTTATGCCAGGCAGGCTATTATTTGGAATTTTGGTCATTTATTTCATTAGCTGCATCCCAAATGACACACTATACACTAAATCAATAAGACACAAAATTATACTACAATGAGACCCATAAATAAGAAATGTTCTTTTGTTTAAACTGACCATTACTTAAATGGCAAAACCCTGGCCTTCTTGCCGGCAAAATCCTCAATAAAAAAAATTAAACAAATTTATATTAACAGAGTGCAAAATCCAGCACACTGCAAAGCAAATAAACACAACTCAAATACACTTGAAACGGTCTGTTGATTAACCTAATTCCAAGTGCCAAATGCCTGGCCTTCTTGCTTGCAAAATCCTCAATCAAAGTGTATTGCACATTGTATGAGACACTATTGCAGTACAGTTATTTAAATAGTTACACATTGGTGTTTTGTGTGTTTAGAAATGTACAATTTTCAGTGAATATTTGATTACTGTTCCTTTTTTTGTAGTACATTTACATTTGAACAATAAATCATCTGCTAGCTACAGTCATGGCCGTTCTCTTACAAAATACTGATAAGTAGTGGACAAAATCAATAATAAAATGCATACGTCAGTACAACTACATTGCAGACAAAGAGTTTGGATAGCTATGTTGGTAGTAGGGGGCCCGTGCTCATTTTTTCATGGGGCCCAAAATTGCTAGCGGCGCCCCTGACTGTTACACACCTGTTTGTATACGTAAACATGGAATTGAATATTGCATGAGTACAGCAATTAGGAAGCAGCGAATTTGCTCTCTTATTGAGTGAGCTTTGTAACATTGCAGCTGTATTTTTGCTACATTACATGCTACTACATTACATAGGCTGAAAAGGTGAAATACATTTGCTCCGTGTAAATGCCTACCATCAGCTTCTGTTATGTTCCTTTTGTGATTTTTGTTTCTTTCAGCTTCCGCTTGCTGGTGAAATGATTATGTTGTGTGACATTGTTTTATAAAGTCGTGTTAAGGGTGGGTTTTCGAATGCTGTGAGGCGTCTGGTCTGACGGTGTAAACACAGTCTGATTTTGTCCTCGCTGCTCGAGGTCTGAGGTTATTGGCCTGGTCTGGCCCTGCTTGCACAGGTCTGACAGTGGAAACTGGCTACTGTTGTAAATAATGTTCAGTTTTTTTTTTTGCACAGATTATTCGTTTAGCTTTATAAAAGTGCAAATTATCATCCAGAGCAAGGGGTATTTATTTAGCTTTGCTTATATATGTTTGTGTATGACCTTTTAAGTCCCAGAAAACATTATATTTATTTACATTAACTAATTTTTTTGTAATCAGAATAAAATATTTCTGATTGATCCGTCTGAACACAAGGCACATTTATGGGATTGATGTGTGCATTTACACAGTATTTAATTAGATTTAAGTCAGGTTTGGTTTTCTAACATGCACTTAAACTTTATCACGGTTTAGCTGTTAAAAAAAGTGGCACGTTCATTGAAAACAACTGTGAAGCAGTGATTTCACACTGTTATGACACTATTATGATCACCAACAACAGCCTTTTCCCTGCGTTACATGTCACTGTGTTATTTTTAGACCGTCTGTTATTTTTAGATTACCAGTGCAGCAGGGCTCTTGCCCTACCTGTTTCATTAGCCCTGCCAGTAATTCGGAGTATTTTAAACATAGGCGAACACAGCAGCACAGATATACCTGTAGGCAATGTGTATGAATGGTAACGGACTCAACTGATAAAAGACAAAGCCCGCCATTCTCCAGTTCTCGTACAGCTCTCCTGACAAAAATGCCTGCTGCAAACCAACAACTTTGCTGTATCGGTCCTGACAGCATCGTGGGTTAAAACATGCAACAAACCCTGTGGATCATGGAAACAAACACATACGACCCTTTATGGATGGCTAAATACTGCGTGCCATGCGTGGGTGCGCTCTCACAGCTTGGCAGGTCTGGCTTGCCTTCGGAAAGCATGTGCAATCATGAATAATTAAGAAGCAGGGCGTTCTCATAGGATAAGAAACTCGGCTATGAATAATAATGAGAAACCGACACGTCATCACTGGACAGACAGATCGGCTCTTCGTCACTGATTTTGATCCCGCCCCAAAAATCTATTTAAACCCAGAAGATCAAATTAGCTAAAATGATGAAATTAGAAATTTAAACAATTTCTCAAAACAAAACAAAAAAGAAAAGAAACATCCCACATACTGGATGACCTGATGGTGAAATTAAATTAACAGCATGTTTTTATTTTTGAGGTAATCCTTAAAGGCATAGCTAGCCCAAAAATGTAAATGAACTCAACCTTTTACTTACCCACATGTGGTTTCAAACCTTTATGAGTTGGCGCTGAACACTAAAGAAGATATTTTGAAGAATGCTGAAAACCTGTAACCACTGACTTTTCCTAGTAGGAAAGACTAATTTTTTGGAAGTCAATCTCAGTGGTTACAGTTTTTTTTTAAATTTTTTTTTTTTTTTTTACAGTTTTTAGTGTTTTTTTCTAAAATATCTTCTTTTGCGTTCGACAGAGTAAAGCAATGTGGAAATGAGTAAATGATTGAATTTTTATTTTTGGGTGAACTGTCCCTTTAAGGCACAGTTTAACTGGTTTAAAATCACTCATTACTGTAGATGGAGGATCAGTATATCCCAGCATGTAAGAAGGTGGGAGGTGTTTCTGAGCCCTTTACTTCACTGGTGCATTTCTCGCACATTCATCTTTTCCTGGATGATTGACAGCTTGTGAACTGTCAGTCAGCTCAAATGAGAAGATCCATCTGTCTAAATCACACACTTCCAAAGCTCCAGCAACACACGCAGTGCTTGCAGACGAAGAGCAGCGACAATGGGAGAGAAAAAACAAAAAAAAAACACCCCGTCAATCTGTGCACGAGCAGCACATTATGTTCAGTACGCCCTTATTGATCTGTTTGGGAAAGTTGTAAGTTGATGGGCGTTTGCTTTCTGGATCCCGGGCTGCAAACACCACGTTCCACATGCTGTGAGGAACCATGTTTGACTCACACTGTGTGTGTCTTATGAAACATGTCACCAAAAAGAGCGCGTAAACAACAACTTTGGCAGAGAATGATATTTGGCTATGACTGACAAAAAGTCTTTTTTTCCCCTTAAAAAAAGTATTGCTGCTTTTCTTCCAATATACTTATACAACTGAATAATTTTTTGTGAGTTGTAATATTTAAAACATTTAACAAAACATTAATATATTACAATCAGAACTAGAAAGAGCTTTATTGCCAGGTATGTTTACACATATGAGTTGGCCCACACGGAATCTGTGCACGCAGAATTCCGTAGATTTTCAGCCTATCATTGATTGTTTATTTACTTGTGTAAATGTGTGTAAATTTATATTTATTCAGTTTTTAAATTAATTTCAGCAATATTACTAATATGAAAGTATTCATATGATTTATTTACAATACAGTTTGTAGAGTAATATTGTGTCTTTTATTAGATATTTTGAGAGACTTGCTTTGGATTTGCATTGCAAGCATTAAATAAAAACTAAAAAGATATTGCTTTTTAGTTCATATATTAAGGTTTTAGTTATGAAACTCCCAAAATCATTCCGCATAAATCTGCAGATATTTAACAAAAAAGATTTTGTCTGGCCCTATATATGAGGAGTTTGTTTTCATGAGAGAAACATTCTCAGTGTAACACATTGACTGACAAAAACACAAATAATAAAGGAGTTTTAAAAAATAAGTAAATAGAGAACACAAAATAGTCAAATTGACATGTATGTACATGGATGTTTATATAAACAATATTGTATGTATAGTTATATCATGCATACATGTAGTGTTAAATCAATAATAATTAGCCCTCCAGTGAATTTTTTTTTTCTTCAAATATTTCCCAAATTATGTTTATTAATAGAGCGAGACATTTTTTCACAGCATTTCCAATAATTTTTTATTTTTTTTTCTTGAGAAAGTCTTACTTTTTTTATTTGAGCTATAGAATAAAAGGCTAAATTGTCCGTATAGTGTATGAGTGTGAATGTGTGTGTATGGATGTTTCCCAGAGATGGGTTGTAGCTGGAAGGGCATCCGCTGCGTAAAACATATGCTGGCTAAGTTGGCGGTTCATTCTGCTGTGGCGACCCCAGATTAATAATAACTAAGCCGAAAAGAAAATGAATGAATGAATGAATAAAAGTTTTCATAATTGTGCATAATTAAACTAGTTAAGCCTTTAAACTGCACTATAGGCTAAATAGAGCTTAGATCAGGTCCAAAAAATGAAACCCAAACCTACCCGAGCCTGTGCACCTTGTGTCCGAGCCCGACAAGGTCCGACACATTAACTGTAATTATGAGCCCGAGCCTGATTTAAACATGGCTATTTTTAATATGCTGGCCATTATAACAGACATTCTCAGCTACAATTGAACTTCTGAAATGAGTTTAGATTTACCTGAATGAATAATGCAACAAGGATGAAGTAAGTAAACTGCATTGTTTGTTTATTCAGAATGGATCTTAATAAAAGAGGAAATTGAAGGCTGACTATCATCCTTTCTGCGATGGCAAGCCTGATGCATGTGTCTGTTCATCGTGGACCTCCCCACTATGATTACGCCTCTCACACCACACGCGTGAGCAGAGCATGTTTTTTTTCTGTGTCCATGTTAACAGATTAAAACTTTCATACCACATGCAGAAGCAGTGCGTCAGCAAGGAGCGTGAAGCAGCAGTGCTGCGATCATTTTGGCGTTGGGTCTGTTTTCGTCGCTGCTCATGCTCAATTAAAGTGACAGTGCATTGATAATGACCAAAAACACATTGAATGTGTTGCAAAACGAAAAAGTTGCAATTTTACCCAATAAGTGCATCAATAAGATCTACTGATTTTAACACGCGTTGCAAATTGTTCAATTTTGTAGACCCACACGTTGCTTATGCCGACATTGCTAAGAAATTTGTCTAAAATCTCTACATATGGCATAGATTTCCACCCAATTAGGCTAACTAAGTAATGAATAAAAACATTTAAAAAATATTCAACTATAACTGTTATCAATTTTATATATTTTATTTAGTATATTACATTATGTAAAATATATATATTTTATTTTATTTGTTAAATGCTTTGTTTTAAAGATACATTTCTTTATTTAGGCAAGTATTCATTTTGTTTTTATTAATTTATTTTAATTAATTTGTTTGTTTGTTTGTTTAAAATCTTGTTCAATCGCTATAAAGCACACTGTTAATGACTGTAAAGCACAGCATTTGTCACTGCAGTGTGCGTATGACTACTGGCCTGGTAGACTTCTATTAAACACATTCAGTCTCAGCAATAACCTGACGGCTCTGCTGCCTGTCATGTTTGTGAAAAGAGTCCTGGTGAAATATTGCATTCATGTGTTTTCCATGCTCCCTTCAAACTCGCAGAACTCTCAGCAGTCGAAGTCCTTAACAATGAACATAATTACTCAGATGATAATGGCCATTTATGCAGTAATTGCAATCATCAGACTGCGTGAATGAGCGTGGTCTCAGACTTACTGGGATCTTCTGTTGACTTCTGCTGGTCTGCGGAGAGGTAATTTTAAGATGCTGTGTGTATAATTGGCTACTTTTTTTTGATTAGATGATTACACCTTGATCGCTTCTTTCTCATATTTCATTCTTTTGTAGAATGAAAACAGACAATCTGGCGCTCTAGGTTTAAAAAAACAGTTTGACCCATCCTTGATTTTATTTTATTTTTTTCCTATTATGAAATAGACAATAAAAATTGTTATATTACAGTGTGGGTAATTTTTGTATAGATTTCTTGTCTTTTCTTAGTGGTTTGTAAATTGTGTTCACAAAGCTTTTGTAACAAGTTGCAAAATAATCCCAATACTCATTCTTTATTTATGCACTTATTCATTTTTTTGTTTGTTCATTTATTTTTTGTAACCATAGTAACCATACAATAGTTGAATGTACAGTAGATATGCAAAATAGGCATAATTACAATTATAATAAGCGGTTGAACTAAAACACAGGCAAGCACAGGTTGTCAGATTACCAGACAACATCAACAGGACCGAGTCTGACTTTCGAGCCTAAAGGCTGATTTAAAATGAATTTTTTTTTTCAATGATTTTTTTTCTATATTAAAAGGAGTTTTTATTCTAACCAACACGTGAAATTTATATTTTAGCAACAGCTTTTATTTCTTGCAGCTAAACAACAGAAAACTGACATTGATCACCTCAGGTACACCTCATGTGCTTTATTCAGTGTTAAATGCTAATAATGTGAATTTGAATGCCATATCACATGACATTTACTGCCATACTACTGAAAGCAGCAGCAGATAGTTCGACTTAAATCTTGAAAATAAAATAAACCATTTGAAATTGAACTTCAGAACTGTGACTCTGTTATAGAACTGTTATACCATCCATTGGAGTGCAGTGAGTGCACTATTCTGTGCTTCTGAATGGCTGTATTTTATGTTTTGTTTTGTCTCGTGCAAACAGCCAAATTGCTTATCACTGCAAATTTCATCACGTAGTGTATTGTTAGGGCACAGTGTTACTAAGTACGTTTGTAATATTCATATTATTTGCTAATTAATAACCTTGTGTGGAACTCTGAATTCGCATCTCATTTCCAATGCTGCTACTGTCCACCAGAGGTTGCATTTCGGTCGTGGATGCATACTCTGAGAGCCGTCATGATCGGATGAATGAAATGCACTGTTTCCTCCAAGGCAATCCGGGCTGCTGAAACATAATTGGCCATTGGGGGTTAAATGACCAAAACAAAGACAGATGTTCTGGCATGTAATGCACAGTTTCAAAGCAGAATATCTGACTTCAGCATTGTTTTTCCGTTAAACAAGAATGTTCACTTAGCATGTTTCTATATCTAAAATGTCTAAAAACATTTAAACTGAATTCTGTCAAACACACATTTGTCTTGGTCTTTAAAGCTCATCCTCACACTTTATCAAAGCCATATCAAGAGCTTCTCTTGTGTAATTTCAACAAGGAATTAAATGTCTGTAAAACAGCGTTATTGTAGTGATTAAAAAGCGTGGATGAAGAATGGTAACTTTCCCTGGAAATTAGTTGTCTTGTGTTGACAGAGGCGCCATCTGTTTGGGAAACAGAAAGTGAGGTAAACTAATGAAAGTGAAGAGCAGTGAGCTGGAGACTCTGAGCTGCCATGTGCTTCAGTTTCTTTTCTTTTTTTTGATCTTTTTGGGGGGGAAGTGAAATGTTCCTGTGTAGCACATGAGTATCACAGCTTGAATCCATCTCACGCTGCATAAGCACAACAATGCTCCTCCAAAACATCACCTCCAAATACATGCCAGCGCCTCGTGGTTGGAGATAATTTTAGGAAAGACTCACACACAGAGGCTCATGGGAAAAAACAAAAAAGTGAAGTGTTTAATGCTGTCCATGGATTTTATTGGTGAGCTCATGAAATGCGAGAGACTCTTCATTTTTTGTGAAAGATATGAAAGCGTTTACTAGAAAGAAGGCTTCATCATTGATATAAAATGCACATACTGTATGTCAGTGGTTCCCAACCCTTTTTTTTTTCCTGAGACCCCCTTTTCCCCCGGAAAAAATTACAAGGCCCCCTCCACATTTAATGATAATATCGCTCATATAGGTTTGCAGTAAGTATGACAAAAAAGTTGGTTTTCAAACAAATGGTATGTATATTATTATATCTAGATATGTTTCTGCACAAATAATATTATTCAGAAGGTCATGATTCGCACTAATTAAATAATTGCTTCGTTCAGTTTTCATTTTACATTCTTCAGGTAATACAAAATACAAACGTTTCGGCACAATGCCGTTCTCAGTGTGTGACGTAATCGTCTCCTTCCACTCCCCTATGCCACAGTCAATCACATTGCGCCATTAGCTAGACGACCACTCTAATCAAAAACAATCTCATTTTCAATTCAATATACCATAATTAACCACACCAGAAGTATTTATCTTCACCTTCAAAAACATCGTTTCACAGGAAAATACCATATCAATTATCATCATTCACTAATTGATTTGGTATTTTTCTGTTTGAGTTATGATACTCCTAAGATCATCCCGCCTAGATCCGCAGATTATAGATCCGGAAAATATTGCAAGGCCCCCTCCACATTTAATGATAATATCGCTCATATAAGCTTGCAGTAGGTATGACAAAAAAGTTGGTTTTCAAGCAAATGGTATGTATATTATTATATCTAGATATGTTTATGCACAAATAATATTATTCAGAAGGTCATGATTTGCACTCATTAAATAATTGCTTCGTACAGTTTTTATTTTACATTCTTTGGATAATACAAAACACAAACGTTCGGCACAATGCCGTCCTCAGTGTGTGACTCAATCCTCTCGCTCCACCCCCCTATCCCACTGTCAATCGTATTGCGCCATTAGCTAGACGACCACTCTAATTAAAAACAATCTTATTTTCGATTCAATATACCATAATTAACCACACAAGAAATATTTACCTTCACCTTCAAAAGCATAATTTCACGGAAAAATACCATATTAATTATTATCATTCACTAATTGATTTGGTATTTTCCTGTTTTAGTTCATGTTTAGATCATCCCGCATAGATCCGCGGATTGCAAAATTCTCATCAGAAATAGAAAAAAATTATGGCAGATTCTGTCTGGCCTTAGTTATGCGTGACTAATTTGGTGGTACAAATGTCAGTGAGTACTTTTAACATCTATAATATATCTACAAGTATTTGTGTTACAAAATATTGTAATATAAAAAATGCAAGACATGATATGGTAAATATTTCCCTTTGTGGAAATCATGGAAATGACTATGGGCAAGAAAAAAAAAGAGCTACTTTTCATGCCTTTTGGACAAATTTTGTGTTGTCATTGGGTAAGAATATTTTCTTGGACCTGGCAACCCTGCTGCCTGGCTTTCAGTGAACTGTCATGCCTTGTTCAAACTCAATGTTCCACAATTTCTGATTGAGATTCAATGTAATGAGTTTTCCACATTGTACAAGAGTCACTACATTTAATCATGTTATGCCTGCCCACTTCTTTAAAATGTATTTTATAATATTTCATTATTTTCAGTGGTTAGCTTTTGCTTCTCACGGTGCTTACATTTAAACATCTTTTCGTCTTGTTTTATGCTTGAACAACCAAGTGAATACTTGTCTATTTAACTGGCTCCATTCTGATTGTTTTATACCATCTCTATTGTTCTAGGATACAGTAAAGGCAACATTCCACAAGACGTTTTTCGGCAGCCTTAAAAACAGTGTATACCACCCATTGGTACTTAAACTAAAGGGTTACATAAAGTTAATTGTATTAAAAATATAACTATGCTATCCAATCAATCAATCAATCAATCAATCAATCAATGTCTTTGTTATCTTTTGCCAATATCTGTAAAATGTGCAGTTTGTATGAACATTTGACTTTTGTTTGCATGTTATCCAGCTGCAGACTTTCACAAGCAAGCTGAGATGCACAGTCTCACACATGTGGTCTCAAAAGAGCTAGTGACATCACCGTGAGGGGTAGGGTTAGGGGCAGGGTTAGGTATGCGCATGAAAAACATGCACGTAGTCTCAGCTTGCATGTGAACCCAGTCAGACCCTTCGCTTTATTTGTGCAAAAACCTTTATTAGTAAACCACAAGGAACATTAAAATGACCCTATTAAATATAAATACATCATGAAAAAGGATATTGATGGAAACACAGTCCAGTGGTTCAATTAAACAGTCCAGTCCACATTTCTGCATGACGGCAGTGTTTGCACAGCTGGAGCTTGAACTGTGAATGCTATCGATTGCCATACTAAATTTGTACTAATAATATCTGCTATGCTCACAGCTGATAGATCAGTCTGGATGGCAAACATTGACTTTCTCTTAGACTGTAAGCTGAAGGCAGGAGAGATGTGCTCAGCGTTTCTGAAGTGCTTTCTCAATTCAAAGTTCCAGCTTTAGCTTTCTTGAACTAAGCAAGTCACATGCACATGTAACTCCATCTATTTAGGCATGTAGATTAAGTTGAAATGGTCTCCTGGAGTTCAAACTGAGCATCAGAAGGAGGAAGAAATTATTTAAGTGACTCTGAATGTGACATGGTAGTTGTTGACGGGATTTCTCACACAACCTTCTCTAGGGTTTAAAGGGAATGGACAGAAAAGAGGACATTGAGTGGTAGTTCTGTGGGTGAAAATGTCTTTTTGATGCCAGCGAAAAACTGAGAATCATCATAAGCATTTATTTTTTTTTATCGCAAACCATGTCTGCCTTACCAAATGCAATGTAAAGGTCATGAAAGTCTCATTTATGAGTGTGGCGTATGCACAAATCTGGCAGAAATGAATGTGCTCCACTTCCTATGCAAAGGTTGCAATCTATAAAAAACAAACTTGACAGGAGAATGTGTGCAGCTGTAAGTAAACATATTTTACTTAAACATTGATTTAATTGAACCACTTTAAATCATCATATGAGCCAAAATCATCAGTCATAATCATTAATAAATACATGTAAATTTACTCTGGTGTACGATCACTTTTAGGAATGTTTCTAATGCAAATTGCATTAAAAAGGCCGAGGTCCTGTTTAAACGAATGTGTTTTAGTTTTAAATTGGTGTTTAAGAATTAAAAGGATCCATGTCCACACTGGCATTTCATCTAGAGTTACTCTGTCCACACTATGTCCACACTATTAACCTTATTCTACAGTTTGTAAGTGCACGTTTTTTTTTGCGATGTGTTTTAGAACTTCCGATTCATTTGCCTATGGCAGGTATCCCCAATCTCGGTCCTGGAGATCCAGTGTCCCTGCTGGTTTTAAAGCCTGGTTTATACTCGACGCGTCCGCTAGTTCGCTTGAGTGCGCGCAGCAAATATGACGTCATTGCGGAGTTTGTAGATGTTCGGTTTTGGTGTGCGCGACATGATTTCGGCTGGCGGAGCGCATGGTATTTTTTGAGACTCGAGCGAACAGCACGCGCGTCGCCGCGTCTGATTTGAGTTTCTGATTTGAGATTTCTGTACGACTGTACAGACATATTCATGATCAGTGATCATAGAGATAACCAGATGATCAATAATTCTTGGCTAGAAATTGCAACAGTGGGAAAGGAGGAAAGTTTTTATTAAGAGGTTTGGAAAAACCTGAGAGATGAGTTTGTTGAAGCCAAAAGAGGCCAATGGAGACACAGGTACACAATTACAGAATATGTTTTTTCCACCATTCATAGGTTTTACACTGATGTGTATATATACTGTATTACAACTGCATTTAAAACAACTTAATAGTAACAATTTAATAGTAACAATAGTAACAATACTATAATTAAGGAACAAATTATGTCTTTGCTAACTGTAAAGGAATATTTTACAACATGATGCCCTGTTTTTCTAGGCTTTATTGGTGATTATGGTCAGGAATGTTGGATTATTATTGCCTTTTTAGCATAAGTAGAGGACAGAAACTAGCCAGACAGTATTGTGTGAATTGTGGAATGGGCTACATTTAAAAAAGCATCTGTATTATTTAGTAAGTGTACTTTTTGCTTGTATTCTTGCCATAATAAAAATATATTTAGGAAACCATGTTCCGTTGTCATTCATATTTTAATACACTTTAATAGGTAAAACTGTCCGAGATATGAACAAAAGCAACTGATGCATCAAAGTTTGATTAAAAAAATCTTGAATGGTTATAAAAAATCTTTATAATCATTAAAATAATTTATAAAAATAATAAAAATAACTAGTTTAATAAACATCAATAATATTAATGATATTAATAATAATAATGGAAACTTTCTACTTCTCGTTTTATCTGTCTGACTTTAAGGACAGTTTCTTTTGACCGCTCCCTGTCGTTTTAAAGAATATCACAACGGCCAACACACCGAGTATAAAAGCCTCGTCCATTTTCGCGATGCGCCGCCAAGCAAAAATATAAATCCAGCTTAACTTGTCCCAAAACACCTGCCTGGATGTTTCAAGTATATTGTACCTAGTGAGAGCTTGACTAGATTAAAATTAAAAATCTGCAGGACACCGGACCTCCAGGAACAAGTTTGGGGATCCCTGGCCTATGGGATAAATGACTAAGAACAATAAACAGCAGAAAACGTAATAATAATAATAATAATAAAAATAATAATAATTGTATAATAATACTACTATTTATTATTATAAAACACTATTATTGAGCCATTTTACTCTCAAATATTCTGTGAATTACTTTTGATTTATCATTAACGTTGATTGTTTGAATACTACAGCATAGTCACATACTGCAATAACAATGCTTACATACAACATACAGATGTGGTTAATAAGAATGCACTTGTTTCCCCCACAGAATCCTGCAATTTGTCTTGCGAAATGCAGTTGATTCCCACAGTGAAGTTGGATCTCATATAGAAGTGGGATCTCATATCGAGTTGGAGACCCCTGGGCTATGGTATTAAGCCAGGTAAGGACATCAAAAAAATCTATTTACTCTAGCCTGTACATGAGTTGAATGCAAAGCGGACACAACCATGAATGTATTGTGCATACTGTATACTGTGCACAACTCTAGGTTGCTAATCTAACTGGGTATATATCCATCACTAGTATAAGTAGCAAAAGGTGGTATGACCATAAATGTAGTTTTTTTTACTGCCTGAACCAACAGTAGAAAATACAGTCTTAAAGCAGAGGTCAGAGGCGAATGGCCAGATTGGTTCAACTGATAGAAAGACAACAGTAGCTCAAATAACCACTTTTTACAACTGAGGTCTGCAGAAGAATATCGCTGAACACACAGCACATCCAATCTTGAAGCAGATGAGACAACGGTGACAGTAAATTGAGGCTGCAATTCATACAAACCTTAGTCAAAAATGATTTAAAAAATTGCCAAAGGTTGTCTGGTCTGATGAAACTTGATTAGATGCAATATTTTGATGGGGAGTCAGAATTTAGCATGATGCATGAATTTGTCCTTTATTGTACTGTCAATGGTACAGGTTGGTGTAGGGAAGGGGTTTCAGACTGGCAGCCAGCTGGCCATTTACACAATTTACAATTTACCCCTAAGAAATGAGACAGTACTACAGCACTTGCACTAGGGCTGTAACGATACGCGATATGAAACCGAAATCGCGACACTAAGATCCACGATCCTGTGTCGCGATTTGATAAGGAAGAATCGCAACACACCCGTGACTAACTTTTCAATCATGTAACGCCTTCCTGCAAAAGTTGAGCAAGTTAAAGAATAATGTGAGGAAACATGGCAACTAACCCAGAGATTGCGGACCCTCCCTCTTCATATAAGTCAGCAGTATGGCAACATTTCAGCTACCCAGTGGAGATAAAGGATGACAATTGCATGATCGACAAGACCCACACAATATGCCGTAAGTGCTAGTGACAGGCAACACAACCAACATACAGATGATACGTAAATTACACACAGAATACGTAAAGAGGCTGTGATATATTGGAAGATCAGCATATTAAAAGTTCCCGTGACAACAGACAACAAACCATTGCCAATGCTGTCGAAGCGGCCGTTTTTTTTTACCGCATATAAGATGCTTTGCTCACAACTGTTAATCTGGCTGCACAGAGAGGGATGGGCGTTCACCAGATGTCCCGACTTTAATATGGGGTTCTCTGAAACTATGAATATTTAACTTTAATTTTATTTAGGCTATTTTATTTACCAAACCAACACAATCTTACGGCAACTTGTGTTTTGGCGCTGAAGCATATAGCGCGCTTGTTTTGAAGCGCATCACCGCAAAGGTTATTCATTATTCTTTTTTATCTAGTAAATAACTGACCAACCAAAACCACATCACAATTCAGATAAAAATTATACCTAACGAAATTCGTTTCAAAAAGATATTTTTTTCCAAGAAAAATGTATGAATTATATTTTTGTTTGTGCCTGTCCAACTGTGCGGTGAAAATTTGTTCCGCTCCGGGGAAAATAAGAATTTAATAGTTCACAGCAGAAAGGGCACGGTCCGTGCGGGCTTTCTCCATCTTCTCAATTGTGTTGGGCACAGCTAGGTTCAGTTTGGAGGCATTTTGACGCCAGTGTCCATTCCGTGTCAATGAAATGGAAAGTTAGCGACATGTAAAGTATCATATTTGCACTCGACCACATCTGTTGTAAGTGAAAAATACTCGACTGTGGTGGAATTGGGCTGTTGCAGCTCACCACGGATACGTTTGTAGGCTCGTAGAATAGCTGTTTTGGAGAAATATGTACGTCCGGACAATTCATTATAGCTGTCGGGTGTGGTTACGAGGTCTCCGAAAGAAAAAAAAAAAGTATTGAAAGACACTATTTTTTTCGCAGAGATTCTTGGTTACTGCATCAGTGCATTTGTTCCACCTTACATTGTCCCTCCTATATTTTGTGCATCACTAATTGATGGCTGCACCTGTTCGTCTGACTTCTGCGTCGATTTTTTTTTTTTTTTACTGCATTGCCCATTTTGGCAGCCTCATTCTTGTGCGCTTTGTATAAATTAGTTGTGTTTCCTCCACATGCTGCCACATTTGTCAGGCAAAGTTTACATCTCTTAAATGTAAGAGAACTTGATTGAAAAAGAATTTTCAACATGCTCGAATCATCTCCACAATGGAGTTTAGTTCTGTTTGTTTTTCAACAGTATTTTGTTACAAAAAAAAAGAAGTGTTATAGCTTTGTCTATTTATTTATTTTATATTTGGCTATTTATATAGTTAATAATTTGCATGGTTAATCTTGTTCTTTGGTGTTCAGTTTATAAAGATTTTTCAAATGAATTGATAAAAAATATTGTTTAAAAAAAAAAAAAATTTCCACCCCTCACGAAAAAAAATCGTGATACGAATCGAATCGTGGGTCAAAAATCGTGATACGAACCGAATCGTGGGTTTGTTGTATCGTTACAGCCCTAACTTGCACACATCATCATATTTCATCACGATCTCTTTCTTCATATGAGATCGACAATCACGACTGCTGTAGTTATTCCAGTTGTGTTATTTTTTGGTATTCATCTTCAGGAAATCACAGAAGTTAACAATATCATGTTATCGTAACGATATAATGTGGCAATACGCTCGTAACTGTACTGTGCATTTATACCGTGGTACACAAAAAAATGTAAACACACGAAAACAACATTATACCAGACACTGTAAAAAGGTCATTCTCACACTAGACTTTTCTAACAGAGTATTTGAATGTCATCGAGTGACAGAATGTTGCTGGACATATGAATACATGCATAAAACATATGCTTGTCTGTAAAAATTCGTAATAATGACAAAAAATACTAATTTGTTATTGTTGTAAAATACTAATTGCATCTCCTGACTTCCGTGTGCCATCATTGTCGTGATAACTTCCGTGTGCAGACAGAATCGTGGTGTATTCTTGGAAATTTTCTTACCCCTTGGTTTCAAGTGTGATCCTGAAAAATCTCTGTTTTAAGGGCTATCTAGCTCTTCCCCTTAGCCCTACGCCTTCAATCTAAAGAAAATTGGGACACCCCTACCCCTTCACGTGAATGAGCAAAACGAGAAGGGCTAAGGGGTAGAATTGGGATTGGGCCTTAAGGTACTACTGTAAATATATATGGTTTAGTTTTACTTTTGATTTTTCTCAATGTAAATAGTCGACAAACACAGGTGCAGTTTATTTCTGTTACTGGAAATATATGTCTGTCTGTTATAGTTTTACTAAAATTCTATTTAGATCTAATTATTGTACCGGCTGCATTTTGTCGTACACTTTGTTTCATGCTATACTTAGTTTATTATACACAAATTGTCTCATTTAATAGATTTTCCTCATTTTGTGTATTAAGATTTGTATAAAAACTGTCCATTTGTACAATTTTAGTAAGTAAATTTGATTATATATGTACTTCCCCATTTTGTTGTAGTTTTACAAAAAAAAAAAAAAACCTGTTGAGAAAAACAATTGCCTGTAAAGTCATTAAAGTAACACAAACTGCTGTCTGGTGTTCCCATACACTTTCTGTTAAACATTTTGGTTAAGGAATAGTTGATTAGGACATAATAATAATTATTATTATGCCTATAATTTACAGTACTTTAATTGCAATTAAAACTACCTCTTTAATATGTACAACAAGAAACAAAAAGCTAGAGATTTGACTGCATACACTCTGTAAAAGAACGACTGAGTTTGTGTCTAATACACAGCCATACACACAATAGCCAAAGACTCATTTCAGCAGCTGATATGCATTATTACTGGTGACAGGTAATGCTTGAAATATGAATATACATCTGTTGTCCTGAGATACATCAATTATTTCAGGTTTCTTTCTTTCTTCTTGTGCTTGAATGTTAAAATCACCATTTTTTTGACCAACTTGAGCTTGAGACCCCTGATGTAGTGTACATTTCTTGACACGCTTTGGCATCTTAGTTCCAATTGTGCATTGTCTAAACACCACAGCTGACCTGAGTATTGCTGCCGACCATGTTCTTCTTTTTAAGACCACAGTGTACCCATAAAAACATCAAATACATAATGAATGTACAACAGCGTATTTTTACGTTAGCACTCTGTCTGGATATGCATCATATAATTACATCTGAAGTCCATAAAATAATATAATGAGAGAACAAAATGAGAGGTTGCATCTGGAGAATGTTAACCATCATCCTCAAGTTTAATGTAAAGAGAAAAGCTGTTCACTTAGGCTGAGAGTGAATTCTTCGAAATACGTGAGCACTGGGCGAAACATAATTAGATTATGTCTTGCTTATATCGCTATAATTAGTCCCATGGTGATTATGAGTGGAAGAAAGCAGCTATGCTTTTCCTAATCAACTGTATTGTCAGTAAGTCAGGTTAAAGGCTGTTCCTGTTCCTTTATACTTATACAGTGAAAGTGTGATTTATTTATTTTTATTATTATTGAATTTTTTTTTCATATACATGGAAATTGGGCGACACGGTTGCGCAGTAGGTAGTGCTGTCGCCTCACAGCAAGAAGGTCGCTGGTTCGAGCCTTGGCTGGGTCAGTTGGCATTTCTGTGTGGAGTTTGCATGTTCTCCCCTTGGCCGCGTGGGTTTCCTCCGGGTGCTCCAGTTTCCCCCACAGTCCAAAGATATGCAGTACAGGTGAATTGGGTAAGCTAAGTTGTCCGTAGTGTATGTGTGTGAATGAGAATGTATGGATGTTTCCCAGAGATGGGTTGTGGCTGGAAGGGCATCCGCTGCATAAAACAAATGCTGGATAAGTTGGCGGTTCATTCCACTGTGACGACCCCAGATTGATAAAGGGACTAAGCCGAAAAGAAAATTAATGAATACTTGGAAAATTTTACAGTTTCCTTTTTATATTTATTCTTCTGAAGGAAACATTTTTTTTTTTTTAGTTTGGTAAAAAGCAAAATATGGTAAAAAATGGTTGAAAGCAATATTTAAGGTCAATATTATTAGCCCACTTAAGAAATTCTTTTTTTGGAGGATTTATGATAAGAAATTAGTTATTAAAGCTATTGTGTGTACAATATGTATATCTATATATATAGTGTGACTTATGAAAATGAATATTTTTATCCATTTCTCTGTGAATATAGTCAATAATTGTTGGTGCATTTGACATTATATTCATTAAATAAGAGTTTTATCACCAAATTATTATTTTTTTAATTTAGTTATTGTATTTTTTTCTTCTTATTATTATTATTAAAATTATTATATTTTAAAACTTCATTTTTTCTTCTTTATTACAATTTGATTTAATATTCCCTCTCAACATATTAATTTGGGTGTACTGATTTTTAGATGTTATTGTGATAATAAGTTGTTGTTTTTTTTATTTCCATCTTTTCCTTTAGTACTGACTAGTTTACAGTAATGTAGATGTAATAATGTAATACTGTAAAGCATTCTATAGAAAATCGTAATTGAACAGACAGACCTGTGAGGGGTGTACTCATTTATGCTGTGCTGTATACTGTAAATACGTATACACTAGGGTTGGGGCCGATAGACATCACAATGCTGAGCTAACATCGCGATCCTCCACCCCACCCCCATCGCAGGAGCAACCTGCTCACAAAAAATGCACACTAAGGGCGTACTCACACTATGTACAGTTCCCTTTAACCGGGCCAAAGCACGCTTGTCCCCCCTTCCGTCTCCCCCGACGGTCCGTGGTCACATTGCATTCGGGCCTGAGCACGCTTACGTCATCGATGATGCCCTATTCAGTGTAAGAGAAGCGCTCTCGGAGATTTCAGTGGAGATTTCTTTATATCATAACGTTTTAGTCGTTTGATATGCAGTGACACACAGTCAAATATTTCGCCGAACAGATCAGCCACTGCTGACGCTTATAAACAATCATAAAGTCCTCATCCTGCAGGAATTATGAGGTTTGCGTCTTTAATAATCTACGACAGTGTGCGTTCATTAAACAGTAAGAATAATTCATAAATCCATATAAAACATTCTGTACATAAACACATGCATACATACATGCATACATAGAGACACATACACACACAGAACCACAGAAAAATGTGACATAAAATTAACACCAAACATACAATGCGCAAACAGCGGTGAGGTGGAGAAAGGGTTTTTAGGACTGGATAATGCATCAATCCTGGCCAGGCTGAAAATGAGCGCAGGTATCAGAGTATCTAGCAGTCCCCACTCTAATGTGTTTTTCATCACCTCCATCAAAGCGAGGTCCCCATCAAAGACTCATGAAATTCAGATACGCCAGCCTTCACGTCTTAGGCACATTATTCCTCGTAAAGCCTCAGTTGATTTTCACAGAAAGGCTACACCTCGACTCTTTGACACATTCACATCCGTGCCATGTTTCCATTGTTAATCTGCTTGGCAAATGTCACCAACTGTTAATCTCTGTAAATTAGTTCAGAAATAAATCTGATTATTTATCACTGAATTGAAGAACACTACAAACGTATTTACTACTGTATGTTGATAACAGGAATTGAAATGTATTCATTTTATATTAAAGTACATTAATAATATAATAGTATCTTAATTATATTCAAATAATGCTGCTGCAAAATTAATATGAATAAACTAAATTATCCAGGTGCCGTGGGCAATGTAATTTTGATAACAGGTTGATTTTGCTTCCATTGTTGTTTCATGATTGTACTAAGGCTAATTAATTTTACTATGCGCACTATGTGACGAACGCGATGCAGATAAGTATGCTTTGTGATGCTTTTCTGACACGGTGTATAGAAACACTGTCTCTACGGCTGACATCAAATCATTTGAGCTGCCATAAAATAACTTTGTTCTCATTGTTGCTGTAGTTGGGCACCATTTCATGTTTGATGATAATGAATGTGCCTGCTTTTTAAAGCATGACAAAAGAAGCCTAAAATGTAAAGGAAGTATAAATTCTCTACTTTACTTTATAATTAACTGTCAGAACAGGTTAGAGACAAAGCGTTGCTCTTCTTTTACTGTAGGCTCAATACGAAAGCAGAACTGAATGCATTATATTGCACGCCATTTTCAGGTCAGTTCAATTTATTCTTATTTGTAATGAGCTTATATGCCATATGCATATTACAAAGTGATGTAGTTTTGTCCTGACACACTGTTTAAATGGTAGATTGGATTAGAGACTTGGACTAGAGATTTCAGATTTTACAAACACTGCACTGTCATAGAGGATTTCATGATACAAATGGCCGGCAGGGCAAAGCATTCGATGACTTGTACTTCTACAGTGTTATGCCCCGTCTAGGGGTAAGGACGCAACACGAAATGGTCCTGAACAGTTCTGCGTTATCAGTGAAAATTTGGGAGTCTCAATAGGGGAGTAGAAAAAAAAAACAGGATGAGCCTCCAATTTAATCTTAAGCCCCGTCTAGGGTTAAGGACGCACATGAAAGGGAAAACTACACACACAAAGCTGCTTTAGAAAATATATACATAGAGATTTTATTGACACAATGATTTTCTCCAACAGAATTGGTCCTTTTTTCAACTTCAGGAGCTGACTAGGCCAAAATAATAAACAAAACAATCTAAATTCAAATTCCTTCTAACTTCCCTATTTTCAGCAAAAGAAAAGAATGAAAATACACTTTATTACCTAACTCCCTTGTCCACAAAAACAGTTAATAAAGCAAGGTACAACTGCATGAAGCTTAAATCTGATCCTAAATGCACTCTCTGCCATACAGGTAAAACTGGTACGTTTTTTCACATGATTTGGGACTGTCCTGGGCTCGGTTATTTTTGGAATATGGTTAAACAAAATTTGTCTTCAATACTGAATGTTTCAGTCCCTCTCACCCCCACTATTTTCATTTTAAATGATTTTTCTAATATCCAACTTAACACAACTCAAAAGCGAGTGTTTTTGGCTGGCTTAACAGCAGCCAAAAAATTAGTTGCGACAAGATGGAAGCCTCCACAGTCTTTCTTTCACAGGTTCTTACTTTTATTGACATTGTGTATCTGGAAATGTCCACCTCCCGCATCCATGGTGCAAGAGAGAACACCATCAGACTTTGGGAACAAACCTTGGAAAAACTTAAAGGTTTACTAATTTGAATCAGGGAGACATCAAAAGGTAGTTATCTCTGGTTCCAGGCCGCATAATTAATTATTACTATTATTTCTTTTTTTTTCTCTCTCCTCTTTTCCTCTTTCTCTATTCTGCTATTTATTTCTTTTTTTCCCCCTCTTTATTTTTATTCTTTTTATTGTCTTATAGTAATTTAAGGTTCCCTGTTTGGGCTTCTAATTAATGTTCTTCTTTGTCGTAGACCTCTTTCAGCACGGTATACCTATCTCTATTTTTCTATCACCATTCCTTTATTTATTTTTACTGGCTTAATTCTAGCCTTACTTAACCTTAATATAGATTTGGTTTATTGCCTTCATTGGCTTGGAATTTGTTCTATGTATGTGTATATGTATGTCTATTCATTTACTTTTTATTTTTTTATTTCTTTGTCATTTACTCCTTAGTTGGGTGGTGGTGTTGGTGTGGTGATGGCGGTAGTGGCAGCAAGGAAATTTGTTGTCGCTGTTGTTGTTGCTATTGGCGCTATATTAATACTATTATTTAACAACCTGTATATTGGCTGTTACATGTATATCTATGCACTTTGCTTTATGCTGTTTGTCTATGGCTTGTTTTTCTATGTTCAAAATACAAAATAAAAGAAAAATTTGATGGAAAAATAAATAAATAAAGCAAGGTACAAAAGAAAATGGCGTCAAGCTCCATACTTACTATGTACAGATATTTACACTCAGCGAACAAATCCAAAAAGGGCAAAACAACAGAGTAGTCAGTGAACAGGCAAAGGTCAGATTTGCAATGACAACAAAGCAAGAACTAATACACTAAATACTGTCCTCAGATACATACATAAACTCCATTTCAATAAATCTCATCACTAACACCATTAGTAACTTCAAAAGGTAGCTCAGAAACAAAGTGTCAAATTTGTCTTCATACCTGTCAACATTGAGATGTAAAAATACTCCCCCACCCTCCCAAATAAATTAAATTCAAACCTACCCACGCCTTCTAAAATGATCCCAAACTCCTTAATCTTTTTAGTCGGAGCAGTTTTATTATATATGCCTTTGTGAAATTGTTACAAATAATGCGGAGGGGATGGAAATTAGCTTGATAGAACACTTAATAAAAATGACAAAATATTGAAAATAAAATGAAAGGTTTAGCCTATTAAAATCAATGGCCTCAGTTAATTAAAGTTATAAAATCTTGTTCACGTTTAATTTACTATTTAGTTTTTTACTGAAGAGCAGAGAATCTCTCATTTTGATCCACTGTTTTGTTTGATAACAGATGTGTGGCTTTAAGAATGCACTGATCTAAAATGGAAGCTTTCGATGACTTTTATAACTATTTATGCTCATTTAAGACAACATTATTTGTGTTTGACACAAACACGCCTTTGAACAGTGTACGGTGTACTTTATTTGTAAAGTGAATACAACCGTTTTAATGTTAATTTCAACCTGCTTTCAAGCCAAAATAAAGTGAAACCATAACTCTCTTGAACAGCTCTTGCAATCATGTGACATTTGAGATTGTTCTTGGATAGTATTTTTGCTTTTAAAGATTAAAAATATGGGAGAAATAACAGCAAAATATTTAAACGGGATGATAGCGATGATCAAAAAGTTGACAGCTATGCACTAGAGACTGCTGTAAATAGTTTGTTTTGTAACTATACGGTAACTATGCAGTTTTGATAATTAAAATATGCAGTATTTACCCAAGTAAAACATAGTATAGTACTTAATAAATGTTATATCTTCACAAAATACTTGAGTAGTTTTTTTAAAATATAATTTTACAATTAAAAATATGGTAGAACATGTATGGTAGAAAATATGGTGTTTTGAAGCTCTGTTACCCTTTTAAAACAACAGCATAAGCATGTGGGGATGGAAATATCATATGATGAACCAAAGCTCATAACAAACAACTTTTCCCAAAGGCAGATTAACACACTAGGAAGTGTCATTCACACCACTAATAAACACCATCATTGTGACACATAAAATGAACAACATAGGCTCATTCTGAAAACAGACGCCAAAAAATAAAAAAATAAATAAACAAGTAAATAACGGTGAGAATGTGGTAAAATCTGAAAACCTGGTAAAAATCAGACGAGGGCTTTTCTTTTACTGGATGCCTTTTTAAGTTGGGTAGTGGGTGGGCGGGTCAATCGTTGCTTTTAAAAACACTATTGGTTGGGTTTAGGGAAGGAGGAGAGTGAGTCAGTTGATCAGTCAGTCAGTTGATCTGTCGACAGCGGCCTTTGGTGGATTTACAGCAGGAGTATTTTTCCCCAATACTATAACCTTCTTTGTGAAGCTGCTTTGACACAATCTACATTGTAAAAGCGCTATACAAATAAAGGTGATTTGAATTGAATTGAATTTACAGCAGGAGTGAATGGCACTAGCGAGAGAAATCTGAGATCTCAAAAAGCGTAAACAGCGGCCACTAATGGATTCATGAAAACGAAAAATGCAAAAAAAACGAACCTCCTGGGATGTATTTCCGTGATCTCCAGAAATGTATATAGAGGTGTATTTTCAGAACAAGCCTGGGTTGAAAATTAATGCAATAACCATTATTTAAGAAAATAATAGATGGAACACTAAACTCTAATGTACATCATTAATGTGCATCATGAACTTCAACTCTAATATCTGGCCGTTACTAGAACTATGTTAAGCTGCTTTGACACAATCTACATTGTGAAAAACGCTATATAAATAAACAATTGAATTAAAGAGCCCATATGTTGGGTTGAGAACGGTTAAATTTCACTTTTTGAAGTCCCAAACAACAGGATGATATGTATGCAAGGTTAAAAAACACTTTCGATGTCTTATAATATCTATTTATCTTTACCTCATTTTCCCACCGACTCTCATATGAATCGTCTGAGCGAGTCTTTTTCCCTAAGCACCTCCTTTACGTCACCACGTCACGTCCGTGTCAGCAGCCCAAGGCCAGAACATATTGAAAAACATTACTGCAGTTGTACAACAGTGTATTGCTATATTTTTCATCATAACAACAAACATTCAGTAATAATGAACACATCATGGATGATTGTAAGCCAACAAATAGTTACTTTCGGCAGTAAGCTAAATGGCTACCGCTACATGCTGCACTGAGCAAACACAATACAGACAACTACATCCATATTTACGTGGTTACAGTGAACAAGACTTGAAGAACATGCTGGTCCAAATAAACTGGGTAATGATCCATCCTTTAACAACAACCGTGCAACAAATCCCGCGTTGTAAGCTGGTGTAGCTCTCTTCAGAGATATGACGCGAACACAGCACCATGTTGGGGATATAATTATCAGGTATTTTACAAAAAAAAAAAAACCTCAACCACTCCAGGTAGGGAAAAGAGGTTTCCAGGTAGGGAAAATAACACAGCTTTTCCCTCGCACTTCAGAGCATAGCGTCTACGGGATCAATAACTCATGACCGAAACATTGTTCCTACACAAATAGCACCTCTTTTCAACCGTTGCAATGTATACAATCACCTGCAACCCTATTTTCCTAAAAATAAGCTTTGCCTACGTGCTGGACGCATTATATTAAACTGTGCGCAGGCTGCAGAGAGCGATCCTTAGGGACCGTCTACAAAGAGCAATACGCGAAAACCAATACTACAAAAGCTCCCATACTTCTCTCTAAATCTTTATACTGCCATCAAACTCAGATCACACGTCACTGCTGTCCCGTGGGTTATACTACAACACTTATTGCGATACAGTGCTTGTTTTTTATTTTTTTATTTTACTTGATACAGTGCTTGTTGTCTTCCACTTTCTCTTCCTGTCTGTGGGCGGGGCTGGGGAGTTCAATTTTCCCGGGGTCTGCGCGCGCAACTAGTGGGCGGGGCTTATATTTCGTGTTCACGTCATGCCGAAACGGCTAAAGACTCGTTCTAATAACGATTCATTTAAACAACGATGAGTCGACTCTTTTTATATATGAATCAATCGTTTTAAACACTTTGCACTTTCAGATTTAAGCCTCAGCTGGACATTTCACTTTACTTAGAGCTGTGTTACACTGCATGGAAGGTCATTTTCAAAAATCTATAATATGGGCTCTTTAATGTACAAAATAATAACAGTAATAGCAACAGCTAAGTTTCATGCAAACAATTCACAGTTATTCTTGATAAATATTAAGGAAGCTTACTGTTAACCAGGTTACAAATTGTTACTGTCACAATTTTATTTAATTTTTTTAGCATTTTTAACTGTAGAAATTGCATCCATGTTGTTAACATTGCACTTTTTTGGCTGTTGTTTTGTCAATACTACCAATTACGACATGCTTATCTATATAGTATCTAAATCTAAACAGGCAAATTTGAAAGCAGGGGTTAAATTCTGAGCCATTTTCCTGAATTGCACTGTTTGTAACTCACTGGGGCCTCCTGCTGGCGTGGAGACTTTATTAAAAGCCCAGTCTGTTTATTAGTGTAATGGTGTCATGCTGAACAGCCATTAAACTAATATAGTCTGGTTTACAGGGTGTTTTAAATAGCACATGTGAGAAAGCATCTTAGCCTTAAGACGTTATTACCACAGTGTTTTTTGTTGAGCTGTAATATCATTCGTCCCGAGTCTTGTTAGCAGGTTTATTCTTGTGAAACGACACACAGCAGTCACGTCGTCTCTGCCAGTGGGAAGCAGCTCCAGGTTCTTCTCTCCGGCACATTTCCAGGCTCCAGTTTGCTTCCTGGCCCAAAGGCAGCCCTGCAGATGTTTACCGCCAGAATAACTCTTAAGATTTAAAAAATAGTAAGACAAATGATCAAATGACAGCAAAACTTGAGCCCCCTGCTGAACGCACTAGCTTTGGGTTTGAAGGAATTTCAATTATTAAAACAGTTACACACAATACATTGTTTCATGTACTGCAGGAACAATCTGTTTTAATGTTCTTTTTATTGTCATGTGCATGAATTTTATGCTTGATTTTATTTTTACACAGTGCATTAAACTGTATACTGTATGTTGCAACACAGGCTCTTCTGAAAACGTAATCCTATGTACGTTTCTGGAGGCCGCGAAATACGTCCTGGGAGGTACATATTTTTTTGTTTTCGCGAATCCACGAGAGGCCGCTGTGTACGCTTTTTGAGTTCTCATATTTCTCTCACGAGTGTCATTCGAACCTGCTGTTTTTGTGTAAACCCACCAGAGGCGGGTTTACTGTCGACTGACTGTTTGACTTACTGAATGACTGACTGACTGACTGACTGACTGACCGACCAATCGACTGACCCACCCTCCTCCTTCCCTAAACGCAACCAAAATTGTATCAATTGACCCACCCACACACTTCCCTAAACCCAACCAACAATTTTTTAAAGAGCAATCCAGAAAAAAATAAAAGCCCTCGTCTCATTTTTACCACGTTTTCAGATTTTACCACATCCTCACCCTGTTATTTACTGGTTTATTTGATTTTTTGGATTCTGGTTCTGGATCCTGCCTGCTTTCTGGAACCGCTCTTCACCGGACTCAAACCTCGTCGTCGTGGTCTACTCCTCTCTGTGTCTCAAGTCTGCCGAAGAACATGGCGAGCTAACGGGACAATCTGATCGTAGCGGGAAAGTCTTCCACACAGAGATAAGCGGTCAGCTCGTAAGTGCGAAAAGGAACGGCGTCATATAGTAGCGTTCGTTTAAAAAATGAAACGCAACCATACGTTTCTCTGACTGTATAATGTGCGGTCTCTAGAAATGTACATAGGACTACGTTTTCAGAATGAGCCTGTGTTGGTATTTTGTTACTGAAACAATTACACTTACACTTCGCGTTGTATAATTCAGAACATAGAAATATTCTTGTCAAAAGTAAACTTGTTAATCTTTCTGTCAAAACTATTTTTTTTTTTTTAATCCGATAAAGGTATAATGACAACTCTTAGAAATCTGAAATAAAACGTCATTTTTAGCATTTGGTTTGTCATATAATGTTGGTCAGTTCGTCAGTTCGTCAGAATAGCTAATGTTTCTTTTATTTCAAAAGTAAAATGTTTTTTTTTTTTTCGATATATAATGACAATTCTTAGAAATCTGAAATAAAACGTCATTTTTAGCATTTCTTTTGTCATATAATGTTGGTCAGAATAGCTAATGTTTCTTTTATTTGCGATTTGCAATATCCTTGATGTTCAATCACAACTAATTAAAATAAGTCTTAATCCTTTACTCAAACCCATAACTACTGTAATAAATACAGAGATACTTACATTTTCAGTGAGATAGATAGATAGATAGATAGATAGATAGATAGATAGATAGATAGATAGATAGATAGATAGATAGATAGATAGCAGTCAAAAAAAATCACATTCAGTGTGTGTATTGTATTGAATGTCAGCTGTATTGGGAAACACACTTTAGATATTGTAAAAGTGCAATAGAATTTTGATGAGTTCTACAATCCTCTACCTTTAAATGTTCTCAACGTACACTATACGCTGGGTCAGGGAACGTATCCATACATAAGTGAATGTATACATACTTGTATGTATATAAAACTTTCCAAGCGGAAAAAGCACACAAGTGAGATTTCATAGATGATTGGAATGCAAAAGGCTTTTCGGTGATGTATCGATAATAATTCCTAGGGGTCCATTTGATGGATGCATTCATGCTGACATATTTCATGCATTTAAATCATATCTGCACTGTAACGATCCTTTCGAAATGGCTCCCGGTGGTCACATTTAATCAGCCAATTTAAAGACCAGGGTGAAGAAGTTCCAGTTCAAGTGATAAATAATTGTTCCAGACGATGGTCTGATAAAATGAGTATTGCATGATGCAGTCTGAGCAGGAGCGAGGAACCGTGCATGCTTTTTTTTCAAAAAAAACAATTATAGCTGTTGTTTAGTTATGAGGCTAAAGAAAAATTAGGTAGGATGCTTATTTACATGGTGAAGAGGTTTATCACCGTAGAGCTCTTAAAGGGGCCACATCATGTTTTTACTTACAGAAAACCAGCTCCAGAAGCGTGAGGCTCCAAGAGGGGCAAAAACAATAATAAAAAAAATACTGTTAAAACTTTTGCTTCATGTGGATCAATCTGACTCACATAAATTAGCCATCCAATATATACAATTTTAATACAAAAAGACAAACTGTAAAATCCAGATTGCATCATGGGATATTATTATGTATCACACTGTACAATGCATGTTTAAAATAATTGACCAATATTATACATTTGCTTGAAACTAGTGTTGTGTGATACATATTTATTGTCTATTCATTGGTTGTTTTGACAATGTGTGAATTGGCAATTTGTAATATGTCTCAATCTTTGCAAATAATAATAAAATGAAAGTTCTTTAAACACCAAAAGCATCCACTGCATTTTAAAACCAACATTCCTAAGCATAAGGCAGCTTTTCTCAATCCTGGTCCTCTCACCCTACAACACTGCACTTTTCATATGTTTCTCTTTTCATGTCAAATGCTTGTTCTAATTTGACAATAAGTGCTCTGCAAAGTGAGCTCACTCATATCAAAGTGTGATATTTCAGCCTGATCTCACAAGGAAACATAACTATTTTACGTTTTGACAGTTTAGTGGCTAATTTGTACTAAATACAGTCGTGAGAAAATGTACAATTTCAAAAAGGAAGTGTGGCACGCAACCCAACCCTACCCCTAAACCCAACCGTCATTGGGGATACGCATATCGTACTAAATTGTACGAATGAGGTCATATGGATTAGCACTAAATCAAAATGTTTCGAATTGCTGTGAGGCTGTGTTGGATATTCCAGCAATTTCCACCATGATTTCATATACTGTATATTTTGTTCAAATGGTATTTTAGTGTGTGATATGTTAATTTATATTGTATTATTTATGGAAGGGGCGCCATGGTGGCCTAGTGGGTAGCACGTTCGCCTCACAGCAAGAAGGTCGCTGGTTCGATCCCCGGCTGGGCCAGTTGGCATTTCTGTGTGGAGTTTGCATGTTCTCCCCGTGGTTGCGTGGGTTTCCTCCGGGTGCTCCGGTTTCCCCCACAGTCCAAAGACATGCGGTACAGGTGAATTAGGTAAGCTAAATTGTCCATAGTGTATGTGTGTGAATGAGAATGTATGGATGTGTTTCCCAGAGATGGGTTGTGGCTGGAAGGGCATCCGCTGCGTAAAACAAATGCCGGATAAGTTGGCGGTTCATTCCGCTGTGGCGACCCCGGATTAATAAAGGGACTAAGCCGAAAAGAAAATGAATGAATGAATGAATGAATTATTTATGGAAGTATACGTTCCATAGATTCTGCAGGCAAAATCTGTGATGTTCTGAAATGAAATAAATGTTTCCTGTGCTCAGGTAGAGAGAAATGAAGGAAAAGGGACTAGAGAGCAATGCACACTGCGTAGAGACGTGTCAGTCAGAACACAGCTCATGCATGGAGTTATGTGTGTTAAATATGAGAGACATGCAGAAAATATGTGTGAAGCCATTTTCCAGGTCTGTGTGAAGTATTCTCTGAGATTCAGCTATTTTTTCTTTTTCTTGCACTTGGCGCATTTGCTGACCCCAGGGGGTTCATAACCATCAGGCAGCAGAAGCTGACGTAAATAACACACATATATCGCTATATATTCATAGCTATTGATAACTGGTTGCTATACTAGAAGACAGGGCTTCTTTTGCTGGAGTACCAATTTACGGTGGCATTTTTCCCTATTCAAAGCTATATAAATGACATTTCTTGGGTAATCTAGTCTTTGAGTGTGTGTGCTTGCGCTTAGTGTTTCAAACAGAGACTAGAGGTGCTGGAATAATGTACACACACACACACACAAAATATCTGAATTAATGCATTCATGCAGTGTTGCCAATTATTTTCAATGAAAGGTTTATAAACTCGAAAGGTCGCTAAATGTTGCTGGATTAGCTACATTTACTAGCTAGATTATATAATAATTAATTTTAGTAAATTTCATCTTAATTTGTTTGTTTAAATTAAGCCCATATCAGTGTTTGCAACTGTTTACCTTAAAAAAAAAATAAATAAATAAAATCCAATGAACATATCCTGCCAACACAGCCGTTTTTCCTGAGAGTCTCCCGTACTTTAGACCATCTTCCCCCACCCTCCCGTTTTGTTATTTCTCCCGGAAAGCTCCCGTAATTTCACCCCCCCCCACCCCTTTTGAAAACTAAATATTTTATTTTGAGAAACATTCATAATATTTCAGAACAATAAACATGTCAGGCTAAATAATTCAAATGAATAATTGACTTCTGCTTTCTTCGATAGTTTCAAAAACATAGATTTGTTTATAATTTTAAGCAGCATTTTTATCTTTTCTGCTGGAATACTGTTGTCCAAAAAAAATGTAAATAAAGAAATCTTACGCATACCCTAGGAATGGTAACGCAGAAAATTTTGACTGTTTTAAAGCCGCGGTATACCTTGAAAACTGTTATTGTCCCATGCCTAGTGGTGGTCCATAGTAGAGTTATTAACACCACAGTACAGTTACTTACCCGGTTCTCAACTGCCACGACCACCCTCGCTGCCACGAACCTATCCCTATTTCAACAACGTAGTGCACAATGTGAAAATTACTGTTGCGGTGGTGTTACGGCTCAGTGTCTGTGCCTGTGTGTTTGTTTTCTCGCGCTCTTTCGCTTTCTCTTTTTTTCTCTCTCTCTGCCTCTCTCTCTCTGAGCTGTAATTTCTTAAGCTCCACCCAGTTTCAGCTTCCCACTGGTTGAGCTAGATGTCCATCATTATTACAACTTCAATGACGTCATCATTAGTGCCCAATCGGATGCAGAATTTCTCCTTTAAAAGGAAACCGGCTAGGAAGAACGCTAGCTTGCTTTTGCTTACTCTGAAAATAGCAACAAATTGTGCCAAACAAGTCTTGCGTCTTATTGCGCTGGGTGTACGATAGCGCCCAAAATTTTTAAGCATTTGGCTAAGAGTGGGAACCCTAATTTGCACATACATTAAAAGCACGCTAAGCAATTCCAGTACACCCACTACGCAAAATTATGTAAAATAGCATCTTTACACTTCACATAAACACCATCACTAGACCTACTGACACATTATGCTCATCATAACTCGTATTCAATGATAGAAGTTCATCTGGCCTATAAATGCTTAAATGCACGATCACATACTAATTTCTAATGCAATCTAAAAACGTAACGTGACATAATGTGCGGGGCCATTGCTGTTCCGGAGAGCGAAGAGATGCTGACGCAAGTCCTCTTCTTGTGGCTGACACTTCACACAACTGCTGACACATTTACTGTGATTCCACAGAGCAGCTGGTGCTTCTGAATCACCGCTTTCTGACTCCATGTATCTACACAGATCGTAACCTTACAACCTCCACCTGCCAACATGCCTTCCCCAGCCCAAACAAACATGCCCCCGCGACACCAGCACATTGCATTCAAGGACACTGTGGATCAGCAGAATTTGTGATTCCCGTTGTGAAATTGTAAGAGGGTATGGTTCTGCTGCTGTTAGGGGTCACGTTTACATACATAATACACATTGTACATTTACAGAACAAACGACTTGTTGGTACACATAAACGCTGCTCTATTTCTCTTGAAGGGGCCTTTTTCTACACCCCAGATGCATTTTATTGGCCTTTTAAGGGTCTCTCGCACTGTAATTTAGCTTTGCATACCTATTTTCCGCTCACTGACTGTGAAAAATAAAATAAAAATAAACATTATTTTGAGTCAATGGCATTAAAATATATATTTTCAGGATTTTCTAAAGATACACTGAGAAGGTATGGACAGTTTTTTTTAAATAAATAAATGTAAGGCCTAAAACTTTTGCTGGTATTCTGAACCAATAATCGGAAACAGTAAGCAGTTGAACGATGGCGTGTTTAAATCAATTATTTATCTGACCCCTTTGTAATTTATCTGACTCCATTAAACTTATCATCATTGATAAAGAGAGAGAATTTCTACACCTTAAAGCTGGCAAAGTTGTTTGTTAAGTTACGAGTTTAAATATACAGACAATAGAATGAAACAAACTAGCCAACCTAGGCTCATTCTGAAAACATGTCCCATGTACGTTTCTGGAGGCCACGAAATACATCCCGGGAGGTGTGTATTTTTGCACTTTTTGTTTTCACGAATTCACAAGAGGCCACTGTGTATGCTTTTTGAGATCTAAAATGTCTCTTGTGAGTGCCATTCCCACCTGCTGTTCTTGTGTAAACCCACCAGAAGCCGCTGTCGACTGACTGTTTGGCTGACTGAATGACTAATTGACTGACCCACCAATCCACTGACCCACCCTCCTCCTTCCCTAAACCAAACCAAAATTGTATCGATTGACCCACCCACACACCCGCAATTCAGAAAAAAAATAAAAGCCCTAAAGGTGAAAACCCCTTCTCATTTTTACCACGTTTACAGATTTTACCACATTCTCACCCTGTTATTTACTGGTTTATATAATTTTTTGGATTTTGTTTTTGTCTTACCTGCTCTCTGGAACTGCAATTCACTGGACTCGAACCCCGTCGTCGTGGTCAACTCCTCTCTGTGTCTCAAGTCCGCCAACGTACATGGCGAGCTAACAGACAAACTGATTGCAGCTGGTAAGCGTGAAAAGGAACGGCGTCTTACCGCCCCACAGCGTTCGTTTAAAAAAAGAAATGCAGCCATAAGTACCTCTGACTACATAATGTGCGGTCTCCAGAGACGTACGTAGGACTACGTTTTCAGAATGAACCTGTGTTGAAACTAACATGCTGCATAAAGTAACTTAGCTGTAACATATGAACTGCTATGTAACAAAGACAGTGAAAGTTATTCTCCCAGATCATCAGTTACCTTTTCTTACCTCTTCTTATACCCCAAGCAAAGCATTGTCAACATGAGTAAATACCAACCCCCAAAACCAGCTGAACATCAAAGCAAAGTTGAGGAGATAAAACGGGGAAGAAGTATATACTCTCCTCAGGCCATGACTCAACGAAAGTAAATAGATTGTGTATAGAAATACAATGTCTCTCTTGATTTCATCACTACAACGCTGAAGTCATAAACTGTCAAATGACACCAAACATGACAAAGTTGTATGAAGGAAGATCAGAAGCAGATCAGTTATCTGTAATGAAAAGCACATGGTTTCTGTAAGAGCAAATGGCAGAGATGTGTATTATAGCTGTGAGGAACTCCACGCCAGGAGGACTCATCCCATGCTTGGAATGTCTCAGTAGTCCTTCATCAGCGTATAATGAGTAGTATATAACATTTTTCAGCTTAAAGAAAAAAACGAAAGAGAAAGAAAGTTACATTTTTAACAATCTCAGATTTCTTGCTTTCAGATTCTCACTTTGGTAATCCTACAAAGGGCATGTTCATAAGACTGTTATGAGCAGTGTTCGAAATAAAGCGTAGCCTTTGGGGGAGTTCAGCAATGTATACACACAAAAAAAATCTATAAATATAAAACAAATATTTATGAAATTGTAACTAATATTACAAACTAAGCTAAATGAACAAAACATCATGATAGTTTCAGTTTTTTTACTTTCTCTCTAAAAAGCGTTTGTTTTCCCTTTAATAATTTTTTTGACCCTTGAAAATATCTTTTGAAGGATTTATTTTCGCATGCACAAACAACAGCAGCCTAAACAACAGAACATTGTTGTCTAATTTTACCCTGCAGTGCTTGTGTGAGGGGAAAACATTCAGTTAAATAAAATCAACAAACACGAGTATGTTTCACTTGACAACAAAATAAACAACCTCATCATGTTGCCCATCGTTTTTATATTTGCTCTATAAGTTCAAGATGATGGCACCAAGTACAGCATGTACTTTTTTTATTTTACACACCTATAGAATGTCATGGGATCTCACTTTTCACTTCGGTAAAACAGTTCGAAAATGAAAGAAACACCATTGAGAGGGGTTCCGTCAAGTTTACCCTGCTTTCAGCTTAATTGTCCAACATGTTTGCAGCAACGTCACAGTGTTTAAAAAAATTAACTGGCCTACTGTATGAAGCAAACAAAATGAAACACAACGTCACATCATTTGTTTCGTAAAATGTATTAGCAGTGTCTCAACGTCCATATGAAAGCATATAGTTGTCAGTCTTTGACATGACTGGACTTTGCTCCTCGGTGCCCCCACACCTTGATGCTCATGACAAGAAAAGCTTGTGTAGTTATCTTTTTTAAGTGAGGTGTAAATCGCCGTCATGCATGCATGAACAATGTTTTTGCACTTTTACACATAGTAATCCATAATCACATTACACAATACGGAAACCGCATGCCAAAATAACATTGTCAATTTTTGAAACCCCCCAAAATTTCACAAATCATGTTTTCAGGGGAACCTATGCCTTATGGGAGCCGAGCTCTCCCTAGCTCCCTTGTTGTTCACACCCTGTTTATGTGACCTTTATAATCATGATATGATTATAGGAGATTTTTATTATTATTATTTACTTATGACAACTGTAATTAAGTGTCATTAGCTCAGTTATGTCATTTTGAATATGGAAGTGACATTGTATGAGATACCTTTGTCATGAAAACTTGATATAAACAAATACATCATAACCTGTCTTTGTCGTGGCAACTTGAAATTCTGAAGGCAACATAACTTATCATAAATCACTCTAAACATGACTGATAAACATCTTCAATATTTAATGACGTTTAATGACATTAAAACAAATTCAATATGTACCACTGTAGTTGGGGTCAAGAAAAATGTCAATGATGCTGTTTTTATACATGCTTATAATGGCCTCATGACAGTGATGTTTAAAAAGATTTATATTGTCTTGATAATGTGAGGTTGTCATGACAAAGACATACATCACTCATACACCACTCATGTCACCTTTATATTTATAATTACATAACTGAGCAAATGAAACTTAATGACATTTAATCATTGTCATAGGCAAGCATAAAACCTGAAGTGTCATGTTATGACTATAAATGTTTGATAAAAAGTCCCCTTTAAGTAATGTTACTCTTACTCCTACTGTTTCCACATACATTTTAATGTTTAAAGTTGCAGCACATTTCAAGGAGCCATTATGAAACTGAACAGAACATTCATGAATGGAAAGCAGTTGTGAAAGTAATGCAGTGTACAATGAGAATCAGAATCAGAAAGAGCTTTATTGCCAGGTATGTTCACACATATGAGAAAATTTGTTTTCGCGACAGAGCTTCTACAGTGCAACAGAATTACAGAGACAGGACAAAAAACAGATAGTAAATATATTTAAAAAATAGAACTAAGTGTTAAATGCAAATATGCAAATTAACAAGTGTATATACAGGTGTATTACTGTATACAACGTTATATGTGCAGCTATTATGTGCAAATTGGCATGTAAAGTGTGTTGTTAAATAAGTGTATGTGTGTATAAAAAGTGTATAGCAAGTAGTGCTAGGAAGAAACTGTTTTTGTGTCGGACTTCTCTGGTGCGCAGTGCTCTGTAGCGTCGACCAGAAGGTAAAAGTTCAAAGAGGCAGTGTGCTGGGTGTGAGGGGTCCAGAGTGATTTTGGCTGCCCTTCTACTCGCTCTGGATAAGTACAGTTCTTGTAGAGTAGGGAGGGTTGTACCAATGATTCGCTCAGCAGTACGAACTATTCGACTATTTCGACAAATAAAGTCACCTTCATTTTTGAATATATGCAATCTGAGGATGGAAAAATCTAAATATTGATAAAATCACCCCTAAAGTTGTCTAAATTAAGCTCTTAGCAATGCACATTACTCGTCAAAAAATACATTTTCATATATTTTCAGTAGGACAAAATGTCTTCATAGAAGATGATATTTATTAAATATTCAAAAAAACATTTTTGGCATAAAAAAAAATCAAGAATTGTGTCCTATACAATGTGCTGTTGGCAACTTACTTTTGTGGTGCAAGGGTCACGTAGAAAGAAGAACTCCCTTTTGTGGGGTGACTTTTTGTTGTGTACTTTAAAAAAAATTGATACTCCCACTTTATATTGAGTGGCTTTAACTAATATGTACTTACACTGAAGTAAATAATTTGTTACAGTGTTCTTATTGTGTAAATACATGTTTTTGCATTTTACTTATACTTGATTAAATACAAGCAAGTAATTATGTCTGTAATTATTTTAGAATTACACTGTCGACCATCAATTACACCTTAACCTACCCATACCACCAAACCTGTCCCTAACTATACACATATCCCACCTCAAGAGCACCATTTGGCATGGCGCAGTGCGGCGCAGCGCGACTCTTCAGACTTACACCGACACAAACACAAGGAGTCATGGTATTAGTTTGTTTCTTTTAAAAAAAGCAGTAACTAACTGAACAATTATTTAAATTGTACAACTGTACAAGCTAAAAGTTAACTTTTTTTTTATTTACAAAGTGCGCAGCTTTTTCTGCCTGTCAGGGGAATGTTGTGCAGCACTAGGTTTAACACCGGTCGTGGTTTTGTTCTCAAGGACCCCTCTCACCCTGCTCACAGACTGTTTTCTCTCCTGCCTTCCGGCAGGCGCTTCAGGCTTCCTCGGACAAAAACCAGCAGACTGATTTTGAGATACGCTAGTGTGGACGCGGACCGTTTTCATGCTAAAACGCCGTTTTAAAACTAAAACACACTAGTGTAAACGGGGCCTGAGGAACAGCTTTTTCCCCAGAGCTGTCTCCCTTTTGAACTCTGCCCCCCACTGACTCTTTTGACCCCCCCCCCCCCCCCAACATACCCACTGTACATATATATATATTTGTAATTATGTTTATCTGCAATTTTGATTATAAATAAGCAACCTACATTGCACTGATTCATTTATTTGAACTGTAGACACCCACTGTACATATACATTTGTAATTGTTTATCTCTCTGCACACTTATTATTAATATTAACCTGTACGTACAATCATTTATTGTAAATCTGGGCTCATAACTAATGCAACCTGTATTAAATGTTCATAGTACATCCATCTGTAAATATCACCATAGTGTTTCTATAACTGCACCTTATAATTTATACCTATATTCTACACCTGCTGCTATTGCACTCCTGGTTAGACCTAAACTGCATTTCGATGCTTTGTACTTGTACATGTATGATGACAAAAAAGTTGAATCTAATCTAATCTAATCTTATGTTGTGACACGTGATGGATTAAAAGTGTAGTTAAAAGTTAGCTGTACAAATAATTTATTTAATATTCTATGGCCGGAAATGCAGTGGACATGCAGTACAACCAATTACAACTGATAAAGCAAAATTTCCCTTCAAAGCAACGTTGTTATTGCTGTCAGACGACATTCTGACATTCAGAGAGTGGCTGTGTGGGACTCGACCGTGCGCGATTCAGAGAGCAGAGATTTGTAAACGCGCGACCGTGTAGAGACAGAAAAGACTTGCCGTTGTGTAAGTGGGTGGATGGCAGGGCGATGGATGCTGGAGGGGTGTCGCAGGCGAAAATGAGGAGAGTTGCGGACTCGGGGAGATCGCGGAAAAAAGCGAAAATGAACAGCGGACGGGGTAGGAGGGCAGTTGAGGAGGAGGATAGGTAAAATGAGGTGCCGGATCAGATTTCAGAGAGGCCGGATTCGGATCCGGCGTGTTTCGGCACAAATTAAGCCCTGCATAGTCTATTTAGCTTGTTTATTAAAAGAAGTTGTGATCTGGCACTATATAGAAAAAAAACATTAGCTTGACTTTAAGGGGGGGCGGGGAAAGCCGTTGGGAGGGCGGGGCACCCCCCTAATCCTATGGTAGGGGAAACACTGACTATAGTAGGCATATGTAAATGAGTTTGATCATCACATTATGCCATTTTAGAAAAATCTTATGTTTTGACTTGGCTTTCGTGCAGTAAATGATCTCAGCAGATCATCTTAGATCCATTTCTGGAGCGAAATACAAAACTAGGATCTCACTGATACTTACAGTAGCAAGCAAATGATGTTGCCAGGTACTTTCAGGAAAAGAAAAGCATCAAATGGGAAGCAGCTTGATTCAGTTAAACATCTGAGAAAACAGAACAGGCTGCATTAGACACCAACGGGGCAGCTGGAAAAAAGAAAACAGTGCCATCTATTGATCAGCCATAGAAAATTGGCAGTTAAAAGCTCTAAAAAAAACAAACCATCTGATCTAATAAAGATCACACATACAGGTTATAGAAATGCATTACTAGGATCACATTTACTGCGATCCTCTATACTGTAGGACTTCTTTCAGCGTTTGACAGCTGTGTTTTATGCTGGAGTATATTGCATGTCTAAAAATAGGGAAACTGATTATAATACAAAGCAAAGTATGTTTATACGGCTGTCTCGTGAGGTTTGTGACATGCCTGGAAGCAGGTGTCAAAATATGCATATGTAAAAAAACAACAACACACACACAGTGACAAGTTATGCATGATATCAAGAGGAAATGTGCGTTGTATTATTTTACCTTAATATTTTTTTATGAGTTTCCGACAATGCTTTCATGGCATTAGCATATGGTTGTCAATCATGTTGTTCATATGGAATGCGTGCTTAAAATATTCATAGCCAATGAAATGTAAAATGTCACCATGGTGGCTTAGTGGTTAGCACTGTCACCTCACAGCAAGAAGGTCGCTGGTTCGAGTCCCGGCTGGACCAGCTGACATTTCTGTGTGGAGTTTGCATGATCTCCTCGTGTTCGCATGGGTTTCCTCCGGGTGCTCTGGTTTCCCCAACAGTCCAAAGAAATGCGCTATAGGTAAATTGAATAAGCTAAAATTGACCATAGTGTATGAATGTGAAAGTGTAGGGGTGTTTCCCAGTACTGGGTCGTGGCTGGAAGGGCAACCACTGCATAAAACATATGCCAGAATAGTTGTCAGTTCATTCCGCTGTGGTGACCCCTGATATATAAGTCGAAGGAAAATGAAGAAAAATGATGTTTTTTTATTTTATTTTATTTTATTTTTTATCTGATGTTTTTTATATATATATATATAAATCATTCACACGTTTTCTAGTGCCTTTATTAATAATAGGTCGCCACAGCAGAATGAACTCAACTGTTCTGGCATATGTTTTGCTCAGCGGATGCCCTTCGAGCTGCAACCTAGTACTGCAGAATCAAAAAATCCTTACATATCAATATTTGTTTGCAGAAAATGTTATATACAGTGTGTATACAGTTGAATGCAGAAGTATCGAGAGGGGTCTGGATGCAGACCTGGTGCAGTGCAAGCTGAGTTGCATCCAGTGCTTTTTAATGGGCTCACCTCACCCCACCCCTAACCCTACCCCAGTGACGTCACTCCATTGAGTGCTTTGTGTCTGACATTGCATCACTGAGTGATGCAGTCTCAGCTTGCATAATAAAGGCTGCATCCAGATACTATTGGGAAGTATCGGCCCTCTTGTGAAATTTTAGTTCGTATTTAAATATTTTCAAAATGTTTAAAGAGCCCATATGGTGGGTTGAGAACGGTTAAATTTCACTTTTTTAAGTCCCAAACAACAGGATGATATGTATGCAAGGTTAAAAAACACTTTCGATGTCTTATAATATCTATTTATTTTTACCTCATTTTCCCACTGACTCCCATATGAATCGTCTGAGCGAGTCTTTTTCCCCAAGCACCTCCTTTACGTGACAGCAGCCCAATGCCAGAACATATTGAAAACAAATCACTGCAGTTGTACAACAGCGTATTGCTATATTATTTATCATAACAACAAATATTTAGTAATAATGAACACTTCATGGACTATTGTAAGCCAACAAATAGTTTCATTCGGCAGTAAGCTAAATGGCTACCGCTACATGCTGCACGGAGCAAACACAATACAGACAACTACATCCATATTTACCTTGTTACAGTCAACACGACTGGAAGAACACGCAGGTCCAAATAAACTGGGTATTGATCCATCCTTTAACAACAACCGTGCAACAAATCCCGCGTCGTAAGCTGGTAGATTTGTGTAGCTCTCTTCAGAGAGATGACGTGAATATAGCACCGTGTTGGGGATGTAATTCTCAGGTATTTTACGAAAAAAACCTCAACCACTCCAGGTAGGGAAAAAAGATTTCCAGGTAGGGAAAATAACACAGCTTTTCCCTCGCACTTCAGAGCACAGCGTCTACGGGACATGATTTAACCGGAACGCCAATTAGTTCAGTAAAGTTAGCAGCAGTCGTGTTTTCCGGATCAATAACTCATGACCGAAACATTGTTCCTACACAAATAGCACCTCTTTTCAACCGTCGCAATGTATACAATCACCTACAACCTTATTTTCCTAAAAATGAGCTTTGCCTACGCGCTGGACGCATTATATTAAACTGTGCGCAGGCTGCAGAGAGCGATCCTTAGGGACCGTCTACAAAGAGCAAAACGCGAAAACCAATACTACCAAAGCTGTCAATAACTTCTCTCTAAATCTTTATACTGCCATCAAACAGTATAAAAATTTACTAAGATATTACTCAGATCACACGTCACTGCTGTCCCGCTGGTTATGCTACAACACTTACTGCAATACAGTGCTTGTTGTCTTCCACTTTTTCTTCCTGTCTGTTTTCCCGGGTCTGCGCGCGCAACTATTATGTTTCGCGTTGACGTCAAGCCGAAACGGCTAAAGACTCGTTCTAATAACGGTTCATTTAAACAACGAGTCGACTCTTTTATATATGAATCAATCGTTTTAAACACTTTGCACTTTCAGATTGAAGCCTTAGCTGGACATTTCACTTTACTTAGAGCTGTGTAACACACTGCATGGAAGGTCATTTTCAAAAATCCATAGTATGGGCTCTTTAAGGGTGCTTTCACACTTGGTTCAATTGCCTGGACCGTACCCAAGTTCGATTGTCCCCCCTTGCCACCCGCTTGGTTGGTTTGTGTTCACACTGTCTTTTTTCCTTCTGAACCCCGGTACGCTTGCGTCATCAAGCCGATGTTTTGTGTACATCTGTTGCCAGGCGACGGACCCGAAAGCAAAGCGCCCAACGGGAGAGACGTCCGCACATCGCGGTTGTTTCGCTTTTACTGAACCTTTTGGTTTAAAACATACAGAAAACGGCTCGCGTCTATCTGCCGAACATATTATACACGTTCAGAACATCACGTGATGTCCAAGCTGTTTTTAGAGGAGACAAGCATTATCACTGTGTTTGCTCTGTCTCAGTCGCGCTTGTCAGCGCGTGATACTCAGACAGACACACACACATACAAACACACACACACACACACACACACACACGAATGAACGTTATAAAAACTAGGCTATAGTTTGCTGTACTGTTGACGGTTCACTTCCGGCTTTTGGTACGATTGCATTCATACAACAAGTGAACCGTAACAGAGTTCACATGAACCGTACCCCAGACCACCTCTTTCAGGCGGACTCGGGTACGGTTCACGGGTGCGCACCCGAGTTCAGAAGACGTGTTCACACTAGCTAAACGTACCGTACTATGACGTCAAACGAACCCGGGTGCGGACCAAAAGTGCTAGTGTGAAAGCACCCTAAAAGAGCAAGGAAACGTTTACAGTATTTCCTATTATATATTTTTTTCTTCTAGGAAAAGTCATATTTCTATTAGTTTGGCTGAAATAAAAGCAGTTTTAATTTTATAACTACGTTTATCTAATAAGTAAAAAAGTTATATAATGTCATCATGAACTAATGCACCAAAAAATTGTTATTTGAAATTAGTTATCAAAAACCTGTTTAAAAATATATTTGAAAAAATCTTATATAATATGGCGCCATGGTGGCGGAGTAAGTAGCACAATTGCCTCACAGCAAGAAGGTTGCTGGTTCGAGCCTCTGCTGGGTCAGTTGACATTTCTGTGAGGAGTTTGCATGTTATCCCCGTGGTATAGGTGAATTGGGTAGGCTAATTTTTTTTTGTAGTGTATGTGTGTGAATGAGTGTGTGAATGGATGTTTCCCAGAGATGGGTTGCGGCTGGAAGGGCATCCGCTGCGTGGAACGTGCTGGATAAGTAGGTGGTTCATTCCGCTGTGGCGACCACAGATAAATAAAGAGACTAAGCCGACAAGAAAATGAATGAATTATATACTATGTAATACATAATATAAATAATTTTGTCTTCAACTTCAACAAATCGATTTTTGAGATTCTCTGTGTTCGATTTTTATGCAGTCTGTTGAATAAACGTAATATCTCACTTGTAGCAGTGCAATATGGCTGTATATCGGTACTGGTGGTAGGCGTGTACTGGCTCGAGACCACAGGCTGAGTGCCTTAGTGTTCCACCAGTGCTGATATACAGCCATATTGCATTGCTATGAGTGTGATATTGCGTTTATACAACAGTTTGACTGCATAATTGTGTATTTAAAGAAAAAAATTTAACACAGAGAATCTCAAAAATCCTTTTGAATGAGGAACTACTTTCTTCTGCCATTCATTCACATCAGTAGCTGACCTCAGAACAGCAGAAATCGTTGCTACTTCACTAATGTGACTTTAGAGCTAATATTTGAATGATTCTTTAGCGTAATGTCTAAAGTGATAAGACAGGTGATTTTGCTGACATTTTAAGATTATTACGCTGAACGACATAAAATGCCATTAGTCTACAGAGATTTCCCAGTATTTCTCTTTTGCAATTGGGAGATCACAATAGTTAACCCCAAAAAAGCCAAAGCTTAGCAAACACTTCTAGATCAAAATGGCATAAATACAGCACTATAACATACAAAAGAAGAGATCGACTCTTAGAATGCCACTTACCTTATCTATAATACTTTGATCAGATGCAGATGTACAGTTTTTCTCCCTTATGGACTTATTATGTGGTCTCTATCGCCATCTAGTGGCAGAACATCAACCATCTTTGCATTGCTCAGTTTGACAGACTAATGGCTTCCAACGCGCTGAATATTCAAAATTATGAATATTTTTTTAAAAAGCACTATCTTTATAAATTAACTGCACAGATGCAGTCTAAACAACTACATTCTCCCCTAAAAAAACATCAAAAGTACATTATGTTGTCCAACAGCTGCAATATTTGTCAAACTCAAGTGAATCTGTTGATCTGCTGTCGCTCTACAGTATGTGGGTGGAGTAATACACAAGGGTGAAGAGACTACAAGTGCTGCTATTGCAGAGTATCGCACGGCTATCAGCCAATCAGATTCCAGAACCAGACAGAACTATTAGAAAAATGTAATATAATCACCATTTAAGAAACGGAAGCACTAGTTTATTATGTCATACTATAGACTGCATTATGTTTTCCAGTAGTCTACAATTTATTTAGCCAATAATTCAAAAAGAGAGCAGTTCATCAGATGTTCATCAGGATCTCTGAACCTGGCAGTGCTGTGGATAAAAACTGCCAAATACATAAAACTGCCAAGCAAATCAATTATGTGCAAAGTACATCACAATAGCTGTATATTACAACATATGCAATTTCAGCCTTAATTCGACTCATTGCGATGTTTATTAGTTTGTGATATTGCTCTCTTCATGCTGCAGTGCATCCCACATACTGTAATACCTTTATGAGATTGTGCGAGTGCAAGCTTTAAATGAATATTACGCTTGGAGTTGATGAGTTTGTGATTATCTTTCAGCAATCCTGATAATCTTTACGCAGTTCCGGAAATCACTCACATATCATCCGCTTGATTGTTTTTGTGAGGTTGGAGAGTGATTGCTTCAATAAGGGTAATCTGAGTGTTCTGAATCCGTACTGTTTCTCTGTTAACTCCTGAATAAAGACTTTTGGTGTCTTCTGTAGAAAGCAAATGTTGTGTTGGGCTTATTAAAACTGTTGCATTTCTTCTTCTTCGTCTCCGTAATCTTTGAAGCAGACCCGTGAGAACAGGCAGATGCTGTTAAGCTTGTGATAAGGATTTGAGGAACTAAAACCTCAGACAACCTGTGAACGTCTCTCTCAGAGGAGTCTGCATTTAATGACCTTTTTTGAAGTCAAGATGGGAATTTGACATTTCAATTTATGCCGCCCTAATCAACAGCCAGCTCTCATTTGGCGCTGAACTATTTCTCAATTTCTATAACATTTCTACTTATAAAATAATCTATTTGATGATTATGCAGTGACCGGGTGACCAAGAATTACTTTGGAAGCACACGCATACATGCACAGACACACACACACACACACACACACACACACACACACACACACACACACACTGCCTCTTAATGCTTGTCCATGAAAGAAAAAAGTAAAGCTGGATCAGCTATGTTTAAAGATTTGGTCACTTAAATTAAAGTTAATAAAATACAATATAAAAAACAAATATTTAATGAAAAATTCAAGGAATAAGTAAAAACTAACACAGGGCTTCTCAAAGTCCAGACTCGGGTGTGGATCCAGATCGTGAGCGTTTTCCATCCTGACCCGACTCCATTTCGTATTGCAAGACCATGCATAAAGGTTTTCAAATTGTGGATTTCCTTTATTGATAAATATATAAACCTTGTAAATCAACTGTGCAGTTGTTTGTATTTTTGTTAAGAAAAATATGAACCGAAATAAAATCGAAGGCAAAATATTCAGTTTTCCTGTGTGCAGGGGCGTAGCAACCGAGGGGGTTGGGGGGGATACTCAAACCCCTACTGTCTTTCGAAGGACATCCTGGAATTTTGACCCCTTTAGCTAGCACCCCGACGCAGACGCACTGGGGTGCTGATTTTGCACATTTCAGTGTTTATGAATAGATTACACCAAAAAGAACACGAGTAGTTTTGACAAACTATACATCAGGCTAAAGCTACAACCCGCAAGCACCCATTGCAGCTAGTTCTTTTTCAATGCGATATTTGCATAATGTTGACATCAAATTCAATTCATATACTCAGGAGATGTGTAGCTTTTGACCTATTACTTTTCTGTATTGCTTCAGGACAAGTTTCATATATTTGTTTATGAAACAGTAAAATGTTTAGTGTGGTGCATTTTATTAAATTTTTTTCCAGTACTTAAGCATCTAAAACTTTTTTTTTTCATTTTGAGTATTTCATTTGATAATAAAGCCCAGACTGTCTTCTTACCAAAAACACATGATCTGTTAATGTAGACCAAATTATTCAGCAAATGTTTTATGTTTTAGTTTGGGAAGGTCAGAAAATGCCTCTGACGGTGAGGGAAAGAAACCGATATAGCCTCAGAAAACATTTTACAAAAATCTCATTTTGCATGCTATCTTCAACAAATTTGAAATATAAACTCATGAGACACTTGGCTTTCAAGTCCTATTTTGTCTAGGACATTACGTTAATGTTTTCCTGTGTTTGTATATGGAAAAACAAATATTGAACACAATACAATTTTTTTCTCATGACTTCATAATGTAACTTCATAGCTCAAGTGGTGTTCATAACTTTTTATATTTAATGCATGTTTATGCATTAATGCATAATTAGCATGTAACTTCCCCATTTATCACAATAAAGCCTGAAGTGTAGTCTTTCCAATGATACCTAGTTTGTGTTTGTAGCTTACTTGTGTGAGGAACTGTTACCATTTAAAGTTAGGTAGGTGTAAATCCCCCTGGGTAACAGGTTAACGACCACAGAAAGTTAGACGTTAGGTGTCACGATCACCAGCGATCTTAACTCTTGAGATTGCTGAAAAACACATCAACATTCACATGAACTACAAACCCCCTATGTTATGGACTACATATTCATTTATGCACCACATACACACAGTGTGACATTACAACGCGTTTCCTTTGTCTTGTCTCCCCGTGTTTTTACCTTTGCCTTGTTAATCTGTTTATCCCTGCCTGCCGCCAGCCTTCTGACCTCTTGCCTGTACTTGACCACATTTATGGATTGCCTGTATACATCTGCTTGCCCCTGTACTGACCACTGCTTACCAGACCCTGTTATTAAACCTGCATGTGGATTCACAACTCAGTTGTCAGTGTCACTTCTCCGTTGTTACATTAGGAACCATGCAGACTAAAGGTTGTGTGCCCCATGTTGGTCTCAATAACATCACTCTCCAGCAGCCACCAGGCTGATCGAGCTCTGCCCTGCTTAGCGTCAGTGGGCGACCAGGTGAGAGTTGCAGAGAGCTAGCCGCTGGCTTGAAAAAACAAAAGTATTTAGCAGATGCGTTCAACCAGTAAGAATTAAAGGTATATTTCACCCAAGAAGGAAAATTATGTTTTTTCCACACCTGTTTGAATCCCTTTTCTATCTTTTTTTTCTTCTGTAAAATACAAAAGGAGATCTTTTTAAAAAAGTAGCAAACCAGTATCGACTGACTTCCATGTTGTTTTCTTTTTCTACTATGGAAGTCAACCGGGGAACTGCTTTTCAACATTCTTCATCTCCTTTTGTGGTCACCAGAAGAAAGAAACTGGAACAAGCAAAGAATAAGTAAACGATGACAGAATTTTGATTTTGGGTGAACCATCCCTTAAAAAAAAAAGAAAAGAATGTGTGGCTGCAGTGGTGAACATGAACAATAATTATTTGCCCACATATATAATAAGGACAGAATCTTTCAAATGACTACAAAAGTGCTCAGCAGATCCTTCAAATCTCTATTGGCAACCCTAAAGTTGTCAAGGTTGAAAGAGAAAGAAAAATCAGTTCTGTTGGAGCGTGGTGTAGTGCAGGAATATTGATCGGATCAGTCAGTGTGGATGTGATGGAGATGAAGCGAGAACATTGGGCTTCTGCTGAGGGGGATTCAGAAGGATGAGGCAAAAAAGCTCCACAGGAGGATGAGCAAAGTGGCAGCACCGCTGGACCTGCCAGTGGGAAATGAAAAGCACTTCTAGTTTCTGTCCAACAGCGGAAAAGAGAAAAAAAGGGATAAAGAATGAGAGGCAAAGGGAGAAGGACAGCAAAAGAGTGAGTGGCTCTTTTGCACATCCCAGTGAGCTGCATAAGGGCCAGAAAACTAGAGGCGATGAAAGCCGACTGGCATTGCACAGCGTTGGCTTTGCCTGGGTTCTCGTTGACTGTAATCTTTGAGATGTTTTCATGCTGCTTGTTAAACCTGAGGTGCAGCTGATTTAATGCAATGTGATGCAAATGAACAAGAATGCCGTTGTGAGATGAAATAGTTTCTTTATCAGCAGGTGTTTACTATTAATAGTCTATGTTTATTATTTAAATAGGAAAATGGAAATTAGGACTGCATATATACATACTGTAAACAAACCATCTGTCCTACGCAGTTGAAGTCAAATTATTAGCCCTCTTAAATTTTTCAAATATTTCCGAAACGATGTTTAAGAGAGTAAAGAATTTATCACAGTATTTCCCATATGTTTCCTTCGGGAGAAAGTCTTACTACTTTTATTTCGGCTAGAATAAAAGCATCTTTTAAAACCCTTTTAAGGTCAATATTATTAGCCTCCTTAAGAATTTTTATTTTTTATTTTTTTATTGTCAACAGGACAAACCATTGTAGACAACGACTTGCCTAATTACCCTAACTTACCTAATGAACTTAGTTAAGCCTTTTTATGTCACTTTAAACTGAATACTAGCATCTTGAAAACTAAAAATGTTTAGAAATGTGTTGAAAAATATGTCTCTGTTAAATTGGGGGAAAAATATACAGGGGGGCTAATAAAAAAGGAAGGCTAATAATTCTGACTTCAACTGAAAGTAGGCCTAATTATTTTGATCACTTCACTCCAGAAGGATCATGCTGTTATAATTATATGTGTGCATTATCACACTGCAGGAAAATAGAGTAACTTCTCTGTCATGTTTTTAATTTTTTATTCGTTTTAATCCCATTTGCTTTTATTCTCACAATTTGCTTGCTTAACTGCAGAGCCAATCAGAGCTCTTTTCTTTATTATAGATGTCAACACCAAAGGACACATGCTAAATCTGATTAAAAAAAATAAACACCCAATTGGGTCCGACCACTGCTGTGTGCAACACACAAGAATCAAGCTTACAGCTGCTCAGTGAAAGCACGATGGCCAGTCAATGGATTGCATGTTCCAGACTTAGTTTTATAACTAATATAGAAATAATGCAAAATTTAAATTATTCAATTATTTTAAACTGGACAAAATGAAAAAAATAAAAAATAAACAAGCAAACATTTATTCATATATAAATTGATTTCAAATGTTTTTTGTAATAAAAATAAATGTTTTAGTAGGCACAAAAATATAAATATATACTTTACAATACACAATTTAACACTTTTAGATATAAATGTGCAAATTGATTAAGTTTAATTTATTAACAAACATTAACTAAAAAATGAGAAATACATTTGTTGTACTATTAATCTTGATTTTTAATATTTGATTTATTTATTAAGTATTGGTATACTGTTAATCATAAACATTAGTTAGTAAAAATACTGTAAGTATGGAAATATTTGATTTATTTATTAAGTATTGTGGTTAACTAATAAAAACACGATTTTGTAAAGGGTTACCAGATCATTAATTTTTTTCTAATAATTACCACAGGTAAAGACTTTGTTCAGATATCATATCATAATAAATATTTAATAGTATTCATTATTATTATTATTATTATTTTTTTAAACGTTATCCGTTGGGTATAGTTGTATTGATATCATTGGGCATAGATATATGGAGCTCCAATACAATCAACACTTGCCTACTGTAGAACGAATTTGGTTCTGTGTTTATCTTATCGGTTAACCAAAATCAAGTATTCAACAGCCCTGTGCTGTGTGTATATGTACAGTATGTGTAAATTACATGACAATGCAAAAACATTGCTTTCTAATATTGCAGTGTTTGCGAAGGATAAATTGTGTTGTAATGTTCAGACAAAATGATCTATATAATAAGGCGGCATAATTTTGATTATGATATATGTATCGACCTATATGAATCAACCTTCAAAACAGAAGGATGTAAATGACAGCTTAAAATGTTACTTTAGTATAGACCGTTACTGGGTTTAATACCAGCACCAGTGTTTGGCCAGTTGTTTGTGCAGATTAAAAAATAAAAAAAGCAATTATACAAGCTGGAACCCACAATGAAGCACACTTGTGGTGCAAGCCTACAGCAAAAGACCATTACAGCATTTGTGTTCAACATCCTCTTCATTAGAAATACCCTGCTGAGCCCTGATGTTTGCTTTCACCAGGACCAAAAGACCAGAAAAACACCCTTCTGTATCTAATCTACAGACCTTGAAAAGCTCCAGGAATTTGTTAAACGGTAATAAAGCGAAAAGCAAAGAGCAGGAAGGGATTTTGTTTGTTTTTGTCAGACCCCCATGTTCAAAGCAGCACTGAAAGACAGATCCGGTTAGTGTACATCTCATTACACTATTCAGTGGGGATTATTTGTGCTACTATAAACTGGTCACCAAGGACACCATACTAAAGACAACCAAGCAGAAAATGCAGCCCCGATTAATGCCTGGTGGCTTTTACAACCTGAAGAGAAAACATAAAAAAAAGAAAAGAAAAGAAATTATGAAAGAAAATTCATGTGTTTAATTCTGTGATTAATAATCTTTCTGTGATTAATAATCAATTCAATTGATCTTTATTTCAGTGCTTTTACAATGTAGATTGTGTCAAAGCAGCTTAACATAGAGGTTTTAGTAAAATGAAACCACGTCAGTCCAGTTTTCAGACTTGAAGTTCAGTTTACTTCAGTTCAGTTTAGTTTAAATTTCACTGCTGAAAGTCCAAACACTGAAGAGCAAATCCATCGATGCGCAGCTTAACAAGTTCCAAACCAAGCAAGCCAGTGGTGATAGTGGCGAGGAACAAACTTCACCGATTGACGAAAGAGAAGGAAAAAACCTTGAGAGAAACCTGGCTCAGTTGGGCATGACCAAACTTTTTGTGCATTAATACTCACCCCCATGTTGTTCAAACCCTGAGATTTAACACTTAATTTGTGTTCTGAAGATGAATGAACATTTTAGATACATTTTTTTAAGCAAAAACAAACAAACAAACAAATCAAAGCATTCCATTTGACTTCAGTGGTTCAAATCTAATCATGTGAGATCCAAGAACATTGTGTCCAGCAAAAAAATAAAAACGGCTTTGTTTGTCAATGTCTTGTCTTCCACATTATGTTAGGGTGTGCAATTACTATGGACTGTATGATGTTTTTTCAACAGGACCTCGTATTACCTGTGGTAAACATGCACCTTGATCTGATGCCAAAAACATTGATGAACAATAGCTATGTTTCCATCCACCTATTTTTATTCACATCTTGGATATGCGCATAAAAAAATAGTTGATTGAAACGCCATGATGCGCATAAATTTAGAAAATGCGCATAAAAAATCTATTTGCATAACTGAGGATAAACTTTTTATGTGAAAACACGTTTACCACATAAATTCCAGTATGCACATTAAAAAAAGGTCATGTCATTTTAAATCATGTGAGATCATGTGATGATAAAATGTGTGTAAATGGACAAACCAGCAGGGTGAACACACTGTAAAACATCTGAAATGTTGTTTTGGTCATTCTAAAATGCCTTACCGTTTAAGTAGTTGTGTTATTTTATTATTAATGACCTCCAGAATCAAGAGCGTCTGTGCTCCGCGTCTGACACCTTCAAACGCCACTGCGCGTTCACTGCATGTAAGAATTGCCTTCTGAGGCACTAGTCAATTCATTAAACAAAGAGAAGATTGACGCAGCTTCTCCTACTGCAGCACATTACGTTTTAACTGTTGATATTTGGCGCCAGTTAATCAGGAAGTGATGATTTTGTCCGCTTTGACTCATTGGATGGAAACGATGCTTTATTCGCATTTAATCCAGTTTTGCGCTTAAAGTTCATTTGCATTTTTGGATGGAAACATACAAATGTAGCTAATGATTAATTGTGTTTACTCTTATTTTAGCTCACAAATTAGTTTGTAAAGCTTAAAATAAAGTATAAATACAATTGAAACACTGAAGTGACATGGAATGTTTTAACAGTTTTTTAGTACCTTTTCTGGACTTTGGACATCTCGTGACTGTTGCGAATTAGATTAGAGAAGAGCATTCCTAACTTTCGGAACTTGGAATGTTTAGCAATGTTCCTAAATTTCGAGGTCACAGCTTAATGCATTTTTATGTTATCCTGACAGGAGTAAAAGAAGTTATTTAAGTATATTTTATAAGCTATATATTTTGAAGCACATTGTTTAAAGCTTAAATGAGAAAAAAATACTGATCTAAATTAGAAGACACTTTCAGATTCATCACAGATACTAGTGTTAATTTGGCATAGTTTGTGATTTCTTTATTTTTCTGACAAACTTTCCACTTTTTACTGACTTCATTAAGAAGCTGTTCTAAAGTGACAGAAACCCTGTGACAGCAGGTTGACCAGATAGAGGTCAAAATGAGACACGTTCAGTCTTGTTAAAAGAAGTAGCTCATTCATTGTTATATATTTGTCACTAAAGGTGAAGATACACATAGCAACTTTTGGAGCAATCATCCCAATCCTGGCATTGCCAAAAGTTGCTTGCAGGGGCGTTGCTAAAACATATCCACTGTAACACCTTGAGTTATTTACTTTATACCTGTATATCAGTGTATCAATTAGGAGTGGTAATCCCAGAATAAGGACATTATTCTTCATGTACAATGCAATCAGCGCAAGTCTGTTTAACTGAACATTATGAAAATATCAGTTAGAAATGCCAAGGGCTCACTCAAAACAACAGGGAAGAAAGAAATGTGATAAGTGTAATGTGGGTCCTGTACCCCAGTAGAGCTTTGTTTAGCAATACCTCTGGTTGCTGGGCAACATTTCTCTAAAAGTTGCCCAGTGTATCACCTTAACTCATTTAAGGCCCCCTATAGGCTAGTCATTCACGAAAGACAAATCTTAATGGTCAGTTGGTTCAGTAATGTTGAAACTGATCACCAGATCAGCACTGAAGAGGTTATGAACTGTAGGAGCTGGGCTTACATTTTGAAGTATTGCATGAGAAACGAGTGATGAAAACAGCAAATTACACATTAAAATGCCTTAATTTAAAATAATAATAATAATAATAATAATAATAATAATAATAATAATAATAATAATAATA